>MVGT01002699.1:373667-422066 GCA_002174775.1 Macleaya cordata | reverse complement strand
TTCTAGATTGTAAGGTTGAGAAAATGAAAAATAGTGGAAAGGGGTGCGTGTGTGGGCGTGAGTTTTCTGCTTGCGTGTGTGTATTTGCGCGCGAAAAGAAAGAAGTGATGCTGGTGATTGTGGCTTAGTAGTCCCGCTACACATGTAATTTGGCCCTCTTTTGTGCGTCATGTAGACACAACAGCAGAGGTGGCTCAAAATTAGCCAATTTTGAGCCAATAGAGAGAGTAGTAGAAATGGTTCGAAGGTTGGTTTTAGTTGTTCGTAAATGGGTGGGTCACTCATAACTTTGCATTCATAGCTTTAGAAATTTAACACAATAGGTCATCGTAGGTTTGCACCAAGGAAACACAGACAATTTTTTGAGAAAAGAGTGTTCATGTCATGTTGTCCGGTAGTGTTTTTAGTTTAAAAAAAATAAAAAATTAAGAAAATAGTGTTTTCCGCTTGAAATCCCTATGCCTCTGAGCACACGTAGGCTTTTGAATTGCATGGTATTGCTTAAAATCCCTTTTCTATGATAGTCTATTTGGACAAGAGATTTGGGGGAGGGATTTTGTGGGGACCAGGAATTTGGTGGAAAAATCATGTTATATGTTTCCTCAAAATCCCTAGTCTCCACAAAGTCCCTCCTTAAAATCTCTTGTCCAAACAGACTATGAATGTTTTTGTGTGCACTCTTGACGTCAGTTTATGTTAGGATTGTATTAAGTCTAACAAATAAATCTTCTAATCTCTTTGCTAATTGAAGCATTCCAAAAAAAAATTTGATAAGTAAATTTTCAAAATTCACATTTCACTTTTAATTGTGACACTTAATCTCAAGGCACGCTAATCCATGATTTTTTTTATATGGTACTCTTGAAATCAGCTTAATTAATGAATTTTTAGCATTGGTTGAGCATTTGTCTAATGGGTTTTATATGTTTATATATTCTCTTTCCAAATTGCTAGAAATCACTTATTTGGCTGATTTTTAGAATTTGAATTCATAACCAAAACATACAATATACCTTAATGGATTAGTGAGCTTGAAACTTTACTTGGTGTTGCTGCTGCGTGTGTTTCATTTGTGAAATCATTAGGATTTAGTTTGCATGTAACGGGCACTCATTAGGTTTTGGTCCAGTGTCAAGGCTCAAGAGTTCGTCAATCTTTCTTTTTTTTTTTTGTGAGTATAGTGGTGTATTTAGTTAGTTTTGAGTTGAGGAAAAGTAGCAAATGCTAGGGCTGTTGAACACTGCCTGAGCTCGTCTTTAACTCCTAGAAATTCCTCCAAAAAAAAAACTGCTAGAAATTGTATTGTAGGGCATTTGGTTTGAACGAAGTTATAGTACTAAAATTTAGCCGTGTGGTTCGCGATTCAAAAACTTGTTTTCAAAAATTAATTTATATTTAAATTAATGTGTCTAAGTTTTTGGATCGCAAACTATACATTGTTTCACTTAATGAAAATCAACCTTGTATTCTTAAAAAAAAAATCTTCTTTCCCGTAAATAAACTCATAGGAAATCACTTATTTGGCTGATTTTTTAGAATTTATATTCATAACCCAAACCTACGATAAACCTTCATGGATTAGATTACTAAGCTTTAAATTTTACTTGGTGCTGCAGATGTTTGTTTCATTTGTGAAATCATTTAGTTGCACGTAATGACAATTCGTTAGGTTTTGGTCTAGTGTTAGGGCTTGTGAACTCGCCTTTTAACTGTGGCATTAGGAGAGTAATCTATCTATGATTGTGTTTTATAGGGTTTGTGAGATTAGGTCCTTAGGTAAATCCATCAATATTTGATTGCTCATCTGCTGAATTTCAATGCAACTCCTATAAACTACTAGGAATCCAATTTCAATAACTTTCTTTTTACTAACAAATTGCATATTATAGGAATTTTGATTCAAGTAAAACTTATTATCAAATTGCAAGAGAGCACTGGTGATTTCTTGGATCGAGTTCATAAAAAAGTACGCAAAGGATTAGTGAGCTTTTTGTTATTTTTATAAGTTATCACCTATTGCACAGGTGTACAACTAAAATCAAATTGTTTGGCATTTCCTAGCTTTAGGTTTTCCCTTAACTTTATAATGGGTTTGTTTTGCACGTAATTGTTAAGAGCGAGAGTTATTTATGCGTGGAGTGCTGCATTTGGTTTTAAATTTAGGAAGTCGATAACAAGTTTTAGGGTCTTTCAAGTTTCAACTTGGACTAAAGCATGTGCTAGGTATATGGTTGGCAGTATCTATTGTTGTTGACAATTTAAATTTGAGTTCAATTCCCGCTAACATTGAGTTACTGATGACATTCAAAACTGGCTCACCTCTCCAAGAAAAAAAAAACTTGTACTAAAACTTAATTAAGTGCGGAGCTAGGGTAGTAGTAGTGTTTCATTGTATTTTAGGATTTCTGAGTTGCCTGATAAAAACCCTTTAATATTTGATTCCTAATGAGCTTTTTTGGATGATTTTTTTAGTATTACATTGTTCATTTTCCAACAATAGGTAGTAGTAGTATAAAACAATCAATTTTATGGCATGCCAATGTTAAAAGACACTAAATGCTAGGAAACGGTAACTGGGATCTGGGCCTTATAAAAAAAATAGGTTAGCTTTGGATTCCATGAAGTTAGACTGCATGGTAGTATTGCTTAGAGGGCGTTTGGTAACTAGAAGCAGAAGTGCTTTTACTTCTTAAAAAAGCAAAAGTGCTTTTGAGAAGTAAAAAATAAGGACAAGTTTGTATGGTAAACTACTTATGAGTCTAAAAATATGATGAGTTATTAGTTTTAACACAGTACTCAAGGAGAAGCAACTTCTAAGAAGTAAAAATGCAAAAAATAATTTCTCCAAAAGGAAGGAATTTTTTTGCTTCTAGAAGTCACTTTGCAAAAAGGTTACCAAACAAACTCTTTTACTTTTTGACTTATATAAGTCAAAAAAATAACTTCTTAAGTGGTTGCCAAACGCCCTCTTAGAATCACTAGGCTGTGCTTGATATCTGTGAAAAAAAATTCGTTAACATGTGTTTTAGTTGTGGTAGGGCTTTTGGATTCCATGAAGTTGTACTGCATGGTAGTATTGCGTAGAGTCACTAGGCTCTAGTGAGATTTTGTTTCACAGCCAAAGCTACATGTGTTCTAGTTGTGGTTGTATAAGTATAATTATTAAATTAATGGGAGAATGATGGTTAAGTCCTATTTGAGGGTTAATATGATGGTTCAATGTAACGCCCCAAATTCGGATCATCAAGTCGGCCGCCCCTGAAACCCGAACTTAGGGACATTCCAAGATACCACAAACACATCTATCGTACATGCCAGTACCAGGCAACAACGAATAAATATAGAACTCACAAGTCAACACATATCAAATAATATTAAAATTGTCATTACTTAAATAATAATAAAAGTGTAGAGTTTGAAAGGATAAAATAAAATCTAAAGTGAGAGTTTTCAACACGCAGGTCAGTATCCATAATAAAAGACATGAAACTGAATAATTACTAACTACCTAAAATAAAATAGTAAAATAACTCAAGCCCTCCAGAACTCCTCTACAAATCAGGTCGGTTGTTCTCATTGCTCTCTGTGTCCTATAAAAATAGCAGCTGGGTTAAAACCCAATAATATTCCATACACCTATAATCCTAGTAGTCAAACCCAATCAAAATAATTTTAACGGAAGAACATAACATTTCCAACAATAAAATAACTCCAAAAGGTTTAAACCCCTCTATAATCAGTTATGTAACTTATGCTCTCATAACTCGTTAGGTTATCTGTCTAAAGGTTTTAGGTTAACCCCTTAGTTAAACCCTATCAACATGTGGTCCACAAGCTATCCCAATCGTGCACCGGTTACGCTTGTGTTAACATCAACCCTTATCGCTCAATATGTGGGTAACCATCCTCAGCTAGGTTCACCTTCATCGTTTCTTATGCGACCCCTCTGTCATCGCACAATTACACATAGAGAGGGTCGAGCCAACCACTTACATAATTCATCACATCATCATCACAATTTGATACCAACGAAACCAACAAGTATCATAAAGTTGGACCATCTTCTAGTCAAGGATTCTATTCTTCTGTAATACTCCGCTCTCACCTTTCAGGTCTGCAGCCCTTACTCAATGAGAACTAGGCATTCCAGCGAAACCATTAACAACCTGTAGCACTCACATTCAAGACACAAGTAAAATAAAGCTGAATATAAACTTTATTAACTCACTAATAACCTGTCAATTGAACAAACGAATGAACGAATATTCTCAAAGAATAATGGACTAAACATGTGTCCAAAACAAACTAAACTTAATTAAAAGAATTAAGTAATGTCTTCACGAAAATCGAGAGAACTCCGATGGCTTATTCTCGAACTATGAACATCACCGCTACTGATTATTCGCCTGTTAACCTGGACCTGAAAAGGATAATGGTGGTGCTAAGTCAAAACCTAGCCAGCAAGTTCACTAGTTCCCTTGGCTTAGATTTAGGAGAACCATGAGTATTATAAGAGTGCATTAACCATATTGTATATGATATGTCAATAAATGATCAAACATAGTAAAGAGCTGCAAAAGATAGCGGCTATTGTGTTTTATGATCTTTAGTTGAGATTAAGTTATCGCAACGAGTAGTGCTCCCTAGTTACTACCCATGTTTCACTCGTCCCTGTAGTTCACTCGAGATACTGGTCGTACGCCACGTGAATCCGATGAACCGTCTCGAAATCCGTCTCCCGAACACTGGTAACCATGTCGGCGTTACTTACGTGTCAAGTGATTCCGTAGACCTCACTTGGCGATTCTGTAGACCTCGCTTGGAGAGGACCAGGCCTATATAAGACCTAAACTATGTTTGCACACAAGTCAAACAAGTTGATTAAGCACACATCAAGCTTATGGAGGTTTCTTACTCATTCTTTATGTGTTCACAAGTGCTTATCATCATGGAAGCAGTTCACAAGAAGTTACATATGCATTCTAAACTCATAAATACATATTCTTTAATAACATGTACGTATATAATCATAATATCCTTCATACATTAACTAACTACGCAAAAGAAACTCACCAAAAATACTTTTAGGGTCAAAAGGCCAGTAGGTATCGATACACCTTCAGTGGGTATCTATACCCACTTTTCGACGTGGGAGGTATCGATACCCTCCAAGGGGGTATCGATACTAGCCCCATTTGTAAGCTGGTATCGATACCCTCTAAACCCTAAACCCTAAACCCTCTCTATGGGTATCGATACCCTCTGGGTTTTCTCGCGATTTTGAGTTTTATTCTTCAACAAAACTCTGAAGAAACATGGTTTTTTTTTCACCTGCAACCTTAGGGAATCATATAACCATCAAATATTCATAGATTCCATACATTCTAACCATTAGAAACATGCACACATCATATGATCATGGATTTCTTACATTCATTCATGTAGTTAACATATAAACAACATATAATCTAGGTTTTCATGCATTCAATCATTAAGGAAGCATACTAACATCATAGAAAACCTAAATCTACACCAAAAGAGCAAGTTACTACTTGCCTTGAATCACCAAAGAGGTTGAATCCCAGGGAAGAAGAAGAATAAGATGAATCCCTGCACTCTCTCTCGCGAACACGACTCTTCCTCGATCGATCCTTCAAGAGGAACTTGGAGTTTCTCTACCTCCAATCCCTGGTCGGTTCTCTCTCCCTTGCTCTCCTTCTCTCCCAATTGATTCTCTCTCTCTCTCTCTCTCTCTCTCTCTCTCTCTCTCCTTTATTCTAGTCGATCAACATAAAGTGGGAGAGATTTTGGGTTTTAGTTTATATTTATAGCTAATTATAAACCCAAACTTACTAAAACTCTAACAGGGTGCCTTTAGCAATAATGGGTGCCCCCAAACATTAGTGATTTAAATTAAAAGGGGTATTCCATCTTCTTTCATTTACATTCGTTTAACTATTTAGACTATATTTACACATTATAGTCACAACACACCACGCCAATAGTTTCTCTAAACCCAAGGCCAACCAAGTAGTATAACAAATTATTGAAGTAAGCGGCCAATAAACTAACTCCAACACATATATAGCATGTTTTCAACGATAATTCATTAGTTAAAATATGATTCAAGCATATACACCTTAGTTTAAACATGGTCGTAGCATTGTTACATTGTTTAAATATGGTTTCAACATAATAAATATATGACTAGTGTAAACTTAATTCCGGCAAGTATATATGTATATAACTGATGTTAACTTAGTTTAAATATGAATAAGAATACTAGAATACATGTACACTCAATTTCGGCAAGCATGCAAACCCTAGATCAGTTGTGCATATGTTTTCAGGATGCATATTAGACATGGGTCTATTGTAATCCTAATTTCAGCAAGTAAATAAACTATATAACTGTTGTATCCGCATGTACTTCCGTTCTATTACTGATATAACTTGATTACAGCATGCATATAAACCAAATATCTGAAGTAAGATTGATTACAACATATATTAACCCTAGGACTGATCTAAACTTGAATCAACATGAATAAACACCATGTAACTGCTGTATAACTCGACTATGGCAAGTATATTGGGTAGACAGCTGATGTAGAATTGGTTCTTCATATATATATATATACACATAGAACTGATATTACATGATCATGGCATGTATCTGAACACTAATACATATATAGACATGATTTTAGCACACAAACCAACACTAGATCAGATTTAACATCAGTTTTATCATGCCTTTGGATAGTTATAAAATTATACTCCATTGGGAGAGGCTACAAGGGCTGTAGGGATAGAGAAACCTGCCTGAAAAAGAAGAAAACCCTAGAAAACCCAGTTGAATCCTCCCTTTTCTTGCTGCTACTGCTGCTGCCACTTCTTCTCTCTCTTTCTCTATCGATTTCTCTCTTATTGTAGCAGCCCCTTCTTTTATTCTCTTCCTACTTATGTCGATGGCCACTTTCTAATTCTAAGACCACCTACGTTGTCGCATATTTAACTCCTTCTGTGAAAAGAGATATTTGAGACTCTTCTAATCTGTAAAGAGCTCAAACTTTTCTCCTATCAAATAGTGCCTCCAAATCTTGAGAGCAAAAACTACAGCTGCCAACTCAAGATCATGGGTTGGATAGTTTCGTTCATGCGGTCTCAACTGTCTCGAGGCATAGGCAACCACCCTGTCGCTCTGCATCAAGACACATCGTAAGCCTTGAATTGATGCATCAGTGTAGATTACTAGCCGAACTCCACTCTCTGGAATGACTAGAACTGGTGTTGAAGTTAATTTGATTTTAAGCTCTTGAAAATCCTGCTCACATTCTGCATTCCACTTGAAAGGCACTTCTTTCTTTGTGAGATTTGTCAAAGGGCCTGCAATACTTGAGAACCCCTTGATAAACCGTCGATAATACCCTGCTGGAGCCATTCGATAAGGAGTTCGAGCTATAGGTGTAGTACTAGGTCCCAACTCTATGCAGAAGTCAATTTCCATGCACGGCGGTAAGCCTAGTATATCGCTAACACCTTGTGGTACTCACAAACCACGTCAATAGTCTCAAGCTGCTTACTCTCTACCAAAGGCTCGTCTAGTGTAATACAATATAGATGGTTATTCATCATCAAACCATCAGTCAGAGTAGGCACTACAACTTCTTCTTCTCCAAGGACAGACAACGTGACTGTCTTTGCAAAACAGTCCAACCGAGCATGGTAAGCCGCAAGCCAATCCATACCCAGGATCACATCGTACCAACTAACTCTAGGACAAATAAATCAGCTGCGAAATCTAATTCACCCATACGAATAAAACAACCTCTACACATACGATCTATAGACACTGGTCTACCCATAGGTGACAACACCTTAAATGGTCTAGCACAACGCTCTAACACAATTGCCAAGGTGTTCGCAAATATGGCAGAAATAAATGAATGGGTAGCCCTAGAATCAAACAATACTTTACCAGGTCTTGTGTGAATAAGGAAAGTGCCTTGTGAAGTTTTGGCAAAAACTGGGGTTGGTATCGATACCCTTATGGTGGGTATCGATACCCATTGAAGATAGTACGTCAGGCGAGAGCAGAGTATCGATACCCACTAATGGGGGTATCGATACCTTCTGGGAATTTGATTCCGAGAAAGTTTCTAAGTTGCGAGTCTTGCTATTTTTAGTCCTTTTTGGTTTGGGTTTGTTCCTATTTCGTTGGGGACTCTTGTAGGCCTATAAATAGAGGTTTATAGGGGTCTTCTAGTGTAGCAAAAAGAGTGTGAGAGCAATATTATAGAGAGAAGCAATATTGTAGAGAGAGAAGTTTGAGAAGCAAGCTAGAGAGAAGCTTGTGAGCGTAGTTGAGTGTGTGGCTTGCTTTGCAATCCCTTTGATCTTAGTGAAAGAAGTTGTTCTTTGCCGTAGACGTAGCCAAAGAGTGGTGAACTACATAAATAGTTTGTGGTATGTTTCTATTTCTTTTCTCTATTATTTTGTATTAGTATTTGCTTGTCATTGTTTGTGGTGTATCCTAAAGCATACAGCTGGCGAAAATCCTAACAATTGGTATCAGAGCTTTTGGTGATCAACAATGGCGGCTTTTGCTACGACTGGTGATGGGAAGGTGGTATTAGAGAAATTTGATGGAAAGAAGAACTTTTCCTTGTGGCAACTTCGGATGAAAGATGCCTTGGTTCAACAAGGTCTAGATGACGCGTTGCGTGGGAAAGAAAAGAAGCCAACAAAGATGGATGATGAGAAGTGGGAGAATATCAATTCAAGAGCGATAAGTACTATTCGTTCGGGATTGTCTGATGAAGTTGTGTATGATGTGATGGAGGAAACATCTGCGATAGAATTATAGAAGAAGTTCGAGGACCTTTACATGGCTAAAAGTCTCACCAATTGACTGATTTGAAGCAACAAATATATTCTTTCGTAAGAGAAGAGGGTGTAGATCTACACACCAATCTAGGTGAGTTCAAACGAGTTCTTTGTGATTTATCTAATGTTGGCATTAAGTTAGAGGATGAGGATAAAGCAGTTCTTTTGCTTGCGTCATTACGCCGTACTCATAAGCACTTGATTAAGACTTTACTTTACTGTAGAGACACTATCACTTTAGAACAAGTAAAGAGTGCTATATTGTCCGATGAAAAGTTTGAAGAAGCAGAAGAGAAACATGATAAGTCACTAGGTCTGTTTGTTCAAGGAGGGAAGAAGAGTGGAAGTGGTACATGGAAGGGTGAAGTTTCGAAAGTGAGAAAACCAATCATGGAGTTGGAATGTTTCTACTGTGGAGTGAAAGGGCATACGATAGAGATTGTCCTGAGAAGAAAAAGAAAAAGGAGGAGAAGGAAACGGCTTCTGTAGCTATTGGAAAGTCAGATGATGAGGATTGTGGAGAGGTCCTGTCAATTATCGATAAAGACACAAAAGCAAAAGAATGGATTCTTGATTCTGCTTGTTCCTATCATATATGACCTCATAGAGAGTGGTTTACCTCCTACACACCTATAGTTAGTAAAGTCTTTATGGGTGACAATGCGATGTGTGATGTGGTAGGGATTGGAACAATCAAAATTAGGACCACAAATGGTTTATTGAGGACATTAACTGGTGTGTGTCATATTCCTAGTGTGAAAAAGAATGTAATATCCTTGGGTGCGCTGGATTCGAAGGGTTGTCAGGTTGATGTGAAGTAAGGGCTCATAAAAGTTAAAAGGAATTCTCGTATCATGTTTATTGCAAAGATGATTGATAATTTTTATGTCCTTTTAGTTAATACAAACTTTGGTGGAGCAGATGGAGCAGTTGGTAGAGCCGTTGGAGCTAGTAGAGTTGATAGAGCAGGTGGAGCAATTGCAAGAGTTGCAAAGGAGTGGAAGCCAGTAATGAAGTCTACCAAAGTGGTAGAAAAGGAGATGTTGAAGAGAGAAGATGTGGCTCAAACATATGTTGTGTTTGAGATATGCAAGCTTGAAGATGATGATGATGTTCGTGTGATTCCCAAGATAGAGAGCAACTTGAGAGTTACTGATTGATGGTGAAGTGCAAAGACAACAACAAGATGAAGATAAAGGAATCAAAGAAGATTGAAGATGAAGCTGCTAAGGTTTTTACCAAAAGGTGGAGATTTGTGAAGTTTTGGCAAAAACAGAGGTTGGTATCGATACCCTTATGGTGGGTATCGATATCCACTGAAGATAGTACGTCAGGCGAGTAGAGCATCGATACCCATGTTTGGGGTATCGATACCCACTTTCAGGAGAGCAGAGTATCGATACCCACTAATGGGTGTATCGATTCCTTCTGGGAATTTGATTTCAGGAAAGTTTCTAAGTTGCGAGTTTTGCTATTTTGAGTCCTTTTTGGTTTGGGCTTGTTTCTATTTCGTGGAAAACTCTTGTAGGCCTATAAATAGAGGTTTATTGGGGTCTTCTAGTGTAGGAAAAAGAGTGTGAGAGCAATATTGTAAAGAGAAGCAATATTGTAGAGAGACAAGTTTGAGAAGTAAGCTAGAGAGAAGCTTGTGAGAGTAGTTGAGTATGTGGCTTACTTTGTAATCCTTTTGATCTTAGTAAAAGAAGTTGTTTTTTGCCGTGGACGTAGCCAAAGAGTGGTGAACCACGTAAATTGTTTGTGGTGTATTTCTATTTCTTTTCTCTATTATTTCGTGTTAGTATTTGCTTGTCATTGTTTGTGGTGAATCCTAAAGCATACAACGGGTAAAAATCCTAACATGTACCTTCCATCATTTATGCTTGTGCTTGACCATCTCTAGACATAACGTCACTCATCTGTGGCTGCTGCCCACGAGTGGTTTCCCTTGAGCCGGTGGCGGTGACTGGTTTTGCCTGCAATGTCGTTCGTTATTTCCCGCCTGTGCTCTGTCCCTCCATGGACACTCATCGCACTTGTGCCCTTTCTCATGATATATATGACAATATCCTCTGAATGACCTCTGACCCATCTCATCAGTCCTTAATGCCTGGGGTTGTGCTTAAACCACAGCTCGATCGTTGGTATTATTCTCCCCATCAGTTCGTTGTCTCTTCCAGTTTTGTTGACCTTGATTGTTCTGGCGACAATGTTTCCAATTATCCTTATAATTGCCATTTCTACCTTTTTGTTCATTCTTCTCAGTCGCTTTAGAATCTGGCTTGTCATTCTTCTTCTTTTTTGCTTCTTGAATTTTGTAATCATATGCTTTAGCACAATTCACCACCCTTTGGTACGTGTCGAACCCAGGCTGTCCAATCATATGCCAAGCTATCCCACTGTTTAAACCGTCGAGAAACTTTTCAATTTTGGCTTGCTCAGTTGGTATGAGGTGGCTCGCAAAAAGCGATAGTCGGTCAAATTCATTTTTATACTCAATGACTGCCTGATCCCCCTGTTTCAACTCTTGGAATTCTCTTATCATTGCCTGTCGTGCTGGGAAAGGAAAATAATGCTCAACAAAGAGTTCCTTGAACTGTGTCCAGGTTAACTGCATGGGACCCACCAACCTAGACTGGGTATCCCATCATGTAGCAGCATTCTCCTCTAATTAGAACACCGCCATCCTCTGTTTAAATGCCTCAGAGCAATCAAATTGTTCAAGAATCTTATCCATCTTCTTGCACCACTGATGCGCCTCTCCAGGACCTCCTTTCCCCGTAAAAATAGTTGGTTTCATCCCTTGAAATTCTCGATAGTATTCCATCCATGACTTCTCTGTGGGTGCCCTCTGATTTACCACAGGTGGCATCGGATTCATAACTGCTGGTGCTATTGGCCCTTGGTTTGGCCCTATTGGCAGTGGCTGCCCAAGTCGAGCATTCAATGTTGTATCAATCAGAGTAGTCATCAACTGCTGTGGAGTCGCAGGTTTATTGTTTCGCCTGCCCTTGCCCAGCTTGATTTTGAGTAGATGAGGTACCTCTCTCACTTCCTGTCTGATTTTGGGTGATACTCTGAGAACGTGTGGGCGTCCTGTTGGTGCTCTCGGACTCTCTGTCACTAGCTCCTCCCTGTTG
Organism: Macleaya cordata; assembly: GCA_002174775.1. NCBI lineage: Eukaryota > Viridiplantae > Streptophyta > Magnoliopsida > Ranunculales > Papaveraceae > Macleaya > Macleaya cordata. The sequence goes on along the minus strand of MVGT01002699.1, from coordinate 410,040 downwards.
ACCTCGGCCACGTCCTCGGCCTCAATTACCACCATGACTCCTACCCTAACCTTCACCACAACCTCTAGTGCGAACTCGTCGACCAGGAGCTCCCTCACCATCCATATTTCTAATTGTTAAGAACAAACAAAATATCAACACAAAATCAATTTCATTCAACTCATACACAAAAATCAAAGTGCTCCTAAAATTGTGCCTAACGTGATCAATCAACCCAACACACAATCCCTAGGATTTATGGACCTAGAGCTCTGATACCACTTTGTAACGATCCAAATTCGGATCCTCAGGTCGGTCGAATTACCACAAACACATTTATCATACATGCCAGTACCAGGCAACAACGAATAAATATAGAACTCACAAGTCAACACAAATCAAATAATATTAAAACTGTCATTACTTAAATAATAATAAAAGTGTAGAGTTTGAAAGGATAAAATAAAATCTAAAGTGAAAGTGTCTTCGACACGCAGGTCGGTATCCATAATAAAAGACATGAAACTGAATAATTACTAACTACCTAAAATAAAGTAGTAAAATAACTCAAGCCCTCCAGAACTCCTCTACAAATCAGGTCGGTTGTTCTCCTTGCTCTCTGTGACCTGTAAAAATAGTAGTTGGGTCAAAGCCCAATAATAACAGATTTTCATACACCTATAATCCTGGTAGTCAAACCCAATCAAAATAATTTTAACGGAAGAACATAACATTTCCAACAACAAAGTAACTCCAAAATTTGTAAACCCATCTATAATCAGTTATGTAACTTATGCTCTCATAACTCGTTAGGTTATCGATCTAAAGGTTTTAGGTTAACTCCTTAGTTAAACCCTATCAACATGTGGTCCACAAGCTATCCCAATCATGCATCGGGTACGCTTGTGTTAACATCAACCTTTATCGCTTAATAGTGGGTAACCATCCTCGGCTAGGTTCACCTTTATCGTTTCTTATGCGACCCCTCGGTCATCGCACAATTACACATAGAGAGGGTCGAGCCAACCACTTACACAATTCATCACATCATCATCACAATTTGATACCAACGAAACCAACAAGTATCATAAATTTGGACCATCTTTTAGTCAAGGCTTCTATTCTTCTTTCATTTACATTCGTTTAACTATTTAGACTATATTCATACATTATAGTCACAACACACCACGCCAATAGTTTCTAAAAACCCAAGGCCAACCAAGTAATATTAACAAACTATTGAAGTAAGCGACCAATAAACTAACTCCAACACATATATAGCCTGTTTTCGGCGATAATTCATTAGTTAAAATATGATTCCAGCACATACACCTTAGTTTAAACATGGTCGTTGCATTGTTACATTGTTTAAATATGGTTTCAGCATGTATAATAAATATATGAATGGTGTAAACTTAATTCCAGCAAGTATATATGTATATAACTGATGTTAACTTAATATAAATATGAATAAGAATGCTAGAATACATGTACACTCAATTTCGACAAGCATGCAAACCCTAGATCAGTTGTGCATATGTTTTCAGGATGCATATTAGACATGGGTCTATTGTAATCCTAATTTCAGCAAGTAAATAAACTATATAACTGTTGTATCCGCATGTACTTCCATTCTATTACTGATATAACTTGATTACAGCATGCATATAAACCAAATATCTGAAGTAAGATTGATTACAGCATATATATTAACCCTAGGACTGATCTAAACTTGAATCAATTTGAATAAACACCATGTAACTGCTGTATAACTCGACTATGGCACGTATATTGGGTAGACAGCTGATGTAGAATTGGTTCTTCATATATATATATATATATATATATATATATACACATAGAACTGATATGATATGATCATGGCATGTATCTGAACACTAATATATATATAGACATGATTTTAGCACACAAAACAACACTAGATCAGATTTAACATCAGTTTTATCATGCCTTTGGATAGTTATAAAACTACTACTCCATTGGGAGAGGCTATAAGGGCTGTAGGGATAGAGAAACCTGCATAAAAAGAGAAGAAAACCCAAAAAAACCCAGTCGAATCCTCCCTTGCTGCTACAGCTGCTGCCACTTCTTCCCTCTCTTTCTCTATCGATTTTTCTCTTATTGTAGCAGCCCCTTCTTTTATTCTCTTCCTACTTATGTCGATGGCCACTTTCTAATTCTAAGTTGATAAGAAAACCCCCTAAGTTCCCAAATCGTACCATATTTCCTAATGGGTTTGGGTTCCTTGTATAACTAGGTTTCTAATTTATTTAATAAGGTTACTAAATATTAGTTACTAAAGTATCTAAAGTAAGTGGGACCCCACAATAACCCACGACCAAGGGTTTGCTAAGAATGGTTTTCTATATGTTTAGTTGCACCCTTGGGCCTACACTCAAATTCTAAACACGCCCAACTAAAGTACACCCAACTAAAGTACACCCAAGCTTACATATAAGAAAATAAGGGGTATTACATTCAGTCCCAGCTAAAAACATTATGACAGTTTAGTCCAAAAAGGTGAAAAACCACATGTGCATTTTGCTAGACAAAAATACCCCAACAATAAATACACAAGCAGTAAGCACCAACTAACTTTTTTATTTTGTTTCAGAACAAAAAATAACACCACTTTTAAAATACAAATCAGTTTTTCATAAATATTATATTTTTGGAAATCTTACATTGAGATCTTTAAAATGAGACCAGTCAGCAATATTTTTTTCTTTAAAAAAAAATTTGTATTATGAAGTATGCAAAATGTGTTTTGCATATGCAAAACATATTTTGCATGACTTTAAACAAAAGAATGGATGAATTTTGAATGGTTTTATAAAGATTTAGGTATAAAACAACATTTATAGCTTCGATCTATATTTTTTCTTAAAAAATACAGCCACACAATTTGCATCCATTTATATGCATCCAAAATACGATTTGCATCCACTAAAATGCATGCAAAATAGTTTTTGCAAATGTTTATATGCTTGCAAACATACTATGAAGACATTTAAATGGGTGCAAAACACAATTTGCATCTATTAAAGTGTATGCAAAATGGTTTTTGCAAACATTTATATGCTTGCAAACACACTATTAAGACCTTTAAATGCATGCCAAATCTATTTTGCAGGCACTAAAATGCTTGCAAAATAGTTTTTGCAAAGGTTTATATGCTTGTAAACACACTATGAAGACATTTAAATGTATGCAAATTGTGTTTTCGTTTAAGGCCCTTAGGGTTAAAAACCCAAACCTGTGGCAGGTAAAATGACCAAAAAGTCCATTTAAAAAAAAATAAAAAAATAGCACACACACTCCGTCATCCCTCACCGAACTGAAAACCCTACTGTCATCAACTACTCGCCGTCACCGTCGCCGTCACCATTCAACAAGTTTTCGCCGTCGCCGTTGCCATCACCATTTCCGTTCTACAGTAACATACTTTTCTCTCTCTCTCTCTCTCTCTCTCTCTCTCTCTTTCTCATCTTTTTTCTCTCGATCTGAAGATCATGTAGGGTTTCATTCTCGAACTAAAACCCTACTTTCAACAACTTATTGCCTTTATCGTCACAGTTTTTCAAGATCTTACCGTCACCGTCATCATGAGAAAATTTAGTTTCTAGCATCATCACCCTCTTGGAAGAAGATTTCAGTGAACTGTAATAGTTGTGATACAATTTCACACATTGAAATCCTCCACAAAGAGGGTTTTTGTGTTTGATAAAGGTTAGAGCATTGCTGAACACACTGAAACCCTCTTGGGTTTCAATGTTTGATAAAGGCTAGAGCATTGTTGAACACACTCAAACCCTCTTTGGAGCATTGTTGAACATATTGAAACCCTCTACATTTGATAAATGTTGGAGCATTGTTGAACACCCTGAAACCCTCTTTGGAGCATTGCTGAACACACTGAAACCCTCTTGGTAGAGGGTTTCAGTGTTTGATTTCAAACATTGAACCACTCAAATAGTACATAACACGCACTGTAACCCTCTACATAAAGGGTTTCAGTATTTGATAAAGGTTAGAGCATTGCTAAATACACTGAAACCCTCTCCCGTTTGATAAAGCTTAGAGAACTACTAAACACACTAAAACCTTCTCAATGGAAAAGGGGGAATCGCCGTTTCATAGCCACGTGACGGACCGGGTAAAATTGAGGAGCCTGCTGTGGAGATAGGTCTCCGCTTCGTGAACCGAATGTCTCACCAGCCCGCACCATTAACTCATACTTTTGTTGGGGAAGCTTGAACTGAACCCGAGCTATCAACATGAACAAGAGAAAAACTTAGAAACTCTACGCCTCTATTAGAGTAAGGCATGCTCTCGAAACTATATTCACACCGGGAGAAAAGGTGACGATAGCAAGCCCCTCCTCGGTCGGAGAGCCTCCAGGACAACTACTCAAACAAAGTCAAGGTTGTGAGCCACGACACTTCTCTTCTAATATCCCAAGTCTTAGACGGAGGCCAAATCAGCTGAGCCGTTATCCGCATAGGCCCAATTTCTATTATCGATGGATGGCATTTCCTCTAAGAAAGTAGGCTGCTCTAACCTCTAATACCACTTATCACGGCGCTAAGTCCTTCAAGCCCACAAACTGCGGCACACTCGGAGAAACGAGACCAAGAGAGGAAAGCCCTGCTGGCAAGCATGTGTTCGTACACCACTACAGAGCACCCCCAAGGGAAACTCAAACGCAGATGTGAGTGAGTTGAGTATTTGAATCCCTTACTTGAGGACTCGAGACCATGGACATAATTCGCAGTTAAGCAGGTCGTGAGTGCTTTCATACACAAGCGACAGATCTTAGACAACACTCTTGTTGCACATGAAATTATGTCTGTTTTACTGCCATCAACCTTGCTTGCCTGACCGAGACATCCCTTTTGCTTCTGAATTGGGTCCCTTATTTTCTTTCCAATTGGTGTACTAAAAGTGCTTTATTTAATATGTATATCACACATTCGATAACCCCACCCTTCCGGTTTACGTGATTAGCCATGGATTCGATGGATGGCGTGAACTTTTGGCTTGCTTCAGGGGCTCGGGTCGTTTGTCGAGAAAATGGGAGGGAGTACTCCATTTTAAAGACCCTAAAATATTGGCTACCTTATCTTCATTAGCAAGATTTAAGACTCACTTTGAATGAGAGACGAGAAAAAAACTATTGGAGCGCAAAGGCCACCTTCTCGAGCCTAGAATATCTTTCAATTTTGATTTCAAATATTGAACTACTCAAATAGTACATAACACACACTGAAACCCTCTACCTACAGGGTTTCAGTGTTTGATAAAGGTTGGAGCATTGCTGAACACATTGAAATCTTCTACCAAGAGGGTTTCAGTGTTTGATTTCAAGCATTGAACCACCAAAACATACATAACACACACTGAAACCCTCTACCAAGATTAGAGCATTGCTGAACACACTAAAACCTTCTACCAAGAGGGTTTCAGTGTTTGATTTGAAGCATTAAACCACTCAAACAGTACATAACACACACTGAAATCCTATACCAAGAGGGTTTTAGTGTTTGATTTCGAGCATTAAACCACTCAAACAGTACTTAACACGCACTGAAACCCTCTAAACACGCACTGAAACCCTCTTCTTAGAGGGTTCACTGTAATGGTGGGACCTAATTGCACACACTGAAACCCTATTGCTAGAGGGTTTCAATGTTTGTTTTCACTGATTCAACACTTAGACCTTGAATAACATACACTGAAACCCTCTAAGTAATGGTTAAGACACAATTGCATACACTGAAACCCTATTGCTAGAGGATTTCAGTATTTTGTAAAGGTTGAAACACTACTAAACACATTGAAACCATCTTCCTAGAGGGTTTCAGTATTTGTTTAGACTTATTCTACATCTTAGATCTTGATTAACACAAACTGAAACCCTGTAGTGAGAGGATTTCAGTGCACTGTATTGATGAGGGACACAGTTGCACACACTGAAACCCTCTTCCTAAAGGATTTCAGTGTTTGTTTAGACTCATTTTACATCGTAGACCTTGACTAATACACACTGAAACTCTCTACTGGGAGGATTTCAGTGCACTGTATTGGTTGGGACGCAACTGCACACACTAAAACCCTCTTCCTATAGAGTTTCAGTGTTTGTTTAGACTCATTCTACATCTTAGATCTTGACTAACACACACTAAAGCCCTTTAGTGAGAGGATTTTAGTGCACTGCATTGATGAGGGACACAATTAGACTTATTCAACATCTTAGACCTTTATTAACACACAGAGGGTTTCAGTACACTTTATTAGTTGGCACACTATTGCATACACTGAAACCCTCTAGGAGTGTATTGTAAAAGTTGAAACACTATTGAACACACTGAAACCCTCTAAGTATTGAACTCATCAAACAGTGCATAAAACACACTGAAACCCTCTTCGTAGAGGATTTCAGTGTTACGTAAAGGTTGAAAAACTAACAAACGAAATCCAAAAAAATAACGAAGTCGAAGAAGAAGAAGAAGAAGAAGAAGAATACACATTGTATGAAAGATCTGAACTTCTTAGAGTTTTTGAAAAAAGTCGAAGCTTTTGAGTCAAAGCTTTAATGGTGATTTGAGATAAAAACTCAAACCAGAAATCCTAATTGAACATAGATCTTATCTTCTAACCTCCTAAAGATTTGACTAAGGTGCAGATTCGACAAAGAATATGATCCAAAGAGATCAAACACCAAAGTTTTAGGCAAATTCAACGAAGAATGATATCCTTTTTCAAATTTGTTCAACTGTTAATCAACTAAAAAAAATGAAAAGGATAGGGGCAAAAAAGAAAAATAAAAATAAAATTTGTCCTTGAAACAAAACTATAAGGGTTAAAAACATAAAATACACATGTGTGAAGGGTTTAAACCCAACCTAAAAAGGTTGGTGAGCTAAAAACAAGAAAGAACATGAAATTGGGCCTTCCGCCCAATTTTCCATAAAAAGTTACACCACACATAAACCACTATGAGGAGAGAGAGAGTATTGATGAAAAGAACTTTTCATTTGTATTAACACCACAAAGGATCAGATGACAAACACCCCCCAAAAATGGAAGAAGATGAGGTTCAAAAATAGAAAAACTGCAATTCCAACAACAACACACTTCTCCACCCCCATCTTTCAGTCCTTTCCCTTTTTGGAGTCTGTCAGAAACAGGGGTAAAAAACAGAGAAAAAGAAAAGAAGAAAGAATGCCCATTAATGGTTTTGTTGATATGAACTACAAATTGATCAGACCCTCCTCTATCTCTCTTTTTCTTTTTTTGTTCTCTTGTTTTCTTCAAACAACAGATTACAGAGACATTTTCAAATGAAAAAGAATCAAGCCCAGATTGCTAGTAAAGACATAGAACCAGCCCCAAGAAAGAGAGCCAAGTAAGACATAACTTGAAGCCTTGCATTACATCTCATTCTCTTACCAAGAAAATCAGCTGCAATTAAGTCTACCAATGCCATATAAACCAGAATTCCAGCTGAAATTGAATCCAAAATCCCTTCCACCACAAGTGCTCTGGGACTGTTAGGGTTGTAAAGAGAAGCAACTTCTGTACCGATTCCAATTCCGACTAAGGTCGTGATTGCAAAGAAACACGCCATCATTATTGTCAATAGCTTCTTTAATTGGGCCTATGAAATGCAGCATGTAATACCCTGAATTTTTTAGTCCAAATTCACCTTGGGTCTAACCTGAGAACTAATATTATGAATTTATCTTAAATTGAATTATCTTTTGTGTAGTCATCTTTTGTAATAAAATCTATACATACATATTTATGCATGGGTTAGATGGGCTAACCTAATAATTCAGGTAATGGACTTGGCAATGAAACTATGGGTTAAATGGGCTAAGCCCACTTTTACTTATTTTGGGTTAAGACAACTCAACATTTTATAGGTTATTATTTATATTTTCATATATATGTTCATCAGTATACTTTAAACTCATTTTTGGACATCTTATGGTCCAAATTGGCCTTGGGCTATTTCCGGTGAAGTTGTAGCTCTTTGAATCTAGTTTTCAGAATGGTATGGTGGGTCATATTCGGACTTATGGTCTAGGAGTTATGGTCATATTAGTATAATGTGTACATATAGATAATTTATTAAGGAATAATGTTTATTCACTCAAAACTTTTGATTTAATCCACAAGATCATTTTGATTGGTACATGTCTTCAAATCATTAAACTAGGGACATAAGTCACATCAAAGTTTTAGTACACAAAAGTTTATCTAGTATTTACTATTTTTATTAAATATTTGACTAAAAATAATAATAATAAAGATTATTTCTAATATCCACCCCATTACCACTAGATAGTGGTAGATTTACTACAATCACTACTAAGTGGTGGCTAGTCCACCATTGTAGTGGCTAATCTACCACCATTAATTTTATTTTTATACACCACCTTATGATTCCATTTTTACCTATATAAAGAGGTAGTTTGTGAAGACAAGGAGGGGGGAGATAAGAAAGAAGAGAGAAATAGGAAGAGAGAAATAGGAAGAGAGTTTTCAATTAGAAATAAATATTTTCAACATCAAAAAGAGAGTTTTCTACTAGATTTGGAAGCAAATCAAAGGAGGAGCTACTAATTCTCCTTTGAATAACTCTAAGGAGGAAGAAAAGAGAGAAGAAGAAATTAGCCATTGCTGAAGATTGGACCGTTGGATGGTCCTAAAAATTTAGTATGATGTAGATGAGATAATAAATTATACTTAGTTAAAATATCAGCTTATTTAGAGAAGTTTAAGTACTCCAATCACAATAAAAATCGTCATTTTTGTTAGAGAAACAAAAATAGCGAGTTCCAAATGAGAAATTCATTACTCTCAAACTTACCGTTGGATCCGTCTAATATTTTTACACAAGTGTTATGGGATATATTAAATACTACTGTAAAATTTTCAGGTCAATTTGATGAAGAAAAGGCCTTGATCCATCATAAAAACCCTGTTGGAGTTGCTACTCTAAATTGTAAGTAGTTGATTAATTGAAGGGTGTGGACCAAAGATCTACCGTTGGATTGGTAAATATTTCATATATTTATTTGTTAATATATACATATATATCATAGAAAAAGGTAAAGGATTACCCATACTATTTTTAGATTTATGATTCGCCTTGGTTAAATTCTATCTCGTTTAAACAAGTCCTTATATAAGTATAATTTCTGGTATATGTTTGATAATCTGGTTACTTCTTTTTGATCGTAGATCTGATTAAGGATCCGCTTGATGTGTCGAAAACTAGACAAATATATCTTGTTTATGTTAAAATTTGATAATTTTTTAAGTTTATTTACTATAGTTTTGATTTATCCAAAGTTGTTGAACTGTAATAGAGACCTAGCTGAAAGTATTTTGTTAAAATTATGAACTACGTAATGCTTGATCCCTAAAGGATACGTAGGCAGCCGTAATGACAGTTCAGCATAAAATATTCTCAAACTATAAACATTGGACTATTCATGAGCTAAAGGTATACTATTTATTTTTCCTATAAATGGTACAATACTAACTTGGGCGTCGGAGTATTTTCTTTGTTTTGCAGGTACCCTCCATTATTGCCTTAAGAAAAATGGGTATGAGTCCACAAATGGATAATTATTAGATTACAAGATGCATTTCAAGGATATTTACGTGAATTAGAACATTGTGGTTAAATATCGGGTATTAAACCATGAAGTAAATTATTTTTTTATGCATAACGTTTTAACCATCATAGTAAAGTTAAACTTTTGTACATGTCTTACTTAAATCATCATGATATGTTCTACATTTACATACACTTATACAGAAAGATATATATATAGACTGATTTTCCTTTATGATGAGTTAACACACAAATTTTGAATCTTAAATTCGGGATTTACCCGTGATTCAGAATTTGGGGTGTTACACAGCCTCCCAACGCGAATCCTTCCGAAGAATTGATGGAATGAGAGTGCTGCTGCCAATGGTCTTATTGTGCATGGACTGTGTGACACTCCTAGAGATAGCCCTATAATCACCGAGTGTGATACAATTCCAAGTTCCAATATTTGCCCAAAAATAACATCATAAAACACCGCTACATATAAGAAGACATCTCTAGTTTCTTAATTTTAAAATACTTTTTCTAGTCTTTGTGGGAGAGAAACAAAAAATCTAATCATCTTCATGTAAGCCCTACATACTATGTGGTAGGGCATAATAGTCGTAAAAGAAAGTGATCCGTCTAGCATTATTTTTCATTTTTAACATGGCTCCTAAGAAAACCTTAAGCAACAAATATAAGTTATTTTTTACTTAATCAAATTAAAAAGTCAAAATGTATAAAAAAAGAGAATGCAAAGGTCAAATTTGAAGTAAAAACTAATTTTGACTTATCAGATTATAAGTCCCTTCAAAAAAAAACTTATCAGATAAGTCAAGGTGTACATGTTTTGGCATCTTGTTCAGGTCCCCTGTCCTTGAAAGAATCACTAAACCTTCTAAAATTAAAAACACAGAAAATAGATGTGAATGACTGACATGTTATTTCTGGCGGCAGCTAGTGATGCAACTACCTCTGCAGACACAGCATATATCGGACCATAAACATGCGAGAAATACTCATTTTCAATTAAATGGCCGGATTTCTCGTACCTGAAATGTTTGGGATAAAAAACTTAAATGTTCTATCACAAAAGTTTTTTAACAGTTTTCGGCAGCAACATGTCACGGGTTCGGGCTTCCAACCCAAAAGACTAGCCTATGAGGTGGAGTTGACCCAAATCCATATAAATCCCAAGATCCTCCTTATCCAACCAATGTGGGATTATTCCCCTTTTTGTCACTATTTCACCGTGACATTCTCTCCCACCCGAATCCTGCAACGCCCTCATTGCAGTTGTGCTAACATCTCTACCTGTCCCACTCTCCTTTGAGGGACCCACTACCTTTTGTGGACACAACCCTATGTGTGGGCATTTGGCGACTGGAGTGACATCGGAATAGGTCGGGTTTGCTCTAATACCACTTTGTCACAGGTTCGGGCTTCCAACCCAAAAGACTAGCCTATTAGGTGGAGTTGACCCAAACTCATATAAACCTCAAGATCCCCCCTTATCCAACCAATGTGGGATTATTCCCCTTTTTGTCACTATTCCACCGTGACAAACAGCTCATATGCAAACTCATCTACCATTTCATCTTTGGGTCAGTGATCTCTCGGACTTTCTTTATGCATCCACTGTAAGTCATAGGATGAGGTCTCTCTTTAGCTAGAAGAGTCGAAAGACGATCTGATAAGTGAAGAAATGAAGTATCACAATACTGGTTATAAAAAATTTCAAAGCTTTCTGCAACTTTAACTTTTAAAGAATACCTGGGTGCAAATAAATGTCATCATCAGCTTTGATATAATAAATGCGAAAGGTTCTGCAAGTAGATGCAATTGGTAGTACACACTACAGGCAATAAACGCCTATATTACATTTAGGATAGCTAGTTGGGATCCTGAGTTTATGACCCAACCACGTTATCCTTAAAAAAGAAGAAAAAAAAAAAGAAAAGTTAAAAAAAGATAAGGAAGAAGAAGAAAAAAAAACAAAAGGTCATCTCTGAAATAGTGAAATCAAACTATCCCTATGATAAATACATAAAATCTTTCCAGGTTCTGGTTCTAAGTAAGAACTGAAATTTAATACATATTACATTTTCATTTTGCATTTAGGTTAAAAATCGATCGATATGGAAACAAGAAGATCACTTACGTTAATTGTAACTAACAAGTTATGTTAGAGGAATGTGAGCGTGATCTTACGGTTAGATGGACGAGAGCGAGATCCAATGATTAGGTGGATCGAAATAGAGACCAAAATCAAGATCAAGAGAAGATTATGAAGATCAAAAGAAGATTCCAAGATCTAGAAGATATATACTACTTTATATATAGGAAATATTTTATGATTATCTAGTTTCCTAATGTCTATCTAGTTTCCTTATTTATAGGTCTTTTCACTCTATAAATAAGAGTGCAATATGTAACCCAATGTATCCCAGAATAGTGTTCACTGGTGATCAATAATATTCAACCCTAATGGCTTTTGTGTCGTGGATGTAGGTCGATGATTAGACCGAACCATGTTAAACCTTTCGTCCCAATAATTTATTATTATTCTTATTTATTTTATATCATTGATTTATGCCAATCTATATTTTACATGGTATCAGAGCGGTAGATCCACTATTTTCCGTTTCCATTTGTCATTTATGTAAGTGTCGTCACTATTTCCGCTATTAACATTATCGATGTAACTTCCCTTCCTTCACAATAGTTCGTGTTGCTGCCGATTCACCTTTAATGGTTAATTTTACATATTTTTTATAATGTCCACAGAGTTTATGCTTCTCTGTTGGTTCGTTTGCTCTAGTTTGGTTATCTACATTCTAGATTCATTTGTTTGATCAAGTTTTCTTGATTTTTACTTCGATCAATCTTTTATAGTGATCACCCTTTGTCAAAATTTGTTCTAGCCCGGTCAATCTTGTTATTGATCAGTTGTCACTCCAACACTAGATAATCTCAAAGCTTTCGTATTGCCTTCTTCAAAAGTCCCTTCCCGACCACTCAAACCATACTCAATCTCCACCACATATCTTATCATCAAAACTCCAACCAAAATTTTCATGGTCCTTCCACCCAGTTTCTATCTATGATTATAGTTTTTTTTTTTTTGAGTTATTTTTTATTATTCAAGGTCTTTGATGCTTTTAAGTTTGGAAGACAACATCATTTGGAGATGGAAAAGTTTTAATCTGGCACTTCTCATCATTTAAAGTGCCTATGGTCTTACCAATCTCATTTAGGTGATCTAATCCAGGAGCTGATTCGGTGCATCCAGCTAGTTGTAGTTTATTTGAACTCATTAATGTGGAGGATGCAGTGATCAACTGTTTCTTGTACGTGCACCCAAGGGGAGTTTGCTTCACGGACGGCTATTAACGACTTCAAGTTGGACACTTCAATCCTTTATGTGTTCCAACTTGAGGGGGGTATTAGGAGATATTGAAGATTGAGATCTCCAAGGATAATCGAGATCTGACGATAATCTTGCTAAGATTATATTTATCACTTTCTCAATATTTTCATTTACCTAATATTGTTTAGTTTCTATATTGTGATAGAAGTCTTAGGGTAGAAGTTATTTCACTCTATAAATACAGAGTGTCATCTTTGTAACATGGCATCCCAGAATAGTATTGACTGGTGATCAATAAAGATGTAGCCCTAGTGGCTTTTGTGTCGTGAATGTAGGTAAAGATCAGAACGAACCACGTAAATCCCTCTGTCAATTTCTATTATTTTATATCGTTGATTTATCTCAATCAGATATTTTACAAGTTACAACAAATTTAAAACAAAAATTGAATACGATCGACAGGCAGCTATACATATAAATTCATAACAGAGAAAGTAAAATATATCATTAATTATAGTTACAAATCAATGAAGCAAAAATCAGTATTCAAATTAAAACTTGAAATCAATTAAATCGGATCTTAAAAGAAAGAAAGAAAGAAAGAAAGAAAGAAAGAAAGAAAGAAAAAAAGATTTAGATACCGAATTAGTTTATTATGATCAAAAGTAAACCTGTTTGGATTCCAACGAAACCTAGAAGTTTAGGGCATTCGATGAGACGATCACGAAAGTGTCTTGAACTCGACCACAACAGAAATTTGGAAGATGGTGAAGAAGGAGAAGAAGGGAGGATACTGTGTGTTCGTAGTATTTTTGGAATTATTCTCTGTTTTTTTTATCGGTTCGAGAATGAGTTCTACAGTTACACGTGAAAAACACATGCCTTATCCACGTCATCATTTGTAAACACGTGAACGTTCAGCACTTTGTCTATGGTGCGCCGTCTGCGCATAAATCCCACCTATTTGCAGCATTTCCACTTCTGAAATGATCACACCATCTGATTCTGAATCCATCAACGAGTCATTAACGATTCCAATACCATCACTCAACAAGTCTCAAGAAAACTGGCTACGAATCTTACGAGTCGCGAGTCAACTCGTACGAAACTAACAACAGTGATCCAAACACACTATTAAAGTTTCCAAAACTTCCAATCGACTTAGCTATTAGTGAATTCCCAAAACCTCTAACTGTTTCTTCTGACTTGATAATTAAGGAGTCAAAGTCATTTTGATGCATTATATAATGTATAGTGCCTAGGTTCTACGTACAACCCATTTTTATTTTTGGCAGTGTTAGGGTTACAGAAAAAGTTACAGAATTTAGTAAAGAAGGCACAATTTATAGTGAGATTCATATCACTTTGAGATGAGGTGCGAATTACGAAGGTATGTGAAACATATTGACCGTCGGATTATCTTTCTGTAGCAAATTCTGTAACTCAAACATTTCCGTTTTATTTTATTTTTTCTTTTGAAGGACATACAAACAAAAAAACCATGGTTACATGTTATGGATTTTCTCCTCCCATTGAACTACCAAATCCTAAAAAAAAAAACTTTACCCCCATTGAAAGAGAAGGGCCTTAATTAACATTAATAATAAGCTGATACAACGTTACTTTTTTTGATTATTTGTCCTCAAAACCCACACTTATTTAGTCATTATGACGCATAATAATGCAAATAGCAGTCTATGTACTCATGATAATTACCTCAATTATTCCATCTTGGAATCTTGAAAACCTTTTATCTTGTATCTATTTTCTTATTAAGACATAATGGTTTTGAATTAGTGGTTTCTTTTCTACAAAAATTAGTGGCTGTTTTGAAAATAAAGCGGCGCGCTTGTTTTTTTTTGAGAATTTTAGTCTTTAGTCCCAGATACATGTTCTAATTAGGGGTTAGTCCCTTTTTTTCAGATTTTTGACATTACTCCCACTTCCGTTTAATAGCTGTTAAATGGCGCGTGTGTGTGCAACCCGTGTGTGACTTTGACAAATTTACCCCTCACGTGTTCAGCACGTGAGAGACTTAAGTTTTCTTTAGTTCATTTTCCCCAATTACCCCTCATTTCATCTAACGGATAGGGTGTAGCAGAAAAATCAACGACCTGTGTTTAGTTTAGAGGACAATTACGTCCAATCAAAATTGTTTGAAAAGACGTATATAGGCCATACCTCATACGCAGGTTGAGAGGGAGTAAGGCTATTTTCCCCCTTTTGGAGACGAAAGAAACCCTAAAAGGGCTCTTCCTTTGTCTGTGTGAGCTCATCAAAGAGGAGGATTCGATTTTTCTAGGCTTAGTTGTTAGGGTTTTGAGAAATTTGAAGGTGGTGAAGACGACGGTGTATGGTGATTTGAGTGAGAGGGAGGTTTTCTAGATTTGATAATGGCAGAAGGGGTCGATTTGAACCGGTAAGTTAACCTAAATCCTTTGCATGTGTTATATTTTGCTCTCTGTGAAGGTACCATTGCAGTTCGGTTTTGCTGTTTGCACCAAAATCTTGAAGATTTTCCTTCATTAAGTCCATGTTAGTCGATTGATGGTGATGTGATGAGTTTTATTGTTAAAATTGGTGAAACAGTGAATGGTGCCCTCTCATTTGTTATACAAAGATCTAGGTGTCTTTTACTAGAAATTACAAAATTTTTTGAGTTTTTNTACTTTATGAAGATGAACGACAACCCATTACATACCTTAGAGCATAAGCTTGAATCTCCACCACCACCCATTCTTATTACTTGAGAAAAGACTTTACAACAATAAGAGAAAATAAAAAAAAATGAGAAAAAATAAGAGAAATGTTTGAGAAAAGAAGAACCTTCAATTTTCTTCAACACTTTACTGATTTAGTTTATTTTTTGAGTTTTCTTTTATAGATTTGAGTGAAGTTTTTGAGGTATGTTATATAGGGTTTGAGGAAGAAGATGACCGTTGGAAAAACGGTCATAATTTGGGTTAGATTGTGATCGTTGGATCACAATGATTTTTTCTGCTACACCCTATCTGTTAGATGAAATGAGGGGTAATTGGAGAAAATGAACTAAAGAAAACTTAAGTCTCTCACGTGCTGAACACGTGAGGGGTAAATTTGTCAAAGTCACACATGTGTTGCACACACACACGTCACTTAACAGCTACTAAACGGAAGTGGGAGTAATATCAAAAGTCTGAAAAAAAAAAGGGACTAACCCCTAATTAGAATATGTATCTGGGACTAAAGTCTAAAATTCTCTTTTTTTTTTGTTTTAAAAAAAAAAGTAATTTTGTAGGGCACGGATGGGAATGGTTGCAATGATTAAGACAACTGGACAATATATTATATTATAGTTTTTAATGTTTATAAAGAAGGGACCCAACATTTGTTATTTGTATATATATTAAAAAAACAAAAAATAATCAGGTTTTTGAGTGGTGGCAGCTGCCACAGTGAGCACAAGCCACCTGTGCATGCGCCACTGATAGTCTAGCTGCTGGTTTGTTTATGTATAAATAGAGGAATGTAGAGTCACTCTCTCTGTTGCGGAACAGAATTAAGAATTAGTGGAGAGACCGATCCAACAAAAACAAAAAAAAAAAAACAAAAGAAGCAGTAGAGAGGGAATAAGAAGCCGAGAGCAACAAGTCGGAGAAGGGAGCAACCACTTCCGCCGCGTGCAACCTACCAATTCTAGGTTTTGTCTTTTTTTTCTTGTAATTCTAGGTTTTTTTTTTTTGTTTGAGTTTAATCTCTACTCGATCAGTGATTAATGATCTAATAAGTTTTCTCAGAATTTTCAATCTTAGGTCTTAAGATACTTAGGTGAGAGATTACGAACGACGATAAAGCTAGCTTGAACTTTGATCAGTAAATGAAATCAGACGCCTTGAAACAATTAATTTTGTATGTTATATATATAGCTTGTTCATGTGCTAAATTTCCCTCAAACTTGTGTAGATTTTGATGACTTATATGTTGATTAATCAGAGTTAATTAATCGGGATTTTCTCTCTCATAATCTCCATGTTGGGCCGGAAAGTTAGTGAGGTGGTGAAGGTGGGTAAGGTGGTGATGAAGGTGCATGGTGGTGGTGAGACGGTAAAGTAGGGGTGGAGGTTGTGGCGGTGGTAGTGGTGATGGCGGCGGCGGCGATGGTGGTGTGGAGAGAGAGAGAAAAGAGTCCCTAGCTTCTTACTTTTAAAATTTCATAAAAAAATTTTGACAAAAAACTTTGGTTAAATTTTGATGACTTATATGTTGATTAATCTTCTCAGTGATGAAGTTTTGTTGATAATTTTCGACATTTAGCGCTTTTAATGTTTAACTTGTTTTTGTTTCTAAAAATTATTAGGTATTAAATTTTGTACACATGTGATGATTTCAATTATTGACTTGGTTTTGTTACTTTTAAAATCAAAAGTAAATAGTTAGTGTTTTTCAATAATTTGGATACATTGGTTAATTTATTTTTTATCTTTTAAATGAAGAAAAACAACTTTGGATTGGATTGTTTAAAAGGGTTTACATGTTCAAGTATTTCATACTAGATAATTACTAGATCGACTAGAAAATGAATATTCGTTCATGTGGTTATTATTGATTCGATAAAATTGATTCCAAAAACTTTAGTGATTTCTCTCATTGGTCGAATAAATTATTTAATTTTAATTAGTCGTTTACTTTTATTTGTTTACTTTTAATCATTAGTTTTGATCTTGTCTCGCAATTTGTATCATATCTATATAAGGCTTGCGAGTTTAATTTGATTTAGATAATTAATAATTTATTAATTTAGGTTAGTTTAAATTCAAGAGGTTCTCAATGAAATCTGTTTTTCTCTCTCTCTGTGAAAGTTAAGGATGGAGTATTATGATGGATACAGCAGCACCTCTGAAGATGACGACGAGGACGGATACAGAAGCACCTCTGAAGATGACGACGAGGACGATATTTGGACGACTGAAGATGAAGATTCAAGAAGAGATTGTCGAATCTTCACTGTCAATTTCTTTGGCACAGAAATTATAACTACCTTAACCTCCAACCCTAGCGTCATCAGGAGATGGATATACGAAATCTTGTTTTTCCACCGGTACCGCCGACACCAACTCGTTGTTGGACTCGGTGTTCAATGGCGTCCCACTGGTAATTTTGGTTCAGATGACCCGGCTGAGACTCTACAGTTGTGTGTAGGCACCCGCTGCCTCATTATTCAGTTATCTCATTCTCATTCTGTTCCGAATATCCTTCGTCGATTCCTTGTCGACAAACAAATTAGTTTTGTGGGAATTAGGAACTATTCCGATGAAAAAAAGCTACTCAGATCAAGGCATCAGTTATCTATGTCCAACACTCAAAACCTAGGGAAGATTGTTGCATCTGAAACAGGTGATAGGCGTCATTTAGGTGCTTCCATGGAGATTTTGGCTAGTTATGTTCTTGATCTTGATGGGGTTAAGAAGGATCCATCAATTGGTAGGAGTAATTGGAATGCCAAGTATCTTACGGTTGAGCAAGTTGAGTATGCTTGTGTTGACGCTCATGTGTCTTTTTTGATTGGGAAGAAATTTGAGGCATGGAGGTTCTGAAAAACAAGTTTTGAATAGCTTTTTTTGAGTCAATAAGATCATGGGGTTTTTTTTTGTTTTGGCATTGTTTACTTTAATGAAGGTTGTCGTTTCAAGAGGAGGGTTTTGTATTGATGGAACAGTAGGTGTGTTCTGTTACTTTTGCTTCTAACTTACAGATTTTGGAAATTTAGTTGGGTCTGCTAATGTTACATTTGAATAAATAGTTTGGTTTTCTTTTTTGTAGTCATCTTACAACGTCTCTGCCTTGGTTGTAGATGTTTTAAATTTCAGTTCTTGTATGTGGATCATATCCCTAGATCAAGCTTCTCAACAACCTTAATTGCACATTTGTGGGGTTAGAAGCTTTTGTTTCAGTTACAAAGAGAGTTGAATGTTCATATATAGTATCTTCAATGTTTGAATACTATGGGCCCTACAGGCAGGGTAATACAAGGGGCTATATAACCTGACCCTATATATATATATATATATATATATATATATATATATATATATCTTGTTGGAAAAATTTGTTTTATCCAGCAATGTTTAAGCTAAAAATTAAATGGGACTCACGTCTAATTTATGAAAATAAATTATTGGAATGCGATTATCAATTCGAGGAGTTACTCATAGAGTATTTATTTGCTCAAAATCGATTTCGGGTAAATGAGAAATTGGATAATTTATATCTAGTTGGAAATGGGATAAATCTTGTATAGAAAGAATAGTCCCACATTGAAAAGTTGTGAGGAACTCAAAAGCTTCTTATTAGCTAGCCATTAGGTATGGCCCTCAAGGGGTACCCACTTTTGTGAAAGGGAGAGGACACAAGTTAAGACCACCCGCCCGACCCAGGCTAGGTTGAGTCAGACCTGTCTTGACTCATGTTTGGGCTTAGATCTCACATCCTAGTTTAAGAGAGAAAGAAACTCTGCATAATTTGGTTAGTTGCTTCCACAAAAAGGTAAGATCGTTGAAATCCTGGGAGATAAATGCCATTAATCTATCCAGCATCAGTGTGGGGCGCTAATTGTCTTAAAGACATAGATTCTTCTAGCCTTGGTCTAATTAGTTTATTGTTTTAATTTCTTCTCTTCTTCTATCCTCTCTTTTTATTCTTGAGTCAAAATTATGTTTAATAGTTCTGTAAGTTACATTTAATTGTAGCAAGTGACAGTTTGGAACTGTGTTGTATTGCAATTTTAGTATACAGAAAATAACATATCTAAGATAGGCCCAAAAACCCCTAGGTAATATGGGCAGTTGTTAGGGCCCAACTTTGTGAAGAGGATCCAAAATTGATGTAATCCTAAAAGTTCGCAAGAACTAACAAACACTTCTGGGAGGATTATATTAAATATGAATGTAAAATTGATGTAAATTTTAAAGGTGGAAGCAATAGACAAAATCTACACAAGCAAATTCAAAAGTCTAGGGTTCTTTATACAAACTTTCAAGAGCAATATTCAAAACTCTCCGATCAAAGCAAATCTGTTACAGAACTAATTAAACCTGAACTGTAATTACCTATTTAAAGAAAATTAACAACTAACGTGGGAAATAAAGGGTACAAAGGGAACAAAAGGAATTGGGTGGGGGAGTAATGCTAGAATGCACGCATTTTTGGAGGATTTACATCCCTCCCTGAGGAGGTGGACGGTGGTCTATGCCTAGAAATTTGGAAAAGACGAAACTCGAGGATGTGATTCAAATCACAAGGGGATAATGGCCTTACGGTGGGTTTGGGGGAAGAGAATCCCCCAAAAAGTGAGTACGTTTTAGCATTTTTCAATTTATAAGGTGTACTCCATTACAATTACATAACAAAGTTTGAGAGAGAGTATATATTTAATCTTTTTCTGCAAGGAGAGTGGAGGACATATCTCTTGTATTTAAGAACTTGCACCATCTTCTCAATTCTTTGCGTCCCCATCAGGTATAGGTTTTTTTTCCTTTAATATGTTATTTATGTAAAGTTTTGGCCAAATCAAAAAAAATGCAGACTACCTTGGTATCGATATCAAGGAAATGGGTATCGATACTTATTGAAGCCAATCTAATAGATGGCTTGAGTATCGATATCCGGGTTGGTGGCCGATACCGAACTAGATGGAGGCTCGTCAGATGACCCTAGTATTACTGAGAGAAAACCGCGAGAGGCGGTTATAACTTACAGAAATTGTTAATTTGAGTCCTATCGGAAATTGCTAATTTAAGTCTTATTGGACTTGGGATTCTTCCTATTTCGTGGAGAACTCTTGTAGGCTTATAAATAGGGTTTATTGGGATGTTCTAGGGTAGAGAGAAGTGTGAGAGTAATTGTAGTGAGGGCCTTCTAACATTGAGGATTTGAGAGAATCCTTATAATGGTTGTGAAGCTTAGAGTGCATGTGAGATTGTTAGATATATATTTAAAAGAATTGTTTTGTACATAGGTTCATCAAAACAACATTGGAGTAGTGGTTAAGTTTTTGGGTTTCCTATTTGAGGTCAAGGGTTCAAACCTTCTCCCACCCATTATAATATATATATCAAAGACCGGGCTCTGTTTTGAAACAGATTTTTTATTTAGTTTTTATTATAATTTTTATTTTCGAAAAATAAAATTATAATTGTTATATAGCCATTTTATAGCTGCTGTGCTACAGTGTTTATGGCCATTTTTTGACGGTTGGGTGTTGATCTATAAATAGACAACACCTATACTGAAACAAGGCAGAAAAACTTGACAAGTCTTCCTCCCTGATAAAAATTCTAGAATTTCTGAAATTGTTCCCGAACAAGAATTGAAGTGTATTAGTATTCCGATTTTCCACCGTGCAAGGGAAATTGAGACAGAAGGTTTTCTGGGCTGTTTTATCCTGGGGACGACGTGACTGAGAAACTGCTTGCACATTTAGGCAGAGCCGCGAATCGTCTTAAAGAGAGTGACCTAGTCCGTGACTCATCCCAGCAAGTTCCTCTTGTTTTCAGTAAAATTTGGTTTTGCGATTACAGGTATTTTACAATTGTATTTCCAACAGAGATAAGTCCCTTTTAACTGTTCTTCGTGATTTTTATTATAGTGGAAAGTTTTATCGTCATCCGTAGATGTAGGCAATCTTGCCGAACCACGTAAATCTTGTGCGTTGTGGTTGTTTGTTTATTTCCTACTTTACGTTCTTATTTGCATTGTTTGATCGTTTATTTTAAGTTTGTGGTTGAATCGATCCTTAAATCCTAACAATTTAAACCGTTACTTGATGTTAGTGTTTTTCTAACATGAGGACCTAATCAATTTGTTTTTCCTGTCTCAGGCAAGAGCAACTCTGATTCACATACTAGAACTTCAGATACAACGCCGGAAAGAAGCAATCGAGGATATAAAGAGGTGTCATTTTCCTTTTCCTTTTCTTTTTCAGTTATGTTTAAATTTATTACGTTCTATTTTTATTTTATTTTTTTGGTAGAAGTGGGACTATTGCCCGAATTACATAACTTTGAAACATCGCAAGTGGGTGAGGACTGAGCACATAACTGCCACGAACATACGAACGACAAATCATGTCATAACTTAATGCTTATCGACCATGAGACAGCTCATTGATTTTGTGTTACAGCAATCTTAATATGTCTTCTTGGAAAGAGTTGGTTTTGAGGATTTATCAGATCCTCTGGTGATTATCTCGTTACGTTTTAAGGGTGATCGAGGGCAGGAATTACACTCCAATATTTTGTGTCCTTTCTTTTAAACATTTTTAATATTCTCTTTTTCTAGTTCTCCTTTTGTATTTGTATTCTTTGCCTTTCAGGCTTAATTAATAACGTATTACCTTTATTTAAAATAAAAAAATAGGATTTATCAGATCACATCCCAAGTTGGTATGAAACTTACTGAGAGAGAATTTTCGGTGCTCACATAACTAGACTTTTACCCTGATGTTTATATCATCTCCTGAGAATTCTAACAATCTATTACATGTACATGGTCACTAAACTGCATTCATGCCTTATGGAACCGATTGCAATTGGTTAGTTGGTAATCAATGAATTTTATTCAAATTTACTTGCTTTAGCATCGATAGTGGAATCACATTGTGGATTGTGATAGTGGGTTGAGGCATTAATCTTTTTTCCATAAGTTGATGGGTGGTTTCTTTTGCTTATATAGAAGAAAAGAAGAGGCACAAAGACTTCTCAAGGAGTCGCTTGGAACCTTGGATGGTCACTAGCCATGAACTACAACTCCTGCAGTAGCCACCTGAACTACTAGTCCTGTTACTACCCAAAGATTCCATTTCAATGAAAGGAAATTCTCACAGGCTTATTTTGGTCTTATTATTTTACCCCATTTTCTCTTATTGTTTCCATTCAGTAATTTGATTCTTTTCTGCTGTCATTATAACAACTGGCGGCGTATTGAATCCGATGGCTTCAAATCATAAGATGTAGAAGCGTTTTCTGGTCAAACACCAACTGATAAGAAGTATATCTATAGATTTCAGTGCAAATGAAAAATCGAAATTTTGACTGTGGTTGCTCTAATTGTTGTTGTTGTTGTTAGAATTTTTAGGTCATAGCCCAGCGATCGAACAATGAAACAAGAATGAGAAATAAAATGAAAAATAGAACCAAACACACAAGGCACAAGATTTACGAGAAAAACTCCAAACTCGGGTAAAAACCTCAGACGAAAGCATGATCAATTCAATTAATAAATAATAAGAATGATTACAGATATTTTTCACCTCAAAACGTCACCCTTATTCCACACAAGAAGCACACAAGAAGATCAAAACCCTAGTTTACCTCTTCTTGACCTCTAGGAACTCCAAACTTGATTTGGATTCTCTCCTCCTCAATTACAAGAGTTACCCACGTTTTTCTTCTCCTTAGGGACGACCAAGGACCTCCTATTTATAGATTTCATCAAACTCATGCACAAATAGAAATTTTTCAAACCCATTAGGACTCTAAAACCGCCTAAAAAACGCAACAAACTCCGAAGGTATCGATACCCCCGATACCACTGAATGTCAATTAACATGGTGGTATCGATACCCATTGTGGAAGTATCGATACCTCTTGGAAATTCGCTAAAAAGCTCTTACAGTAGTTGTTGTTGTTGTTGTGTGTGATGCAAAATCGGACCCTGGTAGCATTCACCCTGACCTACTAACTTGTCAATTTTGCACACGGTGTTTAAAATTGATTTAATTCCCTCCTTGCTTGTGTTTTGTAACTTTTAGTGTAGTCACATGACACGTTTTGAGTCTGTTGATTTATGGATATATTTGGTTCATCCTATGATGAATCTGAACTCCAAAATCAGCTTGAACAAATGATTCCTTTTTCTCTTTAAATCAAATTCAAGCCTGATAAGTGATTTCTAATTGTGAGTTATGCTGCAACTTTTGTGATAAACAAACGTTAGGGAAGAAATAGGGATAAAATCATAAAGTTCTATGAATGTATCCACAAAGTAAGGTAAGAAAGATTGCTTTGCCAGGGCTTTATTTTATTTTTATTTTTTTGAAGGGCTTCAAACTCTTTAAATGTCCTTTCTTTTCCTCCAGGGTTTTGACTTATAATAATACCTTTTGGACCGACCATTTTATAAAAGTGGTGTCAAAAGCTTATGTGGCAGAGTGGGACCTACCATTTTCTCCCTCTCAAAAGTGTTTTGAAGAGGTTTCTAACTTACATGGTAGTGGAACTTACCCTGCCACATAAGCATCATGCACTATTTTTGTAAAATGGTTAGTCCAAACAGCACTGTTGTTTGAGTTAACATAATCAAGTCTATTTCAAAGTCAAATTTTGAGATGAGACTGGTGTCAACAACCATCGGAAGAGTTGACTCCACCATTATCACTTTTCCAGAGTTGGGTAGAGCTTCACAGCAATTCTTCAATAGTATTAATGGTTTATTTGGATGGGAGATTTTAAGTAGGGATTTTGTGGGGACTAAGGATTTCTAACCAGTTTTTCACCAAATTCCTGGTTCCCACAAAATTCCTACTTAAAATCCCTCATCCAAACAAACCATAAGCAATTTTCATCACTCCAATCATGAAGTATCCACTGCAAGTTGATCAGACATCTCTAATTAGTCAACTTGAATATAGGAACTGATATTTCAGCCCACCTTTTTACTAACTCAGCCCACCGTACTTGTGGATTTCTTAAATCCAATAATGCATATTTCATAAAATAGTTTGTTATGATTTCTACACACAGAGTGTTATAACTTCTATGCACAAAATATATATATGAGAGAAGAGGAAGATGGCGGAGCTTTTATTACTTCATGTATATCTCTGTTAATATACAACCTCACCCCTTTACAACATATAAGAGGGGATATATACAGGGGGTTGAATAAGGATAGGAATTGAGGTGAAGATGCCACCTATCTCGCACATGCAAAAGGTGGAGCACTGGAAAGCCACCACCTGCTGTTATAACACTCCCCCTTGGATGTCCACCGTTCTAAGATAATTGCCTCATTAAAAACCTTGCCAGAAAAACCCAGAGGGATAAAACCTGAGCTAAGGAAAAGAGTAAAAAGACTTAGAAGAGTGCTGGACTCGCATAAGCTGCCTCATTAAAAACTTTGGCAAGGAAAACCCAGAGGACAAAACCTTGACAAAGAAAAAAGAGTATAACGCGATAAGGTCCAGTCAGACAAAAATAGGCACTGGTACACTCCCCCTGATTGAGCAGGCGCTCACATCAGTCTACTTGATGATATATACGCCTCATACCAATTCCATGAACTAGCTTTCTGAAAGTTAATGTTGGTAGAGACTTGGTGAATAGATTAGCAAAATTCTCACATGATTGTATGTGCGGGATATCAATCTCATGGTTCTTCTGGAGATAGTGAGAATGAAAGAGCTTTGGCGAGATATGTTTGGTCATATCACCTTTGATGTAGCCTTCTCTGACTTGTGATATGCAAGCAACATTGTCTTTAAAAATGACAGTGGAAATATTTGTGATAGAAGGTAAAACGTAAGAGCTTCTAATATGTCCAATTAGTGATCTCAGCCATACACATTCCATGCTAGCTTTATACAGTGCAATGATCTCCGAATGATTCGAAGAAGTGGCTGGAAAACTCTGCTTATTGGATCGCCAAGAGAATGGTGTATCACCACTTGTAAAAATATAGCCAGATTGGGAGATAGCTTTGTGGGGATCGAAAAGATATCCGACATCTGTATAGCCTTGGATTTGTGAGCCATTGGATGGATTTCGAGAGTAAAACAATCCCATATCTGTCGTGCCACGGAGATAGCGAAGAATCTGTTTTACACCAGTCCAATGTCTCCTTGTCGGTGCGGAACTAAACCTGGCTAATAAATTTACTGGAAAAGCAATATCCGGTCTAGTACATTGTGCAAGATATATCATTGCACCGATTGCATTGAGATATGGTACTTCTGGACCAAGTAATGCTTCATTTTCCTCATTTGGGCGGAAGGAATCTTTCTCGGCATCGAGAGATCTCACAACCATAGGAGTACTAAGCAGGTATGCCTTGTCCATATTAAAGCGCTTCAGGACTTTTTTAGTATACGTTGTTTGATGGACAAGAATCTCGTATACACTTTGCTCGATCTGCAGGCCGAGACAAAATTTTATTTCTCCGAGATCTTTCATCTCGAATTCCTTTTTCAAGTATTCTGGAACGTTCTTGAGCTCTTCAGGAGTCCCAATAAAATTGATATCATCGACAAATACAGCAATGATAGCAAATCCAGATTCTGTTTTCTTAATGAATACGCATGGGCAAATGGGTTGTTAATATATCCTCCAGGGACTTTATTTGCTTCAGGCAATTTAAATCCTTCAGGGATTTTGTTTGCTTCAGGCAATCAATCCCAAGTTTTTACGAGAAACCGTGTGCCACAAGTCATGCTTTATAGCAAACGACTCATTGTGTTTTCTTACAAATACCCATTTGTAACCTACAGGGTTTACATTTTTTGGTGTTGGAACTACAGGTCCAAAAAACTTGACGTTTTGCAAGAGAATCCAATTCAGCTTGGATTGCTTTTTTCCAGTTTGGCCAATCAATTCTATGTCGGCATTCCTCTACAGAGTGTGGCTCAATACCATCATCGTCTGTGACAATTCCAGTAGCTACTTGGAATGAGAATATGTCGTTAACAATAGTTTTATTGCAATTCCACACCTCTTTAGTAATAGCATAATTTATTGAGATTTCCTCATTCACAGGTACATTGTCCTCTTCAGGAGGATTCCCCTCGTCAGGGGTTTGTATCTCTTTAGGAGTTAGTATCTCTTCAGGAGATTGTTTTTCTTCCGGAGGTATTACTTTAGAGGGTGTGGACCTTACAATAGCCTCTTCTGGAGTGCTATCTCGTATAAATTTTGATTGGCATTTCCGCTTCCGGGGAACAGAATCTTTTGAACCGAGTGGTCGTCCACGCTTCAGGCGTGCTCTAGACGACTCATTGGCTGCAATATTAATGGGTTGTTCTACTGGAACAACACATCCTGCTGGGACAATTCGTCCTGCTGGGAGAAGACGTTTTGCAGGGACATCAATTCTAGCTGGAGCATTTACAGCAGGTATATGTGATTTAGTCATTTATGCTGCATCATTAAATGCATCAAGCATTTCATTAGCTATCTTCTGCACTTCAATTTCAGATTGAGTGGTGCGAGGATTGAGATGAGACAATGTTGGTATATTCCAACAAAGTTCACGACGTACTTCAGGCGGTTGATGCTCTCCCCCTAACGGCGGGAAGAGTGTCTCATCAAAGTGACAATCTGCAAAACGTGCTGTAAAAATATCACCTATTAAAAGGTTCAAGATATCAAATAATAAAAGGTGAATCAAACCCAACATAAATCCCTAACTGGCGTTGAAGGCCAAAATTTGTGCGTTGTGTGGGTGTAATGGGGATGTGGATAGCACAACCAAAAATTCTCAGGTGGGAGATATTTGGTTGTAAAGGAGAGTACTGATGATATGCAGTAAGACTAAAACAAACTAATGCAGCAGCATATAAAATGGCATGTCCCTATGCAGAAACAGGTAGCTTAGTTCTCATAAGCATAGGTCGAGCAATCAGTTGGAGACGTTTAACAAATGAATCTACTAGACCATTTTGAGTGTGAACATGGGCAATAGGATGTTCTACATCAATGCCAACTGATAAGCAATAAGCATCAAAAGTTTGGGATGTAAACTCAGCAGCACCATCAAGTCGGATAGACTTGATTGGGTACTCGGGAAAATGTGCACGTAAGCTAATGATTTGAGTAAGAAGACGTGCAAATGCTACACTACGAGTGGATAAAAGACAAACATGTGACCATCTCGTAGAAGCATCTAAGAAAACCATAAAGTACTGAAATAGTCCACATTGAGGGTGGATGGGACCACAAATGTCTCCCTGAAGTCATTGTAGAAAAACTGGCGATTCAACTACAACTTTAGTCAGAGAGGGTTTGAGTATGAGTTTACCCAAAGAACAAGCAGTACATATATAGTCTTTGGACATCATAAGCTTCTGGTTCTGTAGTGGATGTCCCTGTGAGTTTTGAGTTATTCTACTCATCATGGTAGAACCTGGGTGACCAAGACGGTCATGCCAAAGCAGAAATGCTTTTGAGTCATTGAACTTCTAGTTCATGACGACATTTGATTCAACCGTTCTAATTAGTGTATGATATAAACCTGAAGAGAGAACTGGAAGCTTCTCGAGTATGTGCTTCTGGCACGATACAAGTGAAGTAATGCAGAGATACTCCATATTGTGTTCATTGATTGTCTCAAGGTGGTATCCATTACGACGGATATCTTTAAAACTCAACAGATTTCTTCTGAATCTGGATGAATATTTCAACTGAAAGTCTAAAACACAACATTTTGATCATAGCTTGACAATAAATGCTATGTTCTGTTCATTTAAAAACTTCATAACTTAGTTTAAAAGGAAATGGCGTACTAAAGAAACCTGTCACCATCAAAGTGAGCATAGCCAATTAGCCATATAGACAAGCAAAAACATTATATATATATATATATATACAGTGAAAGCTGAAATACCCACTGAAGGATCAAAATGAGATTGCCCAAGAACTTTAAATGGAGGCATTTTCTGTCCTAAAAGATTATTGAACATGATTAGTTAGGGAGATATTTTCAAGTGTTGAATCTGTAGCACACTACAGAGGGAGGAAAAAACAAGGGGAAGGAAGAAAACTATGTACTTGAACAAGCTACTTGACAACAATGCAACCAGGCCACCTATAGTGACTAGACTACCAATGAGAGCCAAAGAATTCCAGCTCTGCATAGTCCAGGTTTATCCGTACTCAAATCATCAATACAAGAAAGAATTACATTAATACAGGAAAGAACTACATTCCTCAGTAACGGTAGGAGTTGTCTGACAACAAAGTTCTCTCTTAGAAGCCCACCTGGAAAAGCCAAAACACTAGGACCCTGCTTGGTACACTGAATCTTTGCAAAACACAAATATTCACAGTTCATCATGTCTTGTAAGTGCTAATTAAAAATTCCATACACCAAAGAACAAATCCAGATTGCTTATTTTGTGGGCCCACCGCAAATCCCAACAAATATTTACTAGAAGTTGCCATTCATACCATGGTGTCAATTCCACAATCCGATGAGCAGAAGATACCAATACTAGCCAGGACATCAATTCCATCAGCAGAGTCATTTCACGAAACATTGAATAGGAGCAAGATGGTCTGGATCGAGGCGCAGAGGTTAGTAAACCATAAACAAAATGTAGCTGAGGGCTACGCAGGTGAGGATGTTAAATAAGTGTAAGGTCACCTCGATCGTGTATGACAGCCAATACTGTACCATCGAGCTCCACTGCTCCTCGAGCACCTCAGCTTGGCGAATGGCGCTTCGGAATTCAGTTCTGGCGGAAGGAGTAAAAAGTTTCTGCTTCAAATCTGTCTTGTGATCCTTCCACGTGGCGTTGAGTCTACTAAGCAACCACTGGTTTGCACTCATTGGGATGTCGAAATATTCCACCAGTTGCGCTTCTCAGGGGGTTAACTGTACTACAAATGATTTGTAATGATATTGATTTTCCCATTTCTTAATATTAATTTTCTAAGTTTAATTTACTTTACATCATCTAGAACCCTAAACGAATATCATGGCTGGCAACATGTATCCTTTGCGGAAATCTTCAACGATAATTAAACTCACAACAACAAACATACCTAATTAAGAATCCTGTTCTGATGCAAGAAACAGTTACATTATTATGAACCTCTCAATCTAATTCTAAGAACTGGTTCTCTTACTTTAAAGACCTTTGCAGAAACTCCTGTTCTGATGAAACTCACACAGAATATGGTCTTCCAGTTCAAACATCTTATAATCTTATCTTTTAATCAGGAAGTGTTATAATAACTTCATTATTCTTTCATCAAAAAAAAAAAAACTTCATTATTCTCCATGAACAGATCTACAAAAACGCTTATCTGATCAAACCCACTTGTTAAACTCAGTTTTAAAATTCAGGGTTTGCATTCCTTATTGAAGATGATCTGAAAATTGCTGTCCCAGTGCCAACTTACCTTGACTATCAATGTCGAACCACCAAACTTGTTTAGTGTATCAACTCCAATGAGATAACTTTATCTTGGATATTCGCGGGCCGGCTGCAGGCACAAATCCCTCAACAAGAACAGCAGGATCTGCTTTAAGGGCCAGATTACCCACTGAAATATAGGAAACCCACGACATACCTGCACCAACCATGATCAACACAAATCTTACTCAACAGTCCTAAAAAAAGTGAATTTCAAGACTCCTTAAAAGTCAAAAACCAAGGAAATGAGTACTTGAGATTGATGAGATCCCAGTCTACTACAAACCTGATCATAAAATCTTGAACTGAAGGAACTTCGGAAAGAAATAACACAAGTTTCTTTCTTGGCCAAGAAGGGCAACGGCAAGTAGTTTGAATCCAGTGATGTTCTCAAGTGCAAAATTGATGGGGCTGGCAATAGCCCCAGTTCAAATAGTTCCTGAGATAGTATCCCTACCACCTTTTATCTGCGAGAAACATTCAAGGGACAGAAATCAAAATCACATTTGCACTTGGCATATCAATTTCCTTCTTTGATCTACTCTAGGTAGTAAGTTATTTGATAAGAAAGAACACCTCTGCAATAAAATAGACTTAGTGGACAGCACGTGCATTCTGCAATGTGATTCTACATAGATGACAAATACATGTATTCCATATTTCCCAAGAGACAAGTTAAGAAATAATAATCAGCCCCAAGCTACAATCTGATCAAGTTCAGCTAACAAAGTAGCCATGTAAAAACCATGTTAACCTAAATGACAAAAGAGGATTATGCAACAATTGGTAAGCTAAAACTTATACCAATTGCCCTAACTACCATGTAATTACGCTTTTTTAGCAACAAGGAATTTTATGTGCATCATAAATTCTGAAAAAGATATAGTGATCAGATTTCGAACAGGTCTGACGACTGAATCACCAACTCAATCCCTAAGCTTTTCTAGCTGCTTCAGTATCATTTTTAAACTAGTCTTTCCTCCCAACACTTCCACGATACAAGAGTTTGGTTTTCATGAGTGGGCTGGTAATGGAAATTCTTTCTCCAGTCACTCACTTGAACTGCACCTTGCAAGTATCAACGAGGAGATATCAGATTCTTTCCCCAAATTTAGCGAAATATTCAGTGGCCCATCTAATCTTGAAGAACCAAGATTCCCATTTCCTTCCACAACCTACATCAAACATGAGCAAGAAAAACTATTACTCAAAAAACTCTCTCTGTTCACCAACATAAGCTATCTGTATATTTAGCTTAACTCACTGCATACAAGCTATCTATTTTAAATTTAGATCTGTTCTTCTTTTGATTCTCATGCATTTCATATAAATAATTGATGAACCAACTTTACTCTTTAACTTTTGGCCAAAAAGAAAAAATGAAAGATAATATATTAGAGTTAGGATCGGCAATCAATCTTACTTAGCCAAGACGTAGCCCAGATTTTGTTGGGCCCATAAAAACATGATCTAAGGAAGTGAGGATGTTCTCCTCACCACAATTAACCTCATATAAAATCACCACGATCTAAGACTTTTAACCCCCTTAAATGTTGTTTAAAGACCAATGATATTTATGGACGACCCATAAATTACCACAATATTGTAGGGGTTAGAAGTACTAGAAAATTGTGATTTCTGGTGAGGATGATCTACATGTCGGGTAGACCATCCTCACAAAACTAAGCCCTTGGATCATCTCCATGCTGGACCCACATAAATCTTGGCTAAAAAGCTTGGTTGCCGATCCTTACTCATATGTGTGTGTGCGCGTGCACCTTGGATGTCACATGACCCTGACACAGTTGGAAGCTTCTTGGTTGCCACATAATGAGATGCCTTTGATGAACTGCTACATCTCTTTGTTTATGTAACTGATCCATTCATCATGAAAGGTAGCACATTTTGGCAAGGTATGATGACCAAGTACCACATTCACTATAAAAGTGAAACTTCTGTTGTATAACTGATTTTGACAATAACTTCCTCCCTTTTGTATGTGGATAAAGTGGGAAAGAAGCTTCACAATTGAATTACCAGGTTAAAATAATCTAGAGATGATATACTACAAAGAAGAGTAATGAGCTCACATACTGAAATTTTAAACAATGGGCCTCGAACATTAGGCAGATTCTGCAACACCTCATTCCTTCTTATAAACAGTTACTATACAGCAATGGTGCTTTTGGAATCATTGCCCAGCATTCCAGCTTTGCTCTTTCAATCTTCACGAACTAAGCACCCATTCTATAAGGAAATGTTTATGCCATCTTTACTTACTTTCCGTCCACATTCTATTTGGCTTCATCTGTTCTTTGAATTTGGGTTATAAATGGTTACATAAAGTTAGAACTGAAGGGGGCTTGGAACGAGAAGAAGGCCACAACGGCACCAGAGGAGCAAACACATATGGAGATGATCACCCTACTCAACCACAAGAATACCCAACCTTCTCAAATCACAGAATTCGTACATATCTCTTGCAACTCTGTCGAACAACCTGCAGCCATCTTATGTCTGACCACGCTGAAGACTTGATAAACGAGAACTTATACTGCTTATTTCACCTGGCAAGGCCCAAAAAATTGTGATGACATATTTCTGATAAAGTACAGCTTATCCTTATCTTGGTAAGAATTATTTCTCCCTATGTAATCATAAGTAATGTACATGAGGAAGTCCAAAAATATGCTTTCCCCTGGTGTCTCTTTTGCAATTTCTGCATCTTCCAATATGTCACAACGGGCTCTCTCTAATATCTTATATGTAATATCATCAAATGGGAAGGAAACTTGACTTAATTTATGCCCCCAAGTCAAGGCCCTCTCAGGCAGTCCTTTCCTACAAAAATGAGAGAGCAATAGATTAACTGTGACAACATTCGGAACAAATGCCATCTTAAGTAATTTTGCAGTCAGTATCATAGCACGATCTAGTATGTCACTGCAAACACCATTCATCATGGTGTTGTATGTAACTGTGTTCGGAACAACACCCAATGAAATGAGCTCATTCAACATTTTCACAGCTTCCTTAATTTTGCGGCTACTACAAAAACCATGCATCCGTATATTGTATGTAGTAATATCAGGGTGCCACCCACTAGCACACATCTTAGTCGCAAAGTCCTCAGCATTAGACAGGTCAAAGGCCTTACAATATCCGCTGATCAAAGTATTGTATGTGACTATATCTGGGGTCAGCCCGGTTCTGTGCATGTCCATAAAGACATTACTTGCAGACTTCATACTACCCTGTTTACAAAATCCATTAATAATCATGTTGGTAGTAAAAATATCTGGGAGAAGCCCCCTTTGTCTCATCTCTTTTTCCAACTTCAAGGCCTCGTTCAAATTGCCACAATTACAAAAACCCCCAATTAAAGAGTTGTATGTGAAGTTGTTCGGAGTGAACCCTCTTCTTGACATTTCTACAAAGACCTCACATGCCTCCTCCATAAGAC
Source organism: Macleaya cordata (assembly GCA_002174775.1). Taxonomy (NCBI): domain Eukaryota; kingdom Viridiplantae; phylum Streptophyta; class Magnoliopsida; order Ranunculales; family Papaveraceae; genus Macleaya; species Macleaya cordata. The sequence goes on along the minus strand of MVGT01002699.1, from coordinate 376,430 downwards.
CCGCTTTAGAAAGTCCATCTATGAAGGCTGAAAACGCAACCACATCCGGACATATCCTTCTGTTTTGCATCTCAGCCCACAACCTCAGGGCTCTCATCATGTCTCTCGTCCTGAAATACCCATCTAAAAGCACTGTGAAAGCAACTCTATTAACGGGAAACCCCTTATCTACCATCTTATCCAAAAGTTCCTCAGCCTCTCGCAGCATCCCCCTATTGGACAAGCCCATTAACAGAGAACTACAAGTGGAGGACGAGGGGGTCAGACCAAATGCCACCATAATCCGATAGGCTTCAAAAGCTTTGTCTTCTAGCCCCGCTTTGCTATAACCTGCAATGATTGAGTTAAATGCAACCACACTAGGAGGCATTCCCTTCTCAAGTATATCTTGTAACAATCGCATTGCATCATCCAGGTGACCTGCCCAACATAACCATGCAATTGAAATATCCGACAATAAAAAATAGGGAACTAAACCTGAAACCGACACATCCCTCAACAACCTGTCAACGTCCTCTTCCCTGCCAAACTTGCAATATCCAGAGACCAAAGTGTTGAAAGTGACACCATCAGGAGTTAAACCTTTCTCCTTCATTTCTTCATAAAGTAAATTAGCCTGACCAATCTCCCTGGCCTTCACATACCCACTAATCAAGGTGTTATACATTATGGTGTTTGGACCAATACCCACCTCTCGGCTCCAATCAAAGAGCCTCCTTGCTTCCACCATGTTTCCCTCCATGCAAACAGAATTAATAAGCGTACTGAATGTAACAACACTTGGACGACAGCCCCTTTCAATCATTGAATTGATCCATTCTAAAGCTTCCCAAGATCGACCACTGACACAATAAGCATTGATCAGGATGTTATACATAATTACATCAGGCTCACACTGGAATTTACACATCAAATGCAAGAGACTCTCCCCTATTTGAAGATGCCCTCTTTGGCAAAACCCACGAACCATAACGTTGAACACATAATTAGAAGGATGAGGTCCTTTCCCAACCATATCCCTGAACAATTTCCATACAATACTGAAATCACCTCTCTGAAGCAGCAACTTTAACAGAATGTTCACGGCAGACAAACTTGGCCTAAGTTTTTCCTCCCTAATCCTATTCAAAACCTCCAATGCATTTGAAACCATATTGACATTCAAGAATGCCCTCATTAACGAATCGAGAACCGAGAAATCAGACTCATACATATGGTGATTGCTCCACATTAAATCAACCAAATCCCGACTCCGATGAGATCCGATTCTTGCAACCACGCAAGATAGAACATCTTGTGACAAATATCGAAGCTTCTGTGCAGCGAAAAGATGAGCTACAATGCAACAGGACCTAATTGAGCTCTCAGAATCATCATCTTCAAAAGCAAATTTAAAGAATGCAAGAGCTGATCGATGATCATTAAAGAATTTCATGATCCTAACAAGGACAAACGGGCAAAACCCTAATGAGAAGCCCTTGAGGAGGAAACCTTGCCCTCGTTTGATAAGTTTCGACAAACAAACGACAATCTGTCGTCGTTCATACGGATTAATAACACTCAGTCTACTACTTAGAAGGTTGTTTTTCTTGGATGGCGAGAACTGATGGAGAAAATCGAAGCTTTCAACTTTGGTGGATGATTCTGATGATGAAGAAAAAGAACAGTTCCTGGTTTGAAAATTTTCCAGTGTGGTGTTTGAGACTTCTGTGAATCTGAAGAACCAAATTAGGGTTTTTGAAGTTGTTGATGATGATGATGATGCAGATACAACACCACATACCTTGATGAGAGAGAAGGTGTGCACACTGCGCACCATAGCAAACATCCCTAGTGTCAGGATGATATTTGTTGCAGTAGAAGTACGTCATATCCTAACATAACTATTTGTGAGACGTCGTCCAAAACATCCGCATTGCTCTTGACCTGCCTCACCGGCGGCGCAATTTGTCCAAGTTCAGGGGAACAAATTAATGTATTCCGCAGCACAGTGGGAACGATCGATAATTCTTCCCGGTTGAAGTTATTCCTGGTCTAGAGAGAGAGAGGGTGAGAGTCAATTGAAGCTTGCATAAGCTATCAAAACAACAAATAACACAACAATGCGAATTTGAGGCTTCACAAACAATGAATGTAAGGAACTGTGCACTCCTCAATGAACTCCAGAACGCGAAATTATAGCATTTTCCAACCTATTCTAAAAAAAAATAATAATAAACAATACACCAGAATTAAGCCTACATCTAGTGAAGAAGTAAAGCAATAAAGATGAATCCATAGAATATCCAAACTTATACCAACAAAATAAGATAATTGGAACCAAATAGGTGAATTGGAACAAATAATAGAGATTAGTGAAAAGAATATCAAAGTGATCATACTCCAAAATGAAAACCAAATTAAGATTTTACAAATGTTTTATCCCAAGTGAACCATAAATCCTAATCCTAGTTTAACTATAATTTAATTAGCACACAAAAAATGAAGAACCGGAGTAGAGTGCAGACCTTGTTCGAATTTGTTCGTTCTCTAACACTCAAAATTCCTTGTTCGAATCGCAAAAGCTAGGGTTTTTGCAAGAATCGACCAAATTGGTTTAGATTTTCGATAACTGAATATAGATTTCGTGAAGGGGAGAGAGAGAGAGTGTGTGTGGTTGGATAAATTAGCTAGAGGGACTGAAATTTTAATGTGCCTATAGGTAAATGTTGGGAGGAGGGGAACGGAAGATAATCCATTCGAACCAGTTTGAAAGGGAGGGAG
>MVGT01002699.1:332901-373027 GCA_002174775.1 Macleaya cordata | reverse complement strand
AGGGGCAATTCTTGGCCGAATTCAAAATCCTAGAAATGACCCAGTGAAAGCTTTTATCCACTAGAAAATATTTTCGAACCTTACCCCCTTCTTTTATACATAAAAAAAATGACCACCCTCTCCCAAGAAAATCCAAATATATATATACCTTTTAGTGTGTAAATAAATCTCACCCCAAACTAGGGGCAAAATAAAAAAAATCCAAAAAACCAAAAAACCAAAAAAGAACAATAAAGTGTTAAAATCCCCAAGTACATAAAGAAGATGGGAAAAATAAAAGATCTAAATGTCCAAATTTGAGCCTTTTACCATTTCTTTCTAACTTGACCTAAGCCACATTACAACCTAAAAGACCTTTAGGATAGGGGTGTCAACGGGACGGTTCCGGATCCTTTCGATTCCGGTACCGGAACCTCAATTGGTGGTTCCGGATCCGGTACCGCTAGGATCCGCGGGTACCCAATACCCGTTTTTAATTATTATTTTTTTATTTTTTTCACATAAAACCTATTTGTATTTTGTATTTTGTATTTTCGTATTTTATTCAATTATAAAATTTATTTTATTATGAAATTTGTTATATAATAGTCATTGATTTCTTTTTTTAATTAAAAAAGAGTTAAAAAAATTAAAAAAATTATTATATAATAGTAATATTAGGGGTTGGTCCCCCCACTTCTTAATTTTGCTGACCTTAGTCCCATTTTCGACTGAATCCGTCCAAATGGTCAGTGTGCCTCTTGCACATGTGCCATTTTGGCCAAATTATTCTCACATATTCACGGCGTGCCACACTTGAAACCCATTTTTTTAAAATTCCCTAAAATACCCCCGAGTAATCCGACGGTTAGGGATCAACAACGTGATCAATGGTCTGTGTTCACTAGAGAAGTAGATTCACGTTCAATCAAAATATCAGAAACTAATCGTCTAACTTAGCTTACAAGCATACGCAGAAAAAAATGGCTAGCACTCTGCTAAGTTCGAGAAAAGAGAAAAGCTTAGAAACCCTAGAGGAAAAGGGTTTCTCTAGTTCGACTAGTGGAGCGAGGTTAAGCTGAGCGAATAGTGTAGAAAAGTTAGGGTTTTTATCCAGTTTGTAGTGGGGAAGAAGACCGTACAACCAGATTTGGCCAGATCTTCAAGTTTCGTCCGGATGGAAGCAGGGGACGATCCGCTTCTGTAAGTACCCTAAACCTAGGTCTTGCTATTTTTTAGTTGTCTCTTCAAAAGGGTCATTAATATACTTGTTTTTGGGTTGTTAGACACGCTTTAGTAAGCAAATCCTTTAGTTTTGTTGTCCGTTTTAGTTTCTATTCTGTAGATTTATTTATTGGTTATGATGGTCTTGTATAGGAAGTACTGATCTAGATAAATGATGCTCTGGTTTCATTGATGAAGGTGTTTTATAGTTGAATCAGCTCTTATATTATATCTACAGTTTGTGTATCTTAGCAATTAGTAATTCAATCTACTTATTTAGCCCTTCTAGTTTAATCCCTCTTTCTGTCTCTCATATCTTAATTTGATACCTATCTTATAATCTGTTGTTCAGTTTATATATATCTAAAGGTTCTAGTTGTTGTGATGGATCTTGGTTTCAATTCTTATTTATTCCGAAATAGTTGATATAGCTCATGGTCTAATGAGTTGCTAACCTGAAAATGTTTGTTCTTTTTTATTTCAGTGAGGTATTTGTTGTGCTTATGCCATTTTTATTGTGTTTCAATGTATATATTCTTTGTAGGAATAAGGTACATTATGGTATTAAAACAGTTATTATTCACTATGATGGTGAATGGAGGAAGCAGCTTGTCTTTGGAGGTTGGGGCATGATAGACTACGTGAAAGGCAGAATGGTGGTGATTAATGATATTGTTGGTGACAACTTAAGCATGTCCCCCTGATTGAGGCTGTTGTAAAATGGGAAAGAAAGTTTAAGAGGCATACTATGGTGTTCACATACTTGAATGCAGGTAAGAAGCACATAGTCAACACTGAGACTGACTTACAAAGTTGGTGGTGTACATCAGAAGCTGATACTAAGGGTCGGTTGCATCTATTTATGGATCATGAGGTCTCACATAGGTTTTCAACACCTGTATTACGAAGCCAACCTACTACTTATCCCACCTCTGCAGTTGTGCACCCCCAAAAGTCACTTACTGGTTCCATTTTGAGTAGAAAAAGGCAACTGTTTCATAAGACTGCCAGTGTAGGTGGTGAGAGGCATAAACAAGATCATGGTAGCATTGAAAGCATGAGTAAACCAGCAACTTAAGAGTATAGGGTACTTGATTTTGAAAGTCATCACTTAACTAATCTAGAATTGGATGCCTTCTTTGCACAAAATCTGGGTCTTGACAATGAGAATACAACTAATGTGGAGAAACCCACACCAAAGAAGAAGGCCACACTAAAGAAGAAGGCCACACCAAAGAAGAAGCCCACACCAAAGAAGTTAGGACCAAAGTTGAAGAAAACAGTACCAAGGCATACTGTGACTGATGAGTACATGGATGATTATGATGATAGTGACAATGAGGGTGTTAGGGCTTTACCAGAGGAGGAGCTGGATGTGTTGCCTGATACAGAAGGGATTCAGCCTGAAATTGATGACTTACCTGTTATTAATGAGTACTACAGTGGATATTCATCTAGTGATTATGAGTATGATCCAGCTAAAGATGTTGAAGAGGATGTAACATCAGTATACACAGATCTTGTTGATGAGTATAGTGATAGTGAGGTTCCAAATGTTGGAGAGGGGGATGATGTACCTTCCCCCACTGTTTTTTCTAATGTTGGAATTGCAATTGATGATCTATATAGCATAGAAGAGTCTATGCCTTACATTAAGGAGATAGACACATTTGATAAGCTGGTTATAGGAATGGAACGGGAAAATATATACCAATGCCATAGGTTTTTTAGAAGATATGCAGTAAAGAAAAGGTTTGAGATCAAGTTCCTGAAAAATGACAGTAAAAGACTCAGAGGTAAGTGTGTTGAGGGATGCACTTGGTTTTTCTTTGCTAGTAAAGTGAGAGGTGAGCACACTTTCAAATTGAGGACACTGGTAGATGATCATAATTGTCAACATCTTGCAAAGAAGGGCAACAGAATGGTTGATTGTAGATTTGTGGCAGAAGAGTTGGAAGATGCTATAAGGGCACATAAATAAATGAACTACAAGCCATCACTGATAGTTGATGAATTTTTCAGGGAGTTTGATGTGGACATTTCCTATTGGGTTCCTTGGAGAGCAATGACAATTGCTTTGGAGAAGATACATGGTAATTATGAGGATGGGTACTTCTTGGCACCTGAGTTGTGTCGGCAGTTGGTACTTACAAATCCTCACAGTATTGCTTCATATTCAAGGAATGACACCACTTTAGTGTTTGAAGACCTATGCATTGCCTTCAAACCATATCTTGATGGGTTTGCTACAGGATGTAGGCCATTCATAGGTTTAGATGGGTGTTTCTTAAAAGGAAAGTTTGGGGGTGTTCTATTATCAGCTACAACATTAGATGGGAACAATGGGTTGTATCCCCTTGCAATTTACATTTGTGAGAATGAGTGCTATGAGACTTGGTACAAGTTTTTAACCATTATCCAGGGTTACATATGTGAACATCCTAGATTGATTACCTTCATATCAGATGGGTAGAAGGGCTTAGTGGAAGCTTTGGAGGATTTGTACCCTGAAAATCCTCACAGATCCTGTTTTAGGCATTTGTATGCCAACTTCAAGAAGATATTCAGATGTGACTACTTTATGCATTTGGTATGGGGAGCAGCAAAGGCATATGACAAGGGTTTGTATCAAGAGTTTGTTTACCAGTTGAGGAAGACTGACCAAAAGGCATATGATTAGTTGCATGTGAAGCATAAGCTAGTGTAGTGGGCTAGGTCACATTTTAATTTGCAAGCCAAATGTGAACACATCACTAACAATTTTAGTGAGAGTTTCAATAAATGGATTCTAGAATTAAGGGAGTTTCCATTACATTCCTTAGTTGATAAATTCCCCCTAATGATGATGACGCTCATGTATGAAAGGAGGAAGACAACACGAACATGGGATAGTGATGGGTTAGTGCCTAGGGCTAAAAGGATTTTAGATGGCCATAAAGATAACATATTGCGATTGAGAGTTAAGGGTTCGAGTGATCATATGTATAGTGTGAATGAGTATAATACTACTAATAGGTGGACAGTTGATTTAGATGAGAAGACATGCGCATGCAGAGTTTGGGACATTACAGGACTACCATGTGTACATGCATTTGCTGTGATCGATCCATCTAGGAGACCTTTGGTTGAGTAAGTATACAATAAGTACCTAACCTACTTTGGTGTAATATTTTTCATATATTAAATTGCTCTATAATATATTGTTGCATGCAACTATTGTAGTGACTACCATAAAGTCAGTTCATACCTGAAAGCATATGATGGGTTCATTAAGCCTATGGCAATGGTAAAGGAGTGGGGTGAAGTAAGTATTTTTTGTTTTCACTTTATATTGTGTTTTTAGTAACCATATTGTAGTGGTTATTAATAATATATTATTTTATGCAGCCTCCATATAAATTCTTGGCACCTGAGATTTATAGGCCAATTGGTAGGCCAAAGAAACAAAGGAGAAGGGCTGAAGATGAAGGGCCTGCAATAAAGGTTAGGAGAAAGTGTGGCCTATGTGGTGTTAGTGGTCACAACAAGAGATCATGTAAGGGTTTACCCAAACCAAAAAATATGCAAACAAGGAGTATGAAGAAGATGCCAACAAGAGGTAATACCTTTATCATTTTAAATTTACTTTTCTGTTGCATAAAATCTAGTTTGATGGATGCTGCTATTTTCCAGTCTGAAGTGTTAATATTTAGAATCATGCCTTTACTGTTAGGGGTGTCAACGGGTCGGTTCTGGATCGGAACCTAAAGGTTCCAGATCCGGTCCCATTAATATGAATCGGTTTCGGATCCTTTCGGTTCCGGTTCCGGAACCTCAATTGGTGGTTCCGGATCCGGTACCGCTAGGATCCGTGGGTACCCGCGGGTACCCGATACCCATTTTAAGTTATTATTTTTTTATTTTTTTCACACAAAACCTATTTGTATTTTATATTTTCGTATTCTATTCAATTATAAAATTTATTTTATTATAAAATTTGTTAAATAATAGTCATTAGTTTCTTTTTTTCAATTAAAAAAAGTTAAAAAAATTAAAAAATTGTTATATAATAGTAAATTAAACTATAAAATTATCGAATTTATACGGAACCGGGTACCCGCGGGTACCCGTTGGGTGGATCCGAAATGGATCCGAAAAATTTCGGATCCAAAACGGGTAGATCCGAAATTTATCGGATCCACAAAGTGAGGTCCCGGAACCGCAAAAAACGGTTCCGGTACCGGTTCGGTTCCAAGTTTTTGGGTACCAATTGACACCCCTATCTACTGTGCAGGTGCAACAAACAATGCTAGACCCATATCATCAACACCAGTTAGATTGTCCCAGAGTGCATCAACATCAGCAGCACGAGCACCTTCATCACCCTTCACTAGGACTCAAGCTGCTGCAACTACACCTTCATCACCTCTCACTAGGTCACAAGCTGCAGCAGTTGCAGCAACTGCTCAAAACTATGTAAGCTTGAATGGGCAACTTCCTTTCCATAATAGGAAACCTTATATTCCTCCATCCCAAGTGTTCAGACCAAAGTTGGTGCCTCGTGGAGTTAAGAAGTAGTTGTGATGGGATTAAGTTGCAAACTTACTTTTGAATTTGTCGGCATTTGGATGTATGTTGTTTTTTTAGTTGGTGCAGATGATATCTTTTTGTTGGGTACAGAGGAAGCTTTTTTGTTGGGTACATATAGATATTTTTTGTTAGGTGCAGATGGATCTTTTTTGTTAGGTTAGAAATATGTGGGATGGATGTGTCCTTTTCTATGTAAACTTTGGATATATGTGGCTTTATTTCAAGCAAATGGGTTATTTGCTCTGATGTATCTTTTTTTGTGGCAAGACATAATGATCTCAATTGGACTAAGAGATCGACTGAGATGTTACTTTGTAAACAGAAGCCTTGTTAAATTTATCTAATAAGGTGCATAAATTTAACATTTTTGTTGATTTAGCTAATATCCTTAATTGATACAACTATAGTTACAGTCCTACTTCTTAACACTAAGATTTGTTTTCAGGTTCTTGCACAGGTCTTCTAGTGTAGTTTCAATCACGATTCTGGCACCCACTGTGCTGCTTTTATTTGTCTCTTTAGTTGTCACAGAGTCTTTCGCAGTCCTCAACCATTGCATGTCATTGCACTTACTACATTGTATGTATCTTTCACCTTCGTGACCTGCCCACCTAGAAATCTTCACATCTCTAACACCTTCACAGTCATCATCCCTGCAAGGAGAACCTAACCATGGACAATCTCTCATCCAATGGTCATTCTCACCACAACCAAAACAACTTAGTTTTGATCGATGTTGTTGTGGCGATAAGCTACTTCCCATGCCACCAAAGCATTCTCGAATGGCATCGTCTAGCTATTGAAAATTTTCACAACACTCGTCTTGACACTTCAAAAAAATCCTCCTAAGATTCTTGTCAGTCCCGGAGATTAAGAGCTTACGAAAACCATTGCACTTGTATTGTTTGCACTTAGTGTAAATAAATGGGCAACTCGGAGCTGTGTGTGAAGTTAGTTTGCATATTTGGCACGTGTTTTCTCCTGCAATGCACTGGGAAACCAAAAAAAATAGCATTAGTATCTACAAAAGGTAACAAATTCAATTTTAGAATTAACTCCCTTCTGTTAATTTAATAATTAGACTTGCATCCGTTCTGTAAATGTACAAAATTGACTTACACCCCATTTCTCGGTTGGACCATCACCATTGATGACTAAGGTACCATGAACAGTTGAAAAAATAAGATTTCGAATAGAAACTAACCTTGGCACACATCTTTGAATCGTAACCACCACCCATTTTGAGTACAAAAGAAGAAGAACTTACACTTCAGAACAAATTAAGAGAGAAGAAGTAAGAATATCAGTGTAAGTAAGCTTCAACCTACTAGGTTTTTATAGGGTTTCGGTTGAAGAAATATGGTTGTTGCCAAACAGTCATATCCTGAGTTTACCCTAACCGTAGGACCATTGATCACGTTGTTGATCCCTAACCGTCGGATTACTCGGGGGTATTTTAGGGAATTTTAAAAAAATGGGTTTCAAGTGTGGCACGCCACGAGCACATGAGACCAATTTGGCCAAAATGGCACATGTGCAAGAGGCACACTGACCATTTGGACGGATTCAGTCGAAAATGGGACTAACGTCAGCAAAATTAAGAAGTGGGGGACCTAATATTCATTACCAACAAGGGACTAAAGCCTAAAAATCCCTATATTTTATTTAAAAAGTAACTACAAATTTTAGAAGGAAAAAAAATTGNTTTAGTCAGTCCACTGCAACCTACTTAGGGGTGTTTCGGCTCTGATTCGGTTATCAAACTATTCTAGAATTGCAACCTATTATAACGTCAGTTCCTGTTATTTTCGGTTCCAATTTTTTATAATCAAAAGTGAAACTAGAACCGGGATAAATGGTTCCGGTTCTGATTCTAGTCAGTTCTAGCATTTCGATTCCAATTCTTCAATATTTGGTTTTTATATGAGAAATGTTAGAAGAATAATACTAGAAGTACTCCCATGATGACTCCCATAATGAGGTGGCAAGATCTGCTTCAAACTTGAAAAAGTAAAAAGTAACTTTACACAAACAGATCTTGCCACCTCATCTTGGGAATCATCCTGGGAGTACTTCTAGCATTATTCATATTAAAAAGTTAAAATACAAATCAAAAGGACCGAAAAATTTAGTTATAAGCAAGTTCTGGTTCTTACTGGATTCAGTTCCAGTTCTATTTGATTCCAAATTAAGTACTCAGAAACTGAAAGATAATGGTTTTGGTTCATATTGGTTCTGATTTTGGATGTGAAACTAGATTTGAGAAACTCCATTCTGAGGTAAACGGTACCGATGACAGTTTGACACCCCTATTGCAACCACAGTTGCACAAGTTAAAACCTAATAAAGGCAAGTTTCCAATATATTTTATTTAACAAGTAACTACAAATTTTAGAAGGAAACAAAATTGCTGATGTGGACTATAAGATATTGTGAATATGAATGTCTAGAAATAGGCATTCTACTTTACAATATCCATTCTAACTATGGCAACATCAACATCAAATACTTTCTTCACATTTGCATTGAAGAAGGTTTTTTTAAGAGAATGTCTATTTATCCTACGTGGCAGTCTTATTTTACCACATTCACATAAGCATTGGTAGGGATGTCAACGGAACGGTTCCGGATCGGAACCTAAAGGTTCCAAATCCGGTCCCGTTAATATGAAGCGGTTCCGGATCCTTCCGGTTCCGATTCCGGAACCTCAATTGGTGGTTCCGGATCTGGTACCGCTACAATCCGCGGGTACCCGATACCTGTTTTTAATTATTATTTTTTTATTTTTTCACATAAAACCCATTTGTATTTTGTATTTTCATATTTTATTCAATTACAAAATTTATTTTATTATGAAATTTGTTATATAATAGTCATTGGTTTCTTTTTTTAATTAAAAAAAAGTTAAAAAATTATTATATAATAGTAAATTAAGCTATAAAATTATAAAATTTATACGGAACCGGATACCCGCGGGTACCCGTTCGGTGGATCCGAAATTAAACGAATCCAAAACGGGTAGATCCGAAATGGATCTGAAATTTATCGGATCCACAAAATGAGGTCCCGGAACTGCAAAAAACGGTTCCGATACCGGTTCGGTTCCGAGTATTTTGGTACCCATTGACACCCCTAAGCATTGGAAGATGCTCTGAGGAAGTATCTTTTTACACAGTCCCTTTACACAGTCTCATGGGGCCCAAATGGAGACGATCCAAGAGCTGATTTCCGATGAAGATGATTTCCTTACCATGTATATTATTCTAACAAAAAATTAGTCCATTCTAAAACTCATATCTGGCTCATTTACTTGGTGAGGGAGTTAGAAGTTTTAGGAAGTTATTACAAGTTTTAGAATGACCATTAACTCACTTTGATTTTCAATCAACTTTTGATGTGTTAGAAGTTTTAGAATAGGTTGATTTTCGGTGGGAAATTGATCTGCATTGTGAGGAAAACATCATCACCAAAATTAACCCTTGGATCATCCTTATATGGGTCCCACAAGGCTGTGTAAGTACTATGTAAAAAGATCCTTCCTTATACTTTAATCGTTTCATGCAACGTATCAATATTTTAATGTCTACCGACTGCACAATTCATTACTTTTTTTTTGAAATGGACTTAAATTAAAGATAAATCCCCTTTGTGGGACTCGATACCAGAACCTACAATTTGGACAACCATGTTTCCAACCATACTATCAAGTGGTCTTCCACTGCACGATTCATTACTAAAAATAATATTTTTTTGAAACATTTTGATACTATCATTTCAATTATTTAATGATTAAGCTACTTATTTTGGTTTGTGTTTGATTGCATCTGTGTGCCACGAAATTGGGTTAGCTTCAAAACAACAAAAATTCTTTTGTTTGTTTGCATTTTCAATTATATGGAACTGGGTCCTATTCACTTAAAAATATGACAGATAGTTAATTTTCAATGTAATTCTACGAAATAAGCTTTCCGCGGAACAAACTTCAGTGTTATCAAACACAACCTTATTGAATTTCTTTCGAAAAAGGGAATGTATCAGAATGCATAAGAGAAATGACCATCAACCAAAGGCCGTTATTAAGAGAAAAAGACAAACTGGTATTGAGATGTGTTTGGATAGAAGCCAATAAGTAGACACTTCGGGTAATTGATGGATATCGATCACAATCACGAGATAGCAACAACACTTACCACTTACCAGACATGCATATGCCGCTAGGTTGAAGTTCTTCCAAGTGTAGAGAGACGGTCAGAGTCAATCGAAGCTTGCATAATCTATCAAAGCAAGAAATGACACAACAATGCGAATTTGATATTAAATAAATAATATTGGAAATTTGATATTAAATAAATAATATATTACCGTATACCTTCACAAACAATGAATGTAAGGAACTATGCACTCCTCAATGAGCTCCAAAACACGAAATTATAGCATTTTCCAACCAATCCTTAAAAAAATACACCAAAATTAAGCTTACATCTAGTGAAGAAGTAAATGAATAAAGATGAATCCATAGAATATCCAAACTTATACCAACAAAATAAGATAATTAGAACCAAATAGGTGAATTGGAACAAATAATTGAGATTAGTGAACTTGATTATCATACCAAAACATATTAGAACAAATATTATTATTATTATTATTATTATTATTATTATTACTATTATTATTATTATTATTATTCAAACTCATTTAAGTGCTCATAATTGATATGATCCGCAAGCGTTTTTCCTCTTGCAATCGTCCTTTTAGAAAGCACATTTCCCAATTTTTTGTTGGGGAGCTATGTTGGAAAACCAGAGTTAATCGAGCACAAACACCGTAGAAAGATCGAGGCGTGTAAACACTGCCCTTAAGAGAAGATTCGCCCCCTCTCGGAACAAATCTGGGTGCAAGAAAAGTTTCTTAGACGATCTCGCTCCAGGGTACAATGATCCAGCCCCACAAGGATGCACACTAATGTGGAACTCTAATGAACAACAAGCTTTTTCTTTTGGTTATTTTGAAGCAGATCAAGAGAAGAGGAGAAGAGAGGTTATTTCGTCTGACTTTTTTTTGGGAGAGTAAAGAACAATATATAAAGAGAGAAAGGTTGCGTAGGACATCAGCAACCTCGAACGTTAGGAAATACAAAGCAAAAAGGGCCAGAATAAGGCCTAACCCCTGGACACACGTAAGGCCCAAGCAGGTGGATTTGCACCTCCTCCCCCTGCGTGTGATAATCGCGTGCACATACCCAGTTAATGGGTTTCCAGACCAGACCCCCAAATCCCAACATGGGTTGCCTCACCCTCATGCACGCGAGGCCCACATCTAATTCTTGCTTACCTACAAAGGAGTCACACATACTTTATTAACAAGAGGGTAAAAGGTTTCACAAGTAATGTGAGACTAAAGGATCTCTAGTTATAACACAAGTGTGTAGACAACCATTTAGTTGAATAGGACAAAGGGAATAAGACAAAATAGGTCCCACATAAAAGGTATTTCGAAATAAAATACAACAATCCCCCTACATATTTCAAAATACATGAGGACGAAGGAATAACCAGAGGAATTTGAAGATCAGTGCATTAGGGATGGTGCCTTTCGGGCTATGAACCACCCTTAGGACAACATATCGTAATTCACGGAGACATGGTGAAACATGTAGCTTCTATGAATCATTGTTTCCTTGTGTGAACAAGAGGATCTGCTATCCACATTAATCCCCAGAACCTAGCTAGTTGTTCGTGGTTTGGTGCATTTTGGTCCTGCGCTCCCTGGTTTTCATGAGTGCTCTAGAAAACTTTCCCAAGTTCCCATAGGAATCGACCCAATTCCACACTCATATAGGTGGACTTCCATCAAGTATGTATTGTACTATTACATACTACCCAAAGTAAGGTATGGAGTTCATTAAGAGCATAACTCATCCTCTCATCACTGCAGATAGCTACTACGCCATAGGAAGAGACTTCTCGAGACTATAAGCGTAGTGCAGATAGGATGACATGTGACTTGTTCTTACCTTTATGAACCTACTTCAAGGGATCTCGAATCACATATGTGGGGTGACCATCACTATCATCTCGTAGTATAGGTAAAAGTCTCATTCCCCTCGATGCTTTAACCATTATCCTCCTATTTAGCAGTTTTGTTAGAGGATCGGTTAAGTTCAACTCAGACCTCACATAGTCCAGAGTCACTACTCCAGACTCAAGCAGCTGCTTAATTATGCTATGTCTTAGACGTATATGTCTACTTTTCCCATTGTAGATTTTACTCTTTGCTTTTGCTATTGCAGCCTAACAATCGCAAAGTATATGCACTGAAGGAGGTGGTTTCACTCCAATCAGAAGATCTGTCAAGAGGTTTCTAAGCCACTTAGCCTTAGAACATGCCTTCTCTAAGGCGATCAACTCGGACTCCATAGTAGACCGAGATAAACATGTTTGCTTGGAAGATTTCCAAGACACTGCTCCTCTACTAAGAGTAAACACATAACCACTAGTGGCTTTAATCTCATATGAATCTGAGATCCAGTTGGCATCACTGTACCCCTGTAGTACTGGTAGAGAGCCACATAGCCTAAGCCCATAATCAATAGTGCTTTTTAAGTACTTGGCTATCCTATCAAGTGCAGTCCAGTGATCCTTGCTAGGATTCTGAGTATATCTACTAAGTCTTCCAACTGCATAAGCAATGTCAGGTCTAGTACAATTCATCAAGTACATTAGGCTACCAATGATTTGGGCATATCTAGGTTGTGAAACACTATATTTTTTATTATTTTTGAGTTGAGAGTTAGCATCATATGGTGTGGTAACAGGATTACAATCAAAGTAACCAAACTTTCTAAAGAATTTCTCTACATAGTGTTCCTGAGATAAAATGAGACTATCACAAGATTTAATAATCTTAATTCCTAGAATCACATCTGCTACACCCATATCTTCCATGTCAAATTTAGATGCAAGAAATAATTTAGTCTCATTTACTACATCAAAGCTAGTACCCATGATAAGCATATCATCAATATATAAGCATATAATTACATAAGAGCTAGAATCAAAAGTCCTAAAGTAGATGCATTTATCTGCCTCATTAATCAGATAACCATTAGCAACTAACACACTATCAAATTTCTCATGCCATTGTTTGGGTGCTTGCTTTAAGCCATACAAGGATTAAACTAGAGTTTGCATACTTAATGCTCATTACTAAAAATAATGCAACCTTCAGGTTGATCCATGTAAATCTCCTCTTCTAGTTCTCCATTTAGAAAAGCAGTTTTGACATCCATTTGATGAATAATTAAATTATGAATAGTAGCTATAGCAATCAAAACTCTGATAGAGGAAATTCTAATAACAGAAGCAAATGTATCAAAATAATCAATGTCTTTCTTTTAAGTAAACCCTTTAGCTACTAATCTAGCTTTATACTTATCAATAGACTCATCAGGTTTTAGCTTTTTCTTAAAGATCCATTTGCATCCAACGGTTTTAGAACCATGAGGCAAGTCAACTAATTCTCATGTGTGATTAGATAAAATTGAGTAGATTTCAACTTTGATGGCTTCCTTCCAAAAGGGTGCATCACCAGAGGTTATGGCATTATGATAAGAAAGAGGATCATCATCAACATGAAAAGTATAAAAGTCATTACCAAAGCTAGTAGCCTTTCTGTCTCTTTTACTTCTCCTTACTTCCAACTCAGATTTTTCAGGAGGTTCAACATATTTATCACAAGGAGAAATAAATTTATCAATAGATAATTTCAAAGGAAAAATGTTTTCAAAGAAATCAGCATTCTTAGTTTCAAGAATTGTGTTGGCATCAACTAGGTTGTTCTCACTTCTAGTTACCAAGAATCTATATGCATCACTATTTTCAGCATAACCAATGAACATATAGTCAACTGTTCTAGGTCCCAGTTTTCTCTTTTTAGTTTCTGGTACAAGAACCTTGGCAAGACACCCCCACACTTTAAGGTATGCTAGGTTAGGTGGATGCCCTTTCCATAATTCATAGGGTGTCTTTCCAATTTTCTTGTAGGGAATTCTGTTTTAAATGTGCCAAGCCGAGAGAATAACTTTCCCCCAAAAGTTCAAAGGTGCCCCAAAACTAACTAGCATGGCATTCATCATCTCTTTCAAGGTTTTATTTTTCCTTTCAACTACTCCATTAGATTCTGGTGAGGGTGGTGTTGCCTCATGAATAATACTATGGTCTATACAAAATGCATTATGAAGGTTAGACTCATATTCTCCTCCTCTATCTGATCTAAGTCTCTTTATTTTCTTATTTAATTGGTTTTCAACCTCTGCTTTGTATTTCAAAAATATTTCACCTGCCTCATCTTTATTTCTAAGCAGATATACTCTAGTGTACCTAGAATAATCATTAATGAAGGTAACATAATATGATTTACCTCTCTAGATACAGTTTGTTTCAAATCACTAAGATCACTATGAATCAAACTAAGCAATTCAGATTTTCTTTCCATAACAGGTTTACAAGTTCTCTTGGTTAGTTTAGTTTTAACACAAGAACTACATTTATCAAAGTTAACATTGCTAAAATTTGATATCAAACCACATTCTTTCATTTTCTTGATATAAGAAAAATTCACATGTCCTAATCTACCATGCCATAAATCAATAGAGTCAGGCAAGTAAGCAGAAGAAGATGCATTTCCATTAACTATAACATTAAGTACATTTAGCATAAATAGTCCCTGGCTATAACACCCTTTCCTTACAAAAGCTCTGTTGTTAGTGAGTACAAATTTGTCGGATTCAAATGAAAGTTTGATTCCCACTTGCCCTAACAGAGAAATTGAGATAAGATTACATCTAATTTCAGGAACATGGAGTACATTGCTCAGTGATAGGGTTTTCCTTGATGTGAGTTTGAGAAGAACCTTTCCTTTTCCTACAACTGGTGTGGATCTAGGGTCACCCATGTATACATATTCTTCTCCTCTCCTCACTGGGATGTATTCTGAGAAGGAATTCCTATCTCTGCAAGTATGGCGGGTGGCTCTAGAATCAACCACCCACTCCTTCTTCCCAGCCACCATGTTCACTTGTGAAACAACCGCAATAATGACATGCCCCTCAACTAAATTAGCTTTGGGAGGGTTGTTGTTTCTATCTCTCCGTTTCCTGCATTAAGCTGCATGGTGTCCAGGTTTACTACAATTATAACAGTTTCCTATTTTCTTGAAGCTAGGGTTATGGCCTTTAGATTTGGTGCTATGGTTGGGCTTATGATTGTGCTTCTTGAATTTGTTGTGAGGTGGTTTACTGGAGGTTCATTCAACTAGATTTGCTTTAGAGAGAAGCTCCTTAGCCTGATCTACCTCGTCTCTAAGTCTGTTCTTTTCTTCAATTCAGATGTGAACTATGATCTCTTCAAGGGTCATCCGTTTTCTCTTATGTTTCATACTATTTTTGTAGTCTCTCCAAGAGTTAGGAAGTTTTTCAAGAAGGCAGCCAGACAAAGGTTTTAGGGAGTTCAATATCTTCATTTTTTAGGTCACTAATTAGTTCATGAAATTCATGAATTTGTGTGGACACCTCTTTATCATCAGACATTTGAAAATGCAAGAAATTACCTATGGCATATTTCTGAATACTAGCATCTTCAACAATATATTTTTGAATAAGATTCCAAATCTCATATGTAGATTTAAATGCAGTAGATATTAAATAGCTCGTTGGATAGGATACTTAAGATAGTATAGCGACATACCTTGTTTGCTTTTGTCCATTCGACTAACTTTTCATCATAGTTTTTCATACCTTCAGTAGGTTGTGGCTGTGTGAGATAATGTGCTAGGTTCATCACATCCAGACTCTTCAAAGTGTCTGGAAGTGATCTCGTGGTAATAAAAGTAGTATCCATAAATCTTCTCTTAAGATTGTTGGAAAATAGTGTAAATCGAGCACAAACACAGTAGAAAGATCAGGCGTGTAAACACTGCCCTTAATGAGGTCGCTGGACATCAGCAACCTCATTAATGTTGCTGCAGTAGAACATTGGGAAACACAAAGCAAAAAGGGAAGGGCCAAAACAAGGCCTAACCCCTGCACACACGTGAGGCCCAAGCAGGTGGATTTGCACCCCCAGCGCGTGATAATCGCATGCATATGCCTAGTTAATGGGTTTCTGGATTAGGTCCCCAAATTCCAACATGGGCTGCCTCACCTTCGTGCGCGCGAGGCCCACCTCTAATTCTTGCTTACCACTAAAGGAGTCACACGTTACTTATTAACAAGAGGGTAAAAGGTTTCACAAGCAATGTGGGATTAAAGGATCTCTAGTTATAATACAAGTGCGTAGACAACCATTTAGTTGAATAGGATAAAGGGAATAAGACAAAATGGGTCCTACATAAAAGGAATTTTGAAATAAAATACAACAAGCTATAGTCCAAAGCTAATATGACCTCAAGTTTACTAAAAACCACAATGCTAGAATTTATTTTTGTAATAAATACATGTTTAATATATAAGGAAGAGAGATTGAAACATGTTTTTCAGACATAACGCTATGCCTAACAATATTGCAATTAGTGACAACCCCATTGACATCAAGTACTCCTTGAATCCTAATCGAACAATAAGCAAGTTCTCTTTCTCGCTTATTGAGATAACAAGATTTGTTGGTTCTGGAAAGGAAAACTGGGATTTCAGGGGTGTACATAGAACCAACCAATGACATTGGGTATCTCAAATTTGAAATCGTACTTAGTTTTTATCTTATCAAGGGTTTCTTGGTTAGGCTATTGAATAACTTTGGGCTTTAAAACATCATTAATTGTTGACCAAACATCAATAAAAGCCTTAGCACAAGTACTCGGAGATATCCCAAATTTCTAAGAAAGAATTTATAGTGACTTACCCGTTGCCAATCTCTGAATATAGACTGCAACCCATTTTTTAACCGAAATTGGGTAACAACAAATCGAATCATTTCTTCTCAATACCAGCTTTAGTTCTTCGCAAAGACCATTGTGTGTAGAATGAACCATTTAGAATTCTTTACGGAACTCCGATTCTGTGAAATTGAATGAATGCAATTTTTCCACCACTCGCTATACATTCACCGAGTCTCTTCGACATTTACCACCACTATTACGCGTGCCATCGCTACCCCAATGTAGGATAGTTAAGAAGCTTGAGTTTGTGTTAGTTTGTAGCTTCCTTTCTGATGCATGGCGTATTGCAGAGTAATC
This sequence comes from Macleaya cordata, assembly GCA_002174775.1. NCBI lineage: Eukaryota > Viridiplantae > Streptophyta > Magnoliopsida > Ranunculales > Papaveraceae > Macleaya > Macleaya cordata. The sequence continues at coordinate 356,023 of MVGT01002699.1, read as the reverse complement.
AAATCAAGAAAAATTGAGAAAAAACTCTTTAAATATTCTTATTAATTCAATCATAAACTGTCTTCCAAAACAACACAACTCTACATTAAATAAACTAACTAAACAAAATCTAAAAGAAAACTACTTGATAAACAAACAAGAACACTAAACACGAAAATACTAAAAAAGTAAAGTTTTGTGTTGAACACAAAACTATAAACTACTAATTAAAAGAAACAGTCTGGAAAATACGACCACTAAATCTAAGTTTCCTATAGAAAGAAACTACCAAAAGAAAGCTTTTCTAAAATAGTAAAATTGCCATTTTTGAGGCCTAAACGATGAAATTTGGCCAAAAAACACCCGGGCTAACAGCTTTTTGTTAGGGCAAGTCTAGTGGGGGTTGCTAAACTATTTGATCAAGCAGTTTTGGCTCTCCAGTGGAGTCCCTTAACATGTTAAAATGGATCCCTTTCCACTGGAATAGGGATCCTTAATGGAGAGCCGAATGGATGAGCGCCATGCTAAAAGAATGAGCGTGGAGCTGAATGGTTAAGCGTCACGCTCAATGGTTGAGCGACAAGTTTTTTTTATTCATCTTAAATATGAAACTAACTTCTCTCACTTTCTTTTCCTATTTTTTCTCCTTAAAGCTAACAAACTATATCTTTCTCCACTTTTTTCTCTCTCTTTTCTCTAACTATTTTTTTTCTTCTTTTTTTTAACCCCTTTTAAGGGATTACCACTAGAGCAAAAGCATCTCTTAACCTCTAGGTTTAGACATTAAGGGTTTCTTTTTTACATATCCCACTAGACTTGCCCTTAGTCTTGCTCATTAGGTTGTTTTACGTCAAGCTAGTCCCTTTTGACGAATTTCAAAGAAGTTGGGTTCTGGGCCTCCATATACGTCGACGTCATTTCATCTATACCATCACTTTCTAACTAGTTATGTATAAGTTTTAGTTGGTGTAAAGTTGTGCTACAAGTCTTGAGTTATTTATAAATATTATGGATATCTCTCTCACGATTAGAAGTAGAGAGGAAAATATTATCAAAACCTTATTGTTAATACTGGGTTAATCTATATGTAGTGAATGGAATAATTTTAGATGTGCTACAAGTCTTGAGTTATTTACAAATATAAATCTCTCTCACTTAATTAAGGATCATTAGCACAGTTTTTTTCTTAGGCGATGTGGGACTATAACTCAACATACGGACTTTCGTACAATGCCCAAACCTATACACGAGTGTACGGGTCATTACATTCCTAACCCTTTTGGCTCTGATACTAACTATAATACCCAATTCCTAATACACCAATATATATTGTCTAACCTTAGCTATTGTAAACACACGGTAATGGGTTTTTTTTTAAAAGGCTCCACTATCATTAAAGAGGAAGTCCACACTTAAGGAACTCTACCAAGGCACTTTTTTAGGTGATGTAGGACTATAATCTAACACACAAGCTTTCGTACGAGGCCTAACCTAACACATAGGTGTACGAGTCTGTAACATTTGATAACTGTTACAATAAATTTGACACGTCTCAGTCAGTAACAGTTTTGAAATGTTACGGATTCTATTAATGTTATAAATTTCCTATTTTGTCTTAGTGGGTGTAGGAGATAGATAGTGTAAAGATCGAGGAAACATTGGGTATGTAAGTTTCATATAGATAAAATTTTGTACTTCTAATTCTATAAACTAAAAAGTGTCAAAAGCATGTGAGATAAGTCATACATAGGTACGAGGTCAACTCCCTTGAGGCCACTCCAATAATAAGAATTTGCCTGGTAGTGTAGATTTTGAGGTCTTCCCTATCCTGTGAATTAGTTGGGTGCTCTAAGAAGTTCGGACATCCCTGTTGTTTAAAAAAAAAGTTATACTTAAGCGCAAACGATATATGAATGGCATGCTAGCATGCACTAAAGGCAAGGAGCCTTCACTAGGTTTACCTTTTAGTTTTTTTTTCTTTTTTTTGTTTCTTTCTCAACAACGAAAATAAAAAGTTAAACTTGAACTTAAAATGACACATATAGAATGAAAATGTTTGATGAATCATGGCCAATACTGAAGGCACGAGTTGACCACTAGTGTCTAAAGAGAACATTAAACTTAGGTAAACCCATTTGGCTAGAACTCGATCACCCTTGAAAAACCACCTTCGATGGTAAAATCTCGCTTCCTTAAAAAATTGTAACGGTGCTGTTAACGAGGCTCAAATTCTTGACCTTGAGTCAAAACATTTTGACCCGCAAGAGTGGTGTTTCTCTTTGGGGACTCCTCTTCAACTCTTACGATTCTCCAAACTCTCCAACCATTTAAGACCTCACTCCAATCGTCGATTCGACTTGTTATTTCAAAACATAATATGGAAAAAAATATGGAGGAAGATGAATTCGTAATAGAACTCTATTAATGAATGACCATTTACCAAAAAATCATTTGGTGAGGGCTTGGGCTCCTCAAATCCCATCAAAGATTTACAATTAAACCAATCCAATGTAATATAACTATCTACACTTCCGATTAATAGTTTTTTTTTATACCAAAAACCATTTTACGAATTCTTTTCCAGTTTGTTCTTGTGTTCAATCAGTAGTGGTCGAAATTTCAGTGGTTTTTCAATAGGTGGTGGTCAAAATTTCAGTAGTTTTTCAACCAATAGTGGTCAAAATTTCAATTCGACCACCACCATGTTGAGTTCAACTTCTCGTTTTGACAACCATTGATCGAATTTGGTCATCATTTTCAAACCTGTGTGGTCGAATTCTCATTTTGATTCGACAAATATAAAATTCAGTTAAAAAATTCTTATGAAGTTCTTGGTTTTGGATTGATCTAGTTCTTAATGATGAAAAATTCACTGGAGTTACAATAGATCCATGAGTTTTGAAATGTAAACCCTCATCGTAACTCTGCCACTTCTCATATCTGAAAGGACAAAAGAGAGAACCGATGAAGAATGTGTATAGAGGATCCTAGTTCTAGGGTTTCTCTTGAGTTTCTCAATTTAGGTCAACCTAAGAAAAAAAACCCTTAAAATCGAGTTGCCCTATAACCATTTTGGGTGTTAGGGGTTTGTCCTTAATAGGTAAACCCTCAACTAGGGAGTCCGATTAACTGCAAGTTCGCAATCAATTATAAAGACAAGTACTATGCCTCCCTCTTTTCCCAAAATTGGAGAGTTTTGAGGGATAAAGACAAGTACTAAGGTGAGCTCCGTCCCCCAAACTCTTCTACCCAACCCTATATATAGGGACAAAATTGAGGGAAAGAGGGATCAACAAATAGACTGGAAGGCGAAAGAGAGAGTAGGTGCCGACAAAGGGAGTGAAGGGCGACACTCCCTCTGTCTCCCATTATTTAAAAATAAAATTAGTTTGGGCGATAGAGAGAGTGTGGGGCGACACTCCCTCTGTCTCCCCCTTTTTCAATGCTTAATTTTTTTTTGTTTTCAAAATTTCTTTTTGTTGTGTAAAGATTTTTGTATGTTTCGAAACACCAAGACGGTGGGGTCCACTTGGATATGATCAATAACTGATATTTGGTGATGTTGTTCTCCCTACCATGTAACTCATTTTCACAAAAAATCACCCCGTTCTAAAGCTTCTAACCTTGCTTTCAAAAATTGATCGGAAGTTGATTAAAAAATTAACGGTGAGAAGAACGGTTAGAAAAAGAGTCAACTTTTGATGGGGTTAAAAATTTTAGAATGAGATAATTTTTTGTGAGGATGATCTACATGGTGAGGAGAACCACCTCACCAAATATCAGTTATTGGATTGTATCCAAATTGACCTTACAAGCTTGGTGTGTCGAAATATATATAAACTTTTATACAACAAAATAATTCATTTTAAAACCAAAAAATGGGCGATGCAGGGAGTGTCGCCCTTCACTCTCTCCATCTCTCAAACACCATTTGAAAAAAAAAAAAATGGGCGACTGTGTGTCGTCAACCAACCCATCTATCGCCACCCCAAATTTTGGGAGTTCAACCTTAGTAGTTTCTCCTCCCTCTAACTGCCCTTTGAGGCTTGAATAACCAAATTTTGGGGATACCATAGTCTTGCCCTAAGTGCTCATCTTATGTTCTATGTTGGTCAATAATGGTTGACCACAGTCAAGGGGTAAGCCTATATTGAAGAGAGTTTTGAGGGGGCATCTCGAAATTTACTAAAACATAGGGAGGTATATCTAAAAAATCTCTTCCTTCCACTGGTCTCCAGTGACCATTCTCCACGCTGGAGAGCGCTTTTGAGTTTTTTTTTGTCTCCATCTACCTCGCCGCATCAACTTCCCACTAATAAATCAAGCTGCTATGAAGACAGTCAGAGAGCATTAAAGAGAAGGCGGAGGAGAACATCACAACAAGTAAACACACGAGCCCCAAAACCCTCAACTTTCTGCAACCATGCAGAAATCTTTCTCAGTTCTGTTCATCACTCTTGGTACAAATACTCTCTCTCTTTTTCTCTTCTTTTCAATCTATTATTGATCGAGAGAGAGACTAACACAGTATTTATTCCTTCACTATGAATTCTTTCAGTTCTGGTAAAATGCGCAATGGGTGAAGAAGGATTCTGCTCTGCTCCTACTTCTGAACATAAGACCGATTCAAACTCGCAGCAGCAGCAGCCTCTCTATTGGAAAGTCATGAATCCCACACTTTCCCCTCTTCATCTTCAAGGTTATGTTATTTCAATCCCTCTTCAAATACTTTTTTTTTGACGCTCTAAAAACATTTTAAGTGTTGTGTTTCATTTTACATAAAACAATTGTAATCTTCCAAAATCCTGTCAAATTTGATGAACCCAAGATGTTTCAAACTTCTCCTGAATTATTTGATCTATATTTGCTCCAATGATTGCTTGAAATTCGAAAATTTACAAGAGGGACCGACGTTGGAACCACAAATTTACAAGAATTTGCAGAATCTAGCACTTGGGTATCCCTCTCATGTTACTGGGAAATGATGAACTTTAAATCGAATTCCCTGTTAATAAATACACACGGAGCAAAAGAAAAACAGGATCAGTATATTCTCCAAAACAAGGCGTACACTTATAGCTGCGACCAAGAACCTTTCTTCGGGGCATTAATTCGACCATGGGTGGAACCAGGAATGGGGGCTGGCATGATGTCAAAGAAGAAAAGTTGACCCGGGCTATATAGACTACAGTATCCTTATTGTAACTCTACCTAGTGAAGAAGCCTATTGCATATGCAAATTTTTTGACAAATCTACCCCGGGCTAAATCCCCCTAGCCCAAGTGTAGTCTGTCCTTAAATTCAACATGTATTCAAGTTTTTTTCTGACAGGATGTTATTTAATGTTTGGCAGATTTGCCGGGTTTCACTCGTAGTGTGTATAAAAGAGATCATGCTCTAATTACGCCTGAAAGTCATGTATTTAGCCCTCTACCTGAATGGTACATTTTGCTTACGAATGAACTTGTTGTTCACTTATGGTTAGAGATGGACAACAAGTTGCCTATGGATGTAATGTGCTTGTTAATGCTTTGGTAGGGTCAATACCTTGGGAGCGTATCTAATTACTCCAGCGATGGGCTCACACTTTGTAATGTACCTTGCCAAGATGCAAGGTCTGTTATTTCTTCTAAATTTTCATGGTCTAGCAATAAAATATCTGTCAAATCATTGTTAAGCACCATTTTCATCTTCACCTTAAAACCCATATATATGTTTCATTAACATTAGACATTAGTGTAGGTAGAAGAAGAAGAAGAAACCTAAGTTGTTAATTAATTTGGGAATTTTCTTTAGTCTTGGTTTTTATGCACCACATTTTTTCGGACCACATTTGCAGACCACATGATGTGGTGCCACTGATATGGCAAAAAAATGCCAAACATCAGTGGCGAATGCAGGTGGGGTCCCATGGGGGCACGTGCCCCATGGGATTTTTGAAATTTAGTAAGAATGATGTCTTACTTAGAATAAAACTCTAAAATAATTTAAAATTCCTAGTAAATTGAAGGACCCATGTAATAGTAATGGCCTGTTTTTAAGCATTATTTTTTTGAGGATTTGGTTGTAAAGTGGGATGTTGTTATTTCTAACATAAATCCATTGTAATTCCTGTGTGTAATCTTGATGCAACCTCTGCATCCTTTTCAATACATAACCCTTTTTTCCCTAAAAAAATATTGTTAATCTAATAATTATTATTCAAAGATTTCTATTGTATTATTAAGCTAATCTAGGATTTTTTTTTTATTTTTTTATTTGTTTGTTCTAATATAGGGTTTTTTTACTGATTAACACTAGTTTAGGTTTTTTTGTGTATTTTATTTTGATCTTTAAATAATAATAAATTTTTTTATGTATTTCAGTTTACATTGTTTGTTGATAAAGAATTCAAAATAAATCCTCAAACTAGTGTCATCATCATCGATTTACCAACAGTAGGTACCCGAATCTTTAATAGTTCAATATCTACTTGGTGCCCCCATGATGATGAATTCCTGGCTTCGCCACTGCCAAACATCATGGTCAATCATTTCATGGTGTTTGCCATATTTTGCCACATCAGCAGCACCACATCACGTGGTCTTCAAATCTGGTCTGAAAAAATATGGTGTATGCTTGTATATGTAAAAGGCCACTCTTTTGATAGACACTACTTTGTCCTCAACCACAAGTTTTGTGCAAATTACATATTTAGGTTTGTGACTTCAAAATCCTGTGCATGGAATTTAGCTAGTATATTTGTTTTCTGATCTAGATTCACAGCCGTAGCTTTATATGGTCAGTGGCTGGTATGATACTAATACTTTTGTGTTCTTTCTCTTGTTCTATGTGAGTTTGATTTCTCATTTTGCCGGTGCAGTACATTCAAGGTCTGCATTGCCTCCGCAAGATGTTGAAAGGTGCGACACTTTTCTGAATTTTGAAGTCTTGTTCTAACATCAACCAATTTTTTTTCCTTTACTCTAAATTCATGTTGTTTCTCTTCTATTCAATTGGTCATCCTTCAGGTTCTTGTTCATGGTTGAGGGAACTGTTGCACTCACAAATGTGTCTGGGATTAGCCACAGATTACTTGTAAGGTTTCTTGTTCAGTTGTTAGTTTCTAATGGGTTTAGCTCAAAGTTCTAGTAATCAGTTTTATGGCTATGGTGAGTTCTAAATTATGGTCATGATTCCTTTCCCATAGAGACAGTGGAGCAGCTATGATCAAACCACCCGTGCTACAACAAGTCATTCTTCCACACCAAAACAATACTGTTACTAAAAGAGGATAGATTATTAGAGAGAGAAGAGTTTTTGGTATTCTACCAATCTACCACCAGATATGTAAGGATGATTGGATGTAATCATTCGTCATCTATTGCATATCTTTTAGTTATAGGATTTATTATATTAGTTGTTTAGTGACTATATTCTAATTAGAATTAGAAAAATAACTTAAGACTGTCTATGAATAAGAAGTTCCTAAACAGATTTTATGGACTCGATGAACTAAGCTTTGAGTTGATTTTTTCCTGGGTAGAAAGTTTTTCTCTCTTCGCTTTTGATCTTTCGTATATGGGTTTAGCTGATTGACATCCACTTGTTGACTCCTGAAAATCGACCCGAGGAAATCTTGCATCAGTTTTTACTATCACAAGAGAAGTCTTGAAATCCATCTGAATCATGGGGTTTGAACCTCCATTTGATTCTATTTTCGTAGTGAGAAACCTTTCATTGTCCACTGCTTGATCATTCCATTATCTTGTTGCCACCCAATGCAATTTCTACACATCTTTGAATCTTCATCCAACATTGTTGTCCATTCCCTTATGTTAGTATTATCCCACATCGCCTGGGGACTTTGGGTTTGTGAAGTTTATAAGCCTTGGGCTTATGAACACAAGCAGATTTGCATCGTTTCCTTGCAAATAATATGGTATCAGAGCTGAGATCCATCAGCTACAGTAGTTTCTGCCCCTTTTGATCTTGCTGGCTTCGAGTTCTAGTTCAAGTGTTCACCAAAATCTGTTCACAACTTGTTCCTGCTAGTTCTTTGTCTGTAAAAATCTGTTCTACTCTGTTTTGAACCCATTAGAGTCAAAATCTGCTGAATCTGTTCGTGGAGAGTGGAATCTGCTCATGCTAGGTTTGCAAATCATGAGATCTGATGTTTTCTGATGAATCTGTTCGTGGAAGGTGAAATCTGCTCGTTCTAGAGTTTAAAAATCACAAGATCTATCGACTTTTTCTCTTTGTGAAGCTCGAAATCTGTTCCAGTAGGTATTTTTTGCCTCCTTTGCTCTTGCTTTCCTTGCTTGCAACTAGATTCTTGCTTGGATCGCCTGTTTTTTTTTTCTGCTATTCTTTTGTGCCTTTCTTCTTGTTTTGGACCTCATGGCGCAAAGTTCAGACTCAGTTCAAGCTATTAGTGTGCGTTTAGATGGAACAAACTATTCTTATCAGAGCTGATGACAAATTTTTTGCTTGGAAAAGAGTTGTGGGACTATGTTGATGGTACAACTCAACATCCTGACTCTTAAGGATACCGATTATGCTAAAAAAGCAAGGGAATGGACAGTTACAAATGCGAAAATACTCACTTTGCTTAATAACTCTGTTTAGCAAAGTAGTTTGCATCGTTTCCTTGCAAATAAGCAAAGTAGCTTTGGGTTTGTGAAGTTTATAAGCCTTGGGCAACCCTCTCCTTGTAAGCCGGTTTTCAAGGAGAGTTAGGCCCAATGGGCCTTAACATGGTATAAGAGCAGGGTGTCTCAGGGATGGGTCGGGTTTGTTAGCTCTAGCCCTGCGTGTAGGGGGAGTGCCGAGTGGCTCCAGCCTTGGCGTTGAGGGGGAGTGTTAGTATTATCCCACATCGCCTGGGGACTTTGGGTTTGTGAAGTTTATAAGCCTTGGGCAACCCTCTCCTTGTAAGCCGGTTTTCAAGGAGAGTTAGGCCCAATGGGCCTTAACATGGTATCAGAGCAGGGTGTCTCAGGGATGGGTCGGGTTTGTTAGCTCTAGCCCTGCGTGTAGGGGGAGTGCCGAGTGGCTCCAGCCTTGGCGTTGAGGGGGAGTGTTAGTATTATCCCACATCGCCTGGGGACTTTGGGTTTGTGAAGTTTATAAGCCTTGGGCAACCCTCTCCTTGTAAGCCGGTTTTCAAGGAGAGTTAGGCCCAATGGGCCTTAACACCTTATGCCAATCAAGTAATTTTAATGGCTCTAATTTTTTGTCTTATCTAAATAAAAACTGAAAAAGATGGATTATAGAACAATATGTAGCGTTGCATACAAAGTCGGTTAACTCGCACTTGATCCATCCAATGATTTCAATTGTGCAGTAGAAAGGTTGATCGAATTAAATAGTACATCTTAGGTGTATCTGGATGAATATATTTATCTTTTAATTTTGAACCAAATTATCAGGACTTTAGACCTTGTGAGGTCCTGCGGAATCTGCTGTATCCTTTTGGGAAGACAATGGTTGACCAAATCGAGCTAATTGTCTATGATCCAAAGGGACATACCTATGATATGCATAAAGATGGAAAAAACTTGAAATTAGCACTTCCTCTATCAATTTCCCTATTGTCTGTGCATGAAAATAACTTGCACACCAGTCAAGCAAGCAACGAAAAGAGAAGGCAAACAAATCATTTGATTTGCCATTACTAAAGAAGAGTGTGTTAGTTGTTACAGGCAAACCCAGTATTCCTACCCTAGAGCAGGTGTACATTAAAACATGTACCTGAAAACAAAAACGAGGAAGAAAGAAAATTGCCAACATCAAGGGGGCAAGGGGCACCTTTATATTCTGCTGTACCACCTTGCTGTATTCCCTCAGTAAAAAAATCTGTTTAGTTGTGATTATAAGAAAAAAACAAAAAAGTCTGTTTAGTTGTGTGCATGGTATCCAGTTGCACTCTTTGCTTCAATTCTCATGTCAAGAGACGAATTTAATAAAGTTCCCAGAAGGCAAGACCAGAATTTCCAGACCTAAATATCCCAACTCAAGGTTGAGTTCCTTTAAACTTGATAACGGCGCAATTGCAATTTGATGAACAAAGGCTACTCAAAATGGGAATTCCAGTGCATGAACTTAGGATTCTTATCAAAAGAGGAAGGATTATCAAAAGAGAAATAAAAGTTTTAGGAGTCTCCCATCAGTTTTAGATTTGGTCCTGGGGTAGATTTATTTGAGTGACATCAGTTTGTTGACACCTATTAGATCAATCCTACGCGATCCTGGATCATATTGAGCATGCAAATATACTTGTCTCTGCGTTAGATGGTTACAACCCTAGAATATTATTTCAAAGTATATATATATATATCTGGATTATATATTGACGCTGCAATGTAGGAAAAATACTACATTTGCTTTGTTGCTGTATTACATATTATATTTTGCATTCTAATGGATTATACGTACATTTCAAAAGCTTATCCCTAAGAATTTTTGTTTTTTCCTTGTACTTCCCTTGTATTCTAATTATGGCGTAAACTGGTTCGAATTTGACACAAAAACTTGTGAATAGGGGCCAGGGTTTCTGGCGGCAGTATCACCTGCGGAGGAGAGCTATATTGAGGGTGAACAGATGAGGCTAAATGTCCCAGACGAAGCAATTGTATTTTAGGTCTTAGAAGCAGAGAGTGCAAGCATCCAGACCACCAGAGCGTAAGCCATTTGATTAAAGTATCAAGCGTACGAAGTGACAATGGTTAAACTCCAACCAGTCAATTAAAGACGAGGAAGAAACAAATCAAGAACTGGCAGCACTTGGAAAATAGTTCTTCAGAAACTATAGAAGAGTCAGAAACATAACAGGATATGTAGTACCAACTGAATGAATCTTAGATATATAAATACATCAAATTTTAGAGGGAACAAGTTGTTTAACCCTATACATTCTATCCGAGGAAGAAACTTTCTATTTCCAGCCTTTATACCTAATCATATGAAGTAAAGGCAGTAGAATCTCTTTGGTCCATATCATCACCTTGAAAGAATTATCATCACATAAAAAAAGAAAAAAAAATGCAAACTTATAGTTTTTATGTCGCAAAATTACTTTCTGATGCAGATATTTGATTATTCCTGTATACTTCTTCCTAAAATTTTATAATATAATCTAGTTATCATTCAGTATTTGCATGTTTTTGTGGTTGTCTATCTTTTAAGTTATACTTCAGAAGTATATAACATATTTAAGAAACATTCTGAATATTATAACTTTTGGCTATGTATATTATCTTACTTTCTTGTGAAATATAAGAGATCCTGATGTTATTAATGTTTCAAATGCAGGTGGATTCATATGCGTATCTACCTGCTAATTTTGATCATTCAGTGAAATGTGATACATCAGCCACTATTGTTGTGTTTGAGCGAAGGTTGGGATTACTTTCTCCATATCACATAAGCCTGACTTAGTGCTTCGTCCAACATGCTTCTGAGTGTTGTTTCCTCTTCACTGTATACTTGGCATGAAAATTGCAAACTGATTTAGTTAAGACTGATTATAAGCTGCTGAAAAAGACTACTCAAACTATCTCTACACTGAGTTGTCATCCCCTCCACACAATCACAGTGTAGCTAATGAGACAAACTTGCATTGGAGTAGAAAGATGTCTAAACAATTAACAAATGCATATGTACACTTTATCTTTTCCTAAGATATACTGATGTGTACAAAATATTCTAGAGAGAGAAAATAGTTTCTATTTTTAATAATTTCATATTAGCTTTTAAGTAGGTATTTTAGGAGGTCTTAAATTGCTATTTTTGAGTTATTTTATGTTTAGAAAGTGTCCTTAGGTTAGTAGTTTACTTGGGTTGCAAGTTTTTAGATTTTTAGTAAGTTTTGGGCTCTTTGGTGAGGAGTTATCTATATAAAGAGCTCATAGTACGAAAATTAATTAAGTTTTATAATGAATATATTTTGATTAGTAGAAATCGTGTTTTTTTTAGAGAGTTGAAACGCTTCCGCAATATTATTTACATCATATACCTTCTAATTTTAGAAGCTTGCTAACAAAACCAACTTTAAAGTTAATGTACTGCTCCAAATAAACTTCCGAATAACTACTTATAGCTCAAAATATCATAAAACAAACATTGCTTAAATGTATACCTTGGAATCTTTCCAATCATGGATCTGGCTTCGACGATCCTGAGTTGGATATATACAAAATACTTTCACTGAGTGAATAAAAGAACTTCAATAAAAACAATATTAAATAAAAGAACATAATAAATTCCAATTCAGGAAAATCTCGAAACTTGACCCTATTGTTGATGTCATTAGATGGTTCTGCTTCTAATCATTTTGTTTTTTGTACCTTGTTTCCGTGTTTGGCTTTAATGAGGCATTTAAGTGTAGTTTAGGGATTGCATCAGGTCCTTTCTCGAGGAGAAGTCATTCCCAGAGTTCTTATCTACCTAGAGATAGTTGTCCGGTTCAGTTCCATATATCTTCTTCACTAATCCACGTTTTGCTCTACAACCTTCACTTCATTGGACCAAGTATCTCAATCTGAATTAACTCGTTAGTGAAGGATGTATGAGCTTCACCTTGTCCTAAACATATGAGACCAATTTTTGCCATAACTTTTAGGCCATTATGCCATTGTTTTATTTCATAATGAAGAAGCTCTCTCTGATAGGTTTTATCCCCCACCCTTCTGTTCCTTTGTCCCTCCCTAGAAATTGTAAATGGGTCTCACAAAGAAAAAAGTTATGGGTGAGCTAGACAAAGTGTGAACCCCACATACTGGACCTAGACATTGTCATCAAATGGATGCATCGGTGTGTAGTTCGGTTGGAGAATGAGTGGATTTGTTGTTGGATTAGAATGGCATTGTAGTTCTTTTTGTTAGAATCAAGTATAGTTGTGGTGGGTTAAATTAGTGGATTATGTTCATTGTTGGATAAGTCTTGGTGGAGAATTAGGTACTACTTGTGGAAGTGTTAGGCTCTTCACTAAGGTGGTTACTATTTCACAACCAATGGATATTGTCTTGTGCAAAGTTCTGTCTGGCCTACGGAAGGGAGGTTCTGTGTGGAAATAATGGAAGAGTTACTTCAAGGATGTAAGTCTGGTGTAAGTGTGCAGTGCACACACGACTTGAGAACATGAGGGTAAGGGATCTTTGTGAAGACATATTGACGCAATATGGAAGCTCAAAGCAAATAATAGGAATATAAATTGACATAAATTTAAAGGAAAATTTTGAAATTTGGGAGACATTTGAAAATCTGGATAATTTACTAGAATAAACTAAAGGATTCACACCCTTGCCCACCCATCTGATCGTGGTGGTACAACGAATCAAACCTTGAGGGCTTCACACTTTCCTAGTGGCATCTCACTGTGGGGAATGCTAGGCTTCCTCGAACGCTTGATCACTCTCATAATTTAACTTTTCAATTTTTTTTCCTTTTCTCACTCTTCCTAAAACAACTAGTTATAATCATCCATATACACTCATTCAAGTCTCTGAAACCTGTACAAAGAATTTATACCATATTTTAGGGAGACAGCCCCTAATTAATTTCCACTAGTTCCAAAATTATGGTTGTTATTCCCATGGTTACATAAGCTTAGCCATATTTTGGATTGCGACACTAAAGTTCAGTTGATGACTAAATGAATTACCCTCTTTTTTCTTTCCCTTCACACTGTTGCTTTTTAGCATTTTTTCCAAATATACACTTCAATCAAACCACATACTTGATTACAACTCTGTAGCAAACCCAAACCTTTTCCTTCGTTTACTAAAACATCTGTTATTAAGAAAACATATACTCAAATCGTTGGGTATGAAAGATTTCAAAAGTGGGTGAAAAACTTTGGAAGACAATATTTATCCTAGAGCTCTGGTACCAATTTATCTGGAGTTGCAAAAACAAAATAACAAACCAAACATAATTAATAGTCAACATTAGGCATTAAAGAAAATATTCTTGTAGATGTAGGACCATATGGCAGCATAGGGTTCCTACTACTTACAATGGTAAGAACTTCAATAAGAACAATTCTCTGGTTGATTTTCCAAATGTTTCTGATACTCTAATACATCCAACTCAGAACAAGTAGCTGCTATATATGGGTATTCTCACACAACGATTTGTTACATAGTAAATTACTCATCTTAATGATTCATAGAAACTTGTAACTTACTAAAACCTTTAACCTTTCAGACTCTTGAACTTCTCTCGTCACCACAAACACTTTATAACCACATAACCTATAACTCTCAAGACCCTTGATCTTCAGTAATAACCACTCATAACTAATGATACCTAAAACAAATAACTCCCCTGACTCTTGACATTCCACATTAAATACCAAATTAAATAATATATACCTAACAAAAATAACGCCAAGGTTTTGAAATATTAAAATAGCATTATTCTCATTGAAGTTCTTGTTAGCTCTTAATTACCCGTCAAAATTACATATTAAATTACGCCTCTTATGTTGGAAGTTATTCCTAATTTTAATTAATGTAGAATGTCAAGAGTTAGAGAGATGTGTTTGAAGTATATTAGTTTTGAGTGAAGAACAAGGGTCTTGAGAGTTATAGGTTATGTGGTTATAAAGTACCAGTATGTCATGAATGGGGATGTGACATAGGGGTATAGTCCCGCATTGGATGGGAAGGGGGGTCTTGGGGTTTAAATGGGTTTGGGTACCTCCACCTAATAGGCTAGTCTTTTGGGTTGGAAGCTCGAGCCCGTGACAAAGTGGTTTCAGAGCAGACCCGACCCATTTTCCATGTCACGCCAAGCGCCCACACACAGTGGAGGTGTGTCTGCCAAGGTAGTTGGTACTGTACAAGTAAAAACCTAGGTAGTCGGAACGACCCCCCTTTTTCTCTGACATTTATTAGAGAGAGAAAGTAAAAATTGATGTACACAACTCTTTAAAAAAGCTTTTTAGTTTATCAAACCTGATTTATATTAGAAATGGGAAATTTTGTTGTAACTTGGTGCATCAAACTTTGTTATCCAAGATAAAAAATGGTTTTGTTGTTTAATAGTGTATCAAAATTTTGATGCACCATAAATATTTCAAAAGATTTCTGTGCGACGCCTAGGCGAGGCACCTAGCCCGTCGCCTCGCATCGCATCATGTGTCAAACAACATAGACAAGCACATGATATTAGCATAAAGGTACTAGGTACAAAGAATCACTTGATCAAGGCATACACTATAGGTGTAATGAACAAATGTTTGCCAAAGATTTAACTGATGGTGATTGGGCAAGTGCTCATGATGACCAACATTACAACATCTACTTACAACGATTTAGTTAGTTGGTAATTTTGTCACTTGGCGAAGTAAGAGCCTAAGAGGCATGTATTTGGTAGACCCAATGTAGAGGCTAAGTATTGATCCATGGCTTATGATGCTTTTGAATTAATTTTGGTTGAAAATTTAACTTAATAAGCTTGGATTGTGTGTAGGGTTTTGTTTTTTGTTTTTTGATACTTTTATTATGGGGACTACTAAAATGTATTTTTTTTAACTGACCTTATCACTAAGTACAAATGACACGACTAAGCACATTGAGGTTTATCACCATTTTATCCGTGAAAAGTCACTTCGTTTATCATGCACAGTTCATATGTCAGGAATGAGGCTTAGGTTGATTATGTTCTCACCAAGGGTATTTTCATTTAGGTATGTCAATGTACAAAATCATATTCCTGAGCAGATCGTTGGTTCAACAGATATGCAGCCACTTCTCGAAACTCCAGGCGAGGTAAAGTTGTTCAAAATGTTGTAGTTCCTCACTTTTCCTTGCGCTTTTCTTTTTCTGGTGAAAAGTGTTGGGTTCCTCTTATGGTAAAGGAATTATTATTCTAATTTTTTGCTCATATAATGATAAACTTATTTTGACAATTTCTTCACCAAGCAAAGTCTTACAGCGATATTAAGGGTGTGTTTTGGATGGGCATTTTCCAACCACGCAAATGAATACACATGTTTCACAAAGATTGCATTTGGGATGCTTTTTTTATTTTATTTTGCGGGCAGTGTTAGAGAATATATACGTGACACATACAATTGCAGTGGAAAACAAATATCTCTAAAGAAGATTGGTTTTACTAGGCTTTTATTTCTAAGAGTTATCTCTCTCTTTGTTTTTTTAGTTTATTATTCCTAATGTAGTAGTGCTCATATTGTAGTAGGATTCTTGGTTATCATCTATAAATGATATCCTCTTCGTCACTGTTGATTAACGTGAGAAGATTACCAATTCTAAAATTTTTATATGCACAAACTGAATGCCTACCCTTTTTCGTAAATGGTAACAAAACTAGACCCCTGAGTATTTCGTTTACAAGTTACGACTTGTTTTGTTAAAACACACATATTAACAATGATAAACACTCCTTACGCCAGTACTGCTGCTTCCACCACTGCCGACACAACCACTACATGTAAATAAGGGCATACCAAACACACATTTATCATTTACGCGAAAAACTACCAAACAATAGTCTAGATGGTCGCACAAACTAAATGCGCATGTATCCAATATGCACACGCATTTAAATGCAGGCACAAATAACATAAGTGTCCCAAATACACTCTAATGCTTCTGCTTATTGGTTTCTTTTCTTTTACACTCAAAAGGTGCATTAGAATAAAAAAAAAAGTTATATAGGGAAGTTAAAGTTTAATCTGCATCATTATTAAGCTGCAAAATCTTTAATTCAGCCAAAGTGATGTGATAGTTTTAAAATTTTGTTATGTTTGTGGACTATTACTACTTGTCAAAATTTTAGGAGTTTTTTTAACTGCTAAGTTTGTCATCTATCATTTTGCCTATAACATAAACAATCTTCATTAACATTCATCATATCACTTTTATTTTATTTGTCCTTTAGGTTTTTGAGCTCCGGAAGCTTTTACCGATGTCAGCTCCCTATGACTTCAATATACATGTTAGTATTTTTTACTCTTGACTCTTGAGGAGTGTTTCATTGTTTTAATTTTCGATACCTTGGATATAATCATGCTTCATAATTCACGAGTTAAATTATTTGCCTGTAAACTTTATATTGTTATGTGGGTTAATGAGTTTGTTGAGTCGTAAAATAGTGCATTAAGTGAGGAGATATATATTTTTTTCATTACATCTTCAGTAAAAAACTAGTGCTGATCGGCCCCTCTAAGGGAAGATACTATAATTTATCCAGCTCTAGTATCTTGCTCCTTTCTTTTGTCAATTTAATATTCAATCCCTAGTCATTACATGATATTAAGACGCATCCAATATTACTAGTTTCTGTCTATTCTTCTCTCTTCTTTTTTACTTTTTGAGAAGTTAAAAAAAAAAAGAAAAAGAGCAAAGAGAAAAACTGATCCTTAGGTTTTATCCTGCGTGAAGTTTTCTTTTCTCCTTGTCTCTCTCTCTCTCCTTTCTTGTTTTTTCTAACTTTTGCTGGCTCTTACCTCTTGTATTGGGTGTTGGGATGATTCAACCTAGAGCGCTTTCCAAATGGTGGAATGGAGAATAATACTTTTGTTGGAGCTCAGTTACATGTATTCTTTAACCTTATAGAGTAGCTTCCATGTGGGGAGGAAGATAGTGAAGTAAATATGTCTTACTTTGACTTTTAGGATTGGACACCAACTTTTAAAACTTCCAGTTAATGCACTCCGAGTAAAGATGCATCATTGTAAATTACATAACCTTCTCCATTAATTGTGTGTTCGAAAGACGAACTATCTTCGTGCTCCTCTTTAATTCCTTTATTGATTGGTGACATTCCTTATCCGAATCAAACTTCACAAGCAAACCTCAGAAAACTATGGATATCAAAGAGACAAAGATGCATTTCAATATCAAAGCAACTTAAAAAATTAAGTAAATTATGATTATACCCCTGATAACATGTTTACAGAACCATAAATAAAGCAAGAATAATTATTATTCTACTGGTAGAATTTGTATGAAGTAATTATTCCAGATTCTCCAAGTTTACGTGTATGATCTTTCTCATTTTTAAATACATAATGGTAACAGATGCAAGTTATCTTTGATTAAAACCTTCTATTTCATATTTAAATTTTTAGATATACCGACGGTCTTTGGTCTGTGATGTGGATATGGTTGCTGAGCCATAAACCTTAATTCATGTTCTTGTGATAATTGCAGATAATGGATTTCCAACCTGGGGAGTATCTTAATGTGAAGGTAAGGCTTTTTGGTTACATGGTGGAACTATCTCTAGTTTTCTTTAGAGGCTACTTGGCATCATATTTCCAAATTCTTAGCATGTTGAATCCATCAAGATTCAAGGCAGTGTTGTTTATTTCCACTTGTGATTTCTTATGAATGGTGTACACAACTTAAAATAGATCTCAAAAAGGCAGAAGCCATAATGTGGTTTGCTTGTTTGTTTTTGCAGGAGGTCCATTATAACCAGCACGGCTTGTTGCTTTTAGAGGGTCAGGGAATTTATCGCTTGGGAGACAACTGGTAAGATTGTATTTGAAAGTTGAATGAGTACCTTCATATTCCTATAGCAATTCTTCTGACTACTTTAAAAAATAAGCGAATTAGCTTCTGGTTTTTTGCTTTTTGTTGAAATACCTCTATTTTCCTATAGCAATAGGTTTCTTCTTATGTAGGTTAACCAGTTCCTGATGTATCACATTTTCCCAAAACCATCAGCTCCTCCATCATAGCATCCCTCAACTCAGCTTGTTTAAGAGCTTCTACAACAGAAGAAGACCCAGAGGATAAAGAAGACTGTAAGCAAGGAGATATCTTATGAGACAAACTTGGCAATAGGATACTGAGTGGAAGTCCTCTATTCTTTCCTAGGTGCTACAAAAAGAATAAAGGAATCAGAAACATGAAATTGACTAGCTGAAGGAATATCTGAACTAGAAGAAGAAGTGCTTGAAAGTGAAGAATCCTCTTGGTGCTGGGTCAGGAATGACCTGACTCGTCTTATATGAACTTCTAATTCCCATTTTCATTGTGTGACAACATGTCTAATAAAATTGGTGTCACTACCGTCAAGAGTTGGCAAAGTAATAAGTTGAAAAGAACCTGAAGTAGGGGTAGGAATTGGAAATCTCTCATCATCCGTAGGCTCCCCTTGACAAGAGATTAGATTGAAAAAGGAAATGGACACATCAAACATAGAATCCTTGAAAATGAATCTTTTCTCGTTACAGGGTGCAGGCCTTCAACAAATCACCGTACCCATTGATCCTTTTTTCAAGAATATATTAACCCATGACCCAAGTCTATAAAGTTCCTTGATGTTTTCATCAACTAACTATCTTCCTTGATTTCAATGTTGATATTCTTTGAATAGGGCTTGTTTGTAATCTGGAGGAAGAAATCTAGCCCTCATCAACGGACACTTGTGATGCCCGGGTTTAACTGGAACCTCCTATTTTGCTGCACTTGGTGCCACAATGCAGCTGCTCCGTCCTTCAATCTGTAAGCAATGAGCTTCACTTTCTGCATCTCTATTATCTCCATGTACTCAAAGAAGTTTCCTACCCCATCCAGATAATCCAGGAAACCTTCAATGTGAATCCTTCCATCAAAGATGGGCAGATTGATCTTCATCTTGAAGGTCGAACTCTCATGATAATCAGGATAATGTCTCGGTTGATTGCAGTGGTTGCACTCCGAAATTTCTTCTTCAGGAAATTCTAAGTCCTAGATTTTGTGGGAAATAATGACTCCCGCATTCTTCTCTCCCACGTCCCCAACCCCGTTTTTGATACACTTGACCAAATATCCTTGGTTTTGTCTCGTCAAAATCTTCAACATAATCTGGATATAACCGTACATACGAATCCCTGTCGCAGAACCTCTGTTTCTTCCTAGTATATTTTTATGATGATTTAGAGTTCTTGGTCGGATCATATTCCTGTGAAAATCTTCATCCTCGACTATTGAATCACTAGCAGTCCAGCTCCTCCACAGTTCTATCACCTCCGTCACTGCCATAAACAACCAGAAGGGTTGCGTTTTTCTTCTACTTTAGTTGGCTCTGTACAGCCCACAAGCACTGTCCTGATGATTTTCTACTATCCTTGGTGTTCTATGGTAAGCCCCTCCATTGCCGCTAGGTGGTGTACCTCGCGAGAGGTATCAATGTCCTAGCTCAGTTGTCCTTCTCAGGAATTCTGTGTTCGGATGAGGTTGTGTGGTGGGTAGTCCACCTATCGCCTCCTCCACCATTGCATTCAGGATTCGTTATGATTTTGGACAAACCCTCAATGTCGATCAATTAATGGATCCTTGAATGTCAAAAAGCACCTTAGTGTGCATCTCCCGAATGTGATACGAGAAACTATGGTTTCTTATTGATAATTCTCAAACTGACGAAAACTGTTCTGAACTGAAACTAATTTAACTTGAATAGTTTGCAGAAAAATAAACTAATGACTACAATTACCCTAGCTAAATTAATAAATTCCAAGACAATTAAATAAGAGGGCTAGAACCTCGAGACTAGGCACGGTAGACCATGTGTTGCCTCTTGGGCTGCAGGCTGTGAGTATTCCTATATCAAAAAGTAGAGAGAGGTATTACTAATTACCTTCCAAAGGCAGGAAGGCACTGAAAAATCGTTTTGTTAAGTTTGAAATTAAACTCATTCGTTAATATTTTGTCTATGTACAAGGGGCAAGTGTCAACTTACATGGTGGAGGATGATGCACAGCAAGAAATTAATGAATAAAAAAAGATTAGGAGGAGAAGAGAGAAAAGAAGATGTAGAGATGGGGTGAAGTAGTGGTGATGAATAGTCCCCACAGTTTGCCCTAATTTTTATTTATTTTAACTTCATGAAATTTTGTAGAAGGACAAGTATACTATGCCATAATCTAACACAAGTTCCATACTAATGAGAAATGGGACCATTACACAGTTACGTACCCAGAAGAAAAAAATAGATCACTATCCTATTTAATTTCAACACAAACAGGCTTATCTTGTGTCGCACATGGACATCGAAATCGAAATCTAATACCTTGGTAGTAAATAAGGTTTACTATTTTTTCAGAAGTTCCCTACAAAACAATCTTTGGTTATCATGTATCTTTTCCAAAGACATAATGAAAGATGGAGAACCAATGTAAGGCAATTCTGTATCATCATTAATTCTCATCCACCAGGGGAAGTTTGAAAGGAAGATAGATTGTCTTGGGTTCGTTTTGGTGCCCATTTTGAATTTTATATAGTGGGTGCACTGGATATAGTACCCCAAAGGCAGCAATTGTAACTGAGGGGCTAGCGATAGACATACTTTCTAGATTCATCTTTTTTTATTTTGTTTTCCGTTTCTTTTAATATACTCAGTAATCAGTATTATACTTTATTTTCTTTCATTAATAATTGCCCTTGCCTCCTTTTTTTACAGGTACCCTGTTCAAGCAGGTGACACAATTTGGATGGCACCATTTGTGCCACAATGGTAAGTGGGGAATATTATTCATCAAAACAGTTTCTTGATCATTCCATCAATGAAATGACCTCGAGTTGTGTACTATATGGTTTTTGTAAATCTTTTTCAGGTATGCTGCACTTGGGAAAACCCGGTCAAGATATTTACTATACAAGGATGTGAATAGGAATCCGTTGTAGGCGTATGCTACAATGATATGTGCAATCAGTTTAGCCAAATGACTATACAGTTCCAACGAAAAAGAGGGCTATTTGCATTCAAATCCAGGTACAAGATTCAGGGTTGATAAAAAAAAAAGGGTGAAATTTTACCGTGAATGGTAAATTTGCTACTGTAATTGGCGAGACATAACATAACATAGGTTCAGAAGTAAGAATGTTTCGCTTGCAAACAAGATATTCTATCATGTGAAACTTTACAGAAACATAAAATGCATGCACTGATCTCTTTACTGCAAGAAGCTACTCCCTTGAATGGAGGTTTAGCTTTGGTGGTTTTTAGCATTTGACTGTTATAATGGAGGAAAAATAGGAATGTATGCTGGTCTTGACTTGGCTTGACTACTCTCCTTGACTTTTGCTGTTATATGTATTGTTATGCTTCCTCTTAACAGTTTGAGCTTTTAGGGTGATTTTTTTTTTTTTTAAAGCATGTAAACCTGACTCGTGAGAATGTAACCTTGTATTGTGTTGGTTAGTCTTCTAGGAATTTTGAAATAAACTCATTTGGTTTGTACATTTAATCAGACCTTCAGCTCATATTCAACTCCATTTTCAGCTCATTCAACTCCATTTTTTTTAGCTGAACACTTGCTTTAATAGTAAAAAGTATTCAAATAAGTCAAATTCCATACCAATGGGTCAGATTCAAACAAGTAAAGAAAAACAAACACATTACACTTTGATGATGGGTTTCTGTACTGGATTCATCTGCTCCATGTCAACTTCAAATGAGAGGGTAGTGACTAGTGAGTAGTATGGGACATAAGGTTAGTAACGTAAAGTGATTACGCTCTGGCTCTCAAACTTTGCACCGCTTTGAACCTAAGTAACTAGAGCGCGGAGCGGGAGCAAGAGCGTCGGAGCGCCAAATTTAAAAATGCCTAAGGCTCGGAGCGCCTAACTTACTCACACGTAGTTGAAGTTTTAATTGACTACCATTGACTAGATTATGATTAACTAGATTATTAAATAAATTTTTATTACCAAAATCATTGAATAATTAGTAAAAAAAAATTTAAATTTTATTAAGTATTTTTTGTAATAATATTCTATTTTTAAAAAATTATTATTTTCTATATTTCTTATTTGTTAACTATATTAATGCTATTTAAAGTATACTATATATATAATAACTAAAATTTATTGTTTCTCATATTAATTATATTTTATTATGAAAAAAATTAATTTTTACTAACGAAAAAGTAAGTGAGAAACACAACCATATAACGTGTGCTTTAAGGGCACTTAATAAGGTTATTTTTGAACGAGTTTTTTTACAAGTTAGACGTCTTCAAATCAGCTGATTTTTTTTAGATATAATATTATCATTATTTATAAGATGTCCACAAAAAATCAGCTCAATCAGAGATATCTAACCCTCCAAACAAATCACTTTAAATGTCAGCCGTTCATTCACACTATAAAGTCTAAATTAAGTGTTTGTAGTGATATAAGTCTCCGATTGAGCTGATTTTTTT
>MVGT01002699.1:297796-329660 GCA_002174775.1 Macleaya cordata | reverse complement strand
AGCAAACGCCAAAATGAGTTCTGGAAGATCACCATAATCCAAGTTAGAAGAAAAACTTGGTAACTGTTAAATCCCCCTTCTATCTTACAACTGCTAATTGAGTTCAAGAATCAAAAGCGCAAATGGCATAACAAATCAAGAAGCAAAAAAATAAAAACACCCAAACGCTCAAATAAAAGCACAATTTGCACAAACAAACAAAACAAACACAGACAATTGAAACCATCAGAAGCTATAAAATATGATTCATTGGTTATCAAAAATAAATAAATTATGTTTCATTGCATGTTTGTATAAATCGAAATTGCATTTGTATATTCATCTCATGAGGTAGAAGAAGTAGTACAAACAGGAAATTATTAAACTGTAGACATAAAAGCTACAGAGTGGAGAGAGAAAGAAGGAAAAAAATCGAACCTTGATGATGGGCATCTGAGCACCAAAAGTTAAGACCACACCCATCTGCAACAAAACCCTAAACGTATCCCTAATGTTGTTGGCACTGAATTCCTTGAAACTCTCTGCACAATCCCCACCCTGAAGCAAAAAAGCCTTCCCCACCGCCGCATCCGCCAGCCTCTCCTCCAACTTCCTCGCCTCTCCGGCGAAAACCAATGGCGGAAACCGCTCCAGCTCCTTCAGAACCGAATCGAGTTCATCCTTGTTGGTATAAACCGGAATTTGAAGGGCTTTCTTCGATTTCCAACTATCAGGAGCCCAATTTAAAGAAGAAGAAATTGTTGAAGTATATGAAGAATTGGGTTTCTTTACTGGCTCGGCTGAGTGGACTGCGACGATTCTGGGCTTGGAAGAAAGCTTTTTCAAAGTGGGATGCAGTGCGGTTGTCGGTGCAGTGAGGTTACTACTTGCACCCGCCAGCGCCATTATTAAATTGAAGCTTTCTGAAGATGGTGAAAGGAGATATCCCTAGGGTTTTTTAAAAGCTTTGTGACTCTTGTTCTGTGCTTCTATGTGTTTTTAGGGTTTTCAGAGATGATAAGAATAAATCAAAGAAAAACAAAAAAAACAGATTTACTTTCTTCGTCTTCTTTCTCTCTTAATTCGACCTGATTTTCCGCGCCAGTTTCTATATATGGCGGGGTCGGGAAAAATCTTACGAGGTCGGAAGCCTAGACTTGACTGGTACAATTATTCCGAGTCCAAACCAAACTTAAGCCCATCATGAGCCTTCCTGAACAAGGCTTGGACTTCGAATTTATTAGCCCAATTGCATTATCAAGACTAGGTCATTAATTTAGAGTGCTGTTATTGAGGCTCCCTTTTTGGTTGGGGGGCATGCTCAAAATTTGGGCCTTAAAGCTCAAGTTTATACCTTCTCTCATTTTGTGTTTTTTCTAGGGGGACTCCCCTCACAAAAGATAACTAAACCCTAATAAAACTTAGTTTTCATTTTGAGTATCTCCACCTTCACAGTTCCCACCTTAAAAATTCTCACATTCATGAACTCCACCCAATAGTAATAACAGCTCAACTATTCGACAACCAATGATTGAAAAAGTTTTTGTGAATGTAAGCTCGTTATTTGAACACATATATCAAAAATATGGAAGATGATGAAGTTGTCAAAGAAACTCCATTAATGGAGGAACAAACATCAAAAAATAATTTTGATGAGGGTATTGGGTCTTCAAATCCGGTTAAAGGCTCATAATCAATAACATTCGAGGTAATATAACTTTATAATATCCGTTTTTTATTTATTTTATTTTTTTTGTAAAACGAAACCCGAAAAAAACCCAACGAACTGAAATTCGATCAAATCATGTTCAAGACGAAGAACTTTTTCGACAGGAATCTCTCAAATTTAATCAATATTTTCAACAGAAACCTCTCAAATTTTAGAATGTTTGGATTTCAGTTCAAAAATTGCTACTGTTCCCCACAAACCTAACTAATCAGTTGAAAAACGATAAGAATCAGTCGAAAAATGCTAATCAAATCGATAGATTGTCCTAAAAAAGTTTCAATAAATTCGACATGTTTAGGTCAAATGGGAAAACCTCCCTCCAAGTAAAACTAACCATGCCCCCTAACTAATTTGTAAAATTTGGGGGTGCCCCCTAACTGAGCATGCCCCTCATCCTAACTAGGGAGCCCCAATAACAGCAATCCATTTTAATTGAGATGAGGGATATACCCTTGAGTTCAATGTTTTTAGTGGTAGGCAAATGTGGGCTGAACCGACCAATTCGATCCAAATTAATTTAACCGGATTTTAATCGATCCAATTAGCTAGTTGGATTGGCTTGGTTTTAAATTCCTATAAGCCGACCGGATTGGATTGGTTATTGGATGGATCATCTAAAAAGCCGATTAAACTGAACCAACAGAATAATATATATGTATATGTTATTTTAGTAAATATTTAATATTTTAATATTATTTATAATTATAATGATTAAATTTTACAATTTTTACTTCTGTCAAAACATAAAAACTAAATAGAAAAAAATACAAAAGATCTAAACCTCAATAATTTTAACCTACACTCTTCATGAAACCCTAGTTCTCTTTTTCCACTCACATTCCTACTAATCTGTAAACGATTGCCGCGTACATATATTTTTATTTAATAACCTTATCATTTTTCCAAAAAAAAAAACTGCAACTTGTTTTTAAGTGTTCAAAATAATTATAAATAAGAATTTTTTTAAGATGGATGCATGCTCTACTTTTAAGTTTTTAAACATAGAAGAATATTGTAACTTGTGAAGGGAGAAAAAAAAATCATCAGCGAAAACCGACCATCTAATCCGATCCAAACCGAGTCTAATTGGTTTGGATGGCAACAGATCCAATAAGAGATTGGATTTGTGGTGATGAACAAGAGTCTGGAAAATGGGGTGTCTCTAATTTTGTGAGAGAACACAATCGTACGGATTCTCAAATTGGTGCCACCTGATTATTTCTCGAAAATGGGTTGTACACTAGAACTTAATCTAAAGATTTTATTTTGATAAAACTTAATCTACAGATTGCTACGTATCGTAAAGGATCCAAAATGTTATGGAATCTGGTTGTCTATTTTTGTATTTTACTTTTGTTTGAATTTAACATATATGATAATTTAGCATGTGTTTATTTTTTCTCTTTCTGGTTGAAATTTGAGCTAAATGTTATGGAATCTGGAATGGTTTCTAGAGAAAGTAATAAGATCATACAACAAAGAGAAGGTTTAAGGATTAATTAGCCAGTGGAAACAAAGAAAGTGGGGAACGACGTCTCTCATGTCTAGGGCTCTATCGTTGTCTCTCCCCTAGCCCCCTCTCTCCCTCTCTCTGTCTCTCTTTCTCTTTATCCTTTCCTCTACAACTCTTTCTTCCCTCTCTACCCAGCAACCATTAATGATGACTCAAGCTTTTGGTCGTGTCATGTAAAACCCGTTGAGTTACTCAGCTGGAAATAGGATCGGGGGATAAGTGGTGTATCGGCTCGGCTTACCCCTGATCCCCGAATTACTCGCGAGTAACTCAGTGAGTCAGGCCGATCCCGACCACTAAAGTTATTGGAACACCATTATCAACTAACTGTTGCAACACATTCACCTGTGTTGGAAGTTCCACGATTCGTTGTCATAGTGCTTGCACCGATGTACTTGTGTTATGTCGCAAGCCGTTTATCTAACTGAGGGACATTCACAGTTTCCATCTAAAGATTGGTGGCTCATAGCTCCAAATCTTCTAACCATTCCTTGGTTATCCTTTGTGCTGCCATGTTTTAGCTTGGACTCAAACTTTGATACCAACTGTCACGGAACGTGGCTTCATTAGCACATCCCTTTGCGTCACTACTGTATACTCACCGAAACACACATATACTAGTCAACTCAACCAATAAAAAGAAGCTTCAAATACTAAAAATGAACAAGACAAGCAACAAAGATGTATATTATTAATATGAAAGCTAAATATACGAATACAAGTCAAAAGACATTACTCTTAAGCTATATAGGTGAGCAGGTCATGCAAAAATGTGCCTTATCTTAAGGTACAACTCTGTTACTCTCTTTTTTTTATCTAGGGTATCCTGGCCTCTTAGAGCACCCGACTAGTCCCTAGGGTGTGAGCAGACCTCCCTATCTATACACAACTCGTTAAAATCATACCACCTCTCTTACAAGGTAATTCTTAATCATTGGACCTTTTTTTAAAAGGAATCATCAAAAGTAGAGACCAATCATACTTTTTCTATCCCAACGGATGCAAATTCGTCCTTACAACTTTATTTACTACTACAGCCTAAAATATATCATGCCCTATGAATATACATTCTAGACTTTGAATATACAAAGGTCATAGATAATGGCCATGCATACATCGCTGAATAGTGATCCTGACACTAGGCAAAGTTCGAGCAATTTCCATTTAGCCCCAACCCAAGGTCGAGCCTAACCCCAAATTATAGCGGCCACCGCCTACTCAAACAAATTCAACCCAATCCAGCCAAGTCTATTACTATTTTTTTTATGGGAATTCAAATTTTATTAAAAAGCCGAAAGGCAAAGAATTTACAAGTATATTATATAGACAAAAGTACAAATTATAGCCATTTCCTATGCCTAAACTAAGACTAGCTAGTAGTCTAGCCGTGCCTCCAAAGCCCTCCCATTTGTGATAAATCGTATTATGTAATTAGGGAGTCCCAACTAAATATGAAGTCCTGACACAGTGCTCCTTGGAACCATCTATTGGGGGTAGCCCATGAGTAGATCAGGGACTTGATGTTTACTATGAATTTATCCACCTGTGTTTCCTCCCCATTAAAAGCTCTGTTATTCCTTTCTTTCCACAGACTCCATATAGTTGCAAAAAAGGCGATTCGCCACAAGAACTTTATCTTTGGTCTCTTGTTTGGACTTTCCCTAGACAATATACATGCTTCGACCGAGTTCGGGAATACCCAAGACACCCCAAAAAGATTTAAAAACTCTGACCACACCTTAGAGGCAAAATCGCATATAAATAGTAGATGTAAAACAGTCTCACATGCCCTTTTGCACATATGACACCTATTCACCACCGTTATGCCGCATCTTTGTAATCTGTCATGTGTATAGATCTTGTGAAGGCTTGCTTCCTAAGAGAAGAAGCAGACTC
The DNA here is from genome assembly GCA_002174775.1 of Macleaya cordata. NCBI lineage: Eukaryota > Viridiplantae > Streptophyta > Magnoliopsida > Ranunculales > Papaveraceae > Macleaya > Macleaya cordata. The sequence continues at coordinate 324,543 of MVGT01002699.1, read as the reverse complement.
TGTATGGAATAGAAGCCTCCCAAATGATGTTGAAGACTGGATTTGGGTCCAAGCGAATCGTCATCAGAATTTTATAGAAGGATGATACCTTGAACTCGCCATTCGATTCGGGTTTCCATACCAACCTATCTTCTTCTTCATCGTCCAAATGAACACCATCGAGTGCTGATAGTAGGTTGGATAGTTCTTCAATTTCCCAGTCATTTATGTCCCTCCTAAAGCCGAGATCCCATTCTTGAACTCCATTTATCATCTTTCTCATTTGTCGTATTGTTGCGGTCTTCACTGATGAGATTCTATACATGGTTGGAAATCTCGTTTTAAGAGGGGTGTTATCGAGCCATCTATCATCCCAAAATCTAATTTTGTCTCCCCTGTGTGCTTTAAAACCGATTTGTCATTGGAAGGTATCCAATAAGTTCGTGACTCCCCTCCATATTGACATTCTGTATGGTGTTGTAACCGGTTTTGGGTTCATTCCATTCATTGAGATCCCATATCTTGTAGTGATTACATCCCGCCATAGCTTCGTTTCTTCTTTACCGAATCTCCATATCCATTTTCCCAGAAGCACTGAGTTCACTATTTTAATTCTCCGTATTCTGAGGCCGCCTGCTCCTTTTGGTTTGCATACTTCTTCCCACCCTACGTTGTGTAACTTCCTTGCCTCCTCCGTTGATCCCCATAGAAAATCTCGCATAAGTTTTTCAATCTTGTTTGCTACAGTTACAGGAATGGTGAATAGTGACATGAAATATATCAGTAAGCCTGCTAAGCAACTGATGATGATAGTTAGGCACCCTGCCTTCGATAGTAGACGGATTTTCCATTTCACTAATCTTTTGCTTATCTTCTCTACCACCGGATCCCAAATAGTTTTTGATCTGTATTGGGCCCCTAATGGCAACCCTAAATATATGGAAGGTAGGTGACCTACGTCACAACCAAAGATCTAAGCGAAGGACTGGATGTCTATCCCTTCTCCAACCCCGAATACCAAGCTTTTGGCAAAATTAACTTGAAGTCCAGAGACCATTTTAAAACTCCATAGCAACCCTTGGAGTGCCTTCGACCTTGGCCTGTAAAAAGTAGAGAGTATCATCAGCAAATTGAAGGTGGGTAACCATAGGCGCAGAAGTAGAAACTTGGAAGCCTACTAAGTATTGTAATGCCACCACTTGGCGCATCATTCTACTTAAGGCTTCTATAACAATTAAAAATAGCAAGGGTGATAATGGGTCTCCCTGTCTGATGCCTCAGTGCTACTAAATTGCTCCGTGGACTCCCCATTAATCATTACCGAGAAATTGACGGTCGAGATACACCTTTCTATCCATTTTCTCCACTTATCTCCGAAGCCCATCCTTGTCAGTAGGTAGTCAAGGAACTTCCAGTTCACATGGTTATATGCTTTCTCAATATCAGCTTTGAACAGGATGCCTGCCTCTTTCTTCCTAGTCTGTGAGTCGATGCACTCATTCGCGATTAGAACCCCATCTAGGATTTGTCTCCCCTGGATAAAAGCTCCTTGCGTATCAGAGATAACCCCATCTAAAACCCCTTTCAGCCGATCTGCCAAAACCCTAGCTATAATTTTGTACACACTTCCCAGCAAGCTGATAGGGCAGAAATCCTTAATATGTTATGCCCCTCTTTTTTTGGGATCATTACTATAAAAGTTGTATTAAGTCGCCAATCTAAGAAGTCGTGTTCATGAAGGTATCTCGCCACCGCTATAATTTCATCTCCCATGAAATGCCAGCACTTTCTGAAAAAGGAGATGGGATATCCGTCTGGCCCTGGTGCACGGTCACCCCCTAAGCCTCTTACCGCTGCCTCTATCTCGTTGTCCTCGAATTGTTTCTCTAGATCCTTACTTTGTTCTTGTGTTATGAGATCAAAGTGTAGACCATTCAAAGTAGGCATCCATGTCTCTCCTCTTTGTATAGATTCATGTAGTATTGTCTTATCTAGTGTATGATATCAGTTTTCCCTTCAAAGTTGTTCTTCCCCACCTGTATCTTGGAGATAAAGTTGATCCTCTGCCTAGTGTTTGCTCGTTTGTGAAAGTAGGCTGTGTTTCGGTCGTCCGCTTCTATCTCCTGTACTCTCGACCTCTGTTTCCACTCAATGGATTCCATCTTCTTGAGTTTTTGAAATTCAGTCTTTGCCTCCATCCTTTTGAGTGCTTTCGATTCTTCCAATAAATTGCTTCCCCTCTTTTATGTCCCACGCTTCTATATCCTGTAAAAGCTTTGACCCTTTCTGTTCTCAGCTCCCAAGGGTTTTGGATTTCCATTCCTTTAATTTTTCCTTTAATTCCTTAAGCTTTCTCCATAAGGTGTATCCCGGCTTGCCTTCAAATCGCATGTTCTTCCACCATTCTTCTATCCTGTCGATCAAGTTTGCTCCTCAAACCAGCTAAGTTTGAACCGAAATGGTGGCGGACCCTATTTTGTCCCTCCCCCATCTAACAGTATCGGTGTTTGATCGGATGTCGGTTTTGGTAGAGCCTTTTGAGTTACCCCCATGAACCTATTTTTCCAGTCTACATTGATAAGGAAGCGGTCTAGTCTAGTCATGACAGGGTTATCTTGGTGGTTAGACCATGTAAACTGCGCCCCTTCCATTGGCAAATCTAATAGCTGGAATTGACTGACAAACTCTTCGAAGTCCCTCATACTTTTCGTTAATTTTGATCCTCCTTTCTTCTCGTGGGTGAATCTTATCACATTAAAATCTCCTCCTATACACCATGGAAGGTCCCACGAATCGCCTATAAGCTTTAGCTCTTCCCAAAATTCACCTCTTAATTTCTTTACTGATGGGCCATAGACCCCGGTCAGAACCCAGTTAAAGTCATCTAGCATCATGAGGCATTTTATAGAGACCACATATTTCCCCACCACCTGATCTTCAACTTTCAGTAGGTCTCTATCCCAAATTATCCAGATCCCACCTTTTGAACCGTCCGATGCTTGTGCCACAAATTCAAAATGACTAGAACCCCATATTTCCTGGACCAGTTTCCTGTCCGTATCCTGTATTTTAGTTTCCTGCAATATCACCACATTCGCTTTCCATCTTTTAATTGAATCCCTCACGAGTAACCGCTTATCTGTGTGCCCTAATCCCTTAACGTTCCAAGAGATGATACGTGGAATCATTGCGGGTTGTTAGTCCCACACCTCGGTCCTCTCCTGCATGTTGTTCTTCCATCCTTCATATTCCATTCTAGTCTATGCACTTCCCTTAAGACCTTCTGCTATTTTTGGACTTTTTTAATAGCCTCAATCAACCACTTGCTCGACTCATTATTTCTGCTCCTAATTTTCTCTATAAGAGCGAGAAATTCTTGCATTCGTCATTCAAAGCTCAATCCAGCCACCAATACTATCTCCAGAAATTCGGATTTCGTCAAGTTTAAAGAACTTTCTTCCCCAACCTCCTCCCTATTCTCTTTTCCTGGTTGAACAACTACGGTACTCCTTTCGATTATCGGTTGTACCGTCATAGATGCCAGTCCATCGATGTTAATTGCCACCAGCTCGATACATTTTTGTTTCCCTCTGGTTTATGGAGAACCCAACCTTGGCATCTGATATGTCTTGTCCTCTAGAGCTGTTTCTTCCCTTGCTATTTCCTGGGCAGCTGATATCTCCTCATATAAGTTTGTATCAGTGTCCCCTTCAATCGAACATGGGACGATAGTTCCTTCTGAAGATTCGGAACCCTTGGCCTCATCCTCCACATTCATAGGGTACCTCTGCGTTGTTGTATCCTCTTTCTCTGTGCTTGACCCATTCTTTGGATCCTGCAACAGTGGACAAGGGTTAGCAAAGTTGGAAGGTGATAATTGAAAGACTGAGCCAAATGGAATTAGTTCAAAGCTAGGGTAAAGTGATTGATCATCCTTTTAGATACGATGTTGTCCCGGTGCTACATCCTCCATTTCCTGACCCAGCTCCCTCGCAATTGGGGTTCGATTTGCACTTCCTACTCCAATACCGACGTCAAGCGCCAGTATATTTGAGAATGCGTTGGTTGGGGAAGGTTGATTAGTATGTTTGGGTCAAATCATGAAGAAAGTGTTTGTTTCTTCCCTAGCAATCCCTTCCATTAGATCCTGTTGTGTTTCTTTTCTGCCATCCCAACTATATAGAGCCATCTCTAACTGAAGGTTCCCCATTCTCAACCGTCGATTGACCGAAGTTGTGTCTCGGGTTACTGCGCTCCAGTTCACATACTTCACACAAAACGGATGAGTCTGGTGAATCAGGGCACTGGTGGTCCTCATTTTGTTGCTAATGGATTTAAAGTCGACTTCCGTGGTTAGATTTTTGGGCTTCTGGAGGTCTGGCTCGATTGACCCTTTCGTGATCCGGAATCATGTGTTATTTCTATTTGTCTGGCCTGGTCACTAGCCTTATCTCCGACTGTTCAGGCCCATTTTTAACTTTGGGTCCATTCGTTGGCCCACCTTCATTTACCCCTGNATAATTGAAAGACTGAGCCAAATGGAATTAGTTCAAAGCTAGGGTAAAGTGATTGATCATCCTTTTGGATATGATGTTGTCCCGGTGCTACATCCTCCATCTCCTGACCCAGCTCGCTCGCAATTGGGGTTCGATTTGTACTTCCTGCTCCAATACCGAAGTCAAGCGCCAGTATATTTGAGAATGCGTTGGTTGGGGAAGGTTGGTTAGATTTTTGGGCTTCAGGAGGTCTGGCTCGATTGACCCTTTCGTGATCCGGAATCATATGTTGTTTCTGTTTGTCTAGCCTGGTCACTAGCCTTATCTCCGACTGTTCAGGCCCATTTTTAACTTTGGGTCCATTCGTTGGCCCACCTTCATTTACCCCTGCTTTCCGTCTCCACTCCCTCGTTCCTCCCGGCCCAGTCAGCCCAATTCTTCGTTCACCCTGTTGGATAGACTGAGTTTGGATTGTCAAGTGAGCACGTGACCGTATTTGTGGTCCTTGAGCCATACACATGTTAGAGTTTCCTGGCGCACCTTCATTACGCTGCGCTACAGCTGTCCCTGGTCTATGCCTAACGTTGACAGTTGGGACTTGTCCTTGAATCATGTTGGGAGGGCCCGAGTCACCAACGGTCGGCATCTCCCCATCTGGCCTGGGTCTGTCTCTGGTACTGTCAACTGGGTTAACATTTATTGCTATTGACCCAACGGCTCTTTGGGAGCACTCCTCCCTTCGTTGGCCTCCTTCGTACTGGTTCCCACCCTGGTCGACTGTCCTTTGCCCATTGGGTTTTGCCACGTGGCACTGTACCCCTGTCCTCTCAGTTTGCTGCCGGTTATCGTGGTTCCGATCGTTCATAGGTGGGTTCATTGGTTGGGTTTGTCTTTATCCGACCAAATTTCTTCTTTGGGTTAACGTCAGCTGATCCAAAATCTCGATTTCAATGTAGATTTTCTCTCTGCAGTCAAATAAAGGGACTCACCGTGGGATTTTCGTATGGCCGAAAGGTATTACGCTGATCACCACCTCCGAAAGATTTTGGATATCAGCCGTGTCCGAATGTATCTCAATTAGCTCTCCAAAGGGTTTAACGATGGCTTGGAATGACTCCTCTGTTCACAAGTGGAAAGGAAATCCTTGTAGCGCAATCCACATCGGCTCTACATACAACGGCTCATAGGCTTTTACATTGACCATCGGCCACCATCGCTGCATTTCAAATCGGAATCCTTGCCCTTGGTAAGGTACAGTAGTGCACATTTGTTCCGCCTCTTCCGGAGAGTCCGCAAAGAAAATTCCCCGACCTTTGTCAATCTGAACTACTGTCAGTTCGTCTTTTCTGGTGACGGTTTCGGCAAAGCACTTTATTGATGCCATCCAATCTCGTTCTACCGGGCATATAGTACAAACCACCGCTCTTGACCAGCGACCGAAAGGGTTGCTACCTGGTGGGTACACTGTGTGAATCGAATATAAGTCCTTCCATGTGTATCTCGCAGGTATGGGCGGGTTGAAATCCGAGATCGTACGCCTAATTGGATTGATTTGGATTTCGTGGCGTAGTTCACTAGTGGTTCACCATCTGCAAGCCTCCGGTTGATCCGTCTTTCTAGTTGGTACTGGGTTGTAGCGGGTTTGGTGTAATACACGTTGAATCCTTGTTGTATTTCTCACCGACACCATTTGTGCCAATCTCTCGGCCATCCACCTCCATCCTCTTCTATCTGCTTCCACCGGGATACATATCTGCTGAGCTCTGTTACCATATCTCACCACTCTAATGTATTCCCCGTTACTGTTCTTCTGTCGTTCAACCAGTACCGGTATATTCCTTTCTCGGTGCGCCTTGAAAGTAGGACCATTCCATTCGATTGAGCTTTCCTTTAGTAAGAAATCCTTCAGTTTTATCACCGTTTCGGCAGGGATAACTACAACGTGCGTTCCCCCTCTCCCTCTCTCGGTAATCTCCAGAGATTGCTCATCCGTGTATTTTCTTAAGTCGAAAGTTTTGTTCTCCAGTTGGATGAATCTGGTGTTCGACATCATCTCGCTTACCATATGATTTTTGTATTCAGTGTTGTGCAATGTATGCGCAGTTTTACTGGAATCCCCTGTTCTTGGCCGAGTTCTCCCTATTGCTCTCATCTCTGTGCAGTCTATTACTAATTTTGGCGACCATATTTTAATTTTGGTCCACTGATATAGGGAAATATTTTTCTAAGAACATCTACAACAATGGTAACTAAAATGATATACAAATAAAGCAATGTCGGGTTGGGCTACCTCATCTACTTGACATGTTTTCTGTTATTTCTATTTTTATGGCTTTGACAATATTTGTTAAAATATATTTTATCCGCCATTTTGATTAAATTTCAGTTATAGCTAATGGTTGCGACTTTATATCCAGTTTGTCATGGGTTCGGGCTTCCAATCGAAAAGACTAGTCTATTAGATGGAGTTGACCCAAACCCATATAAACTCCAAGATCCCCCCTTATCCAACCAATGTGGGATTATTCCCCTTTTTGTCACTATTCCACCGTGACATTCTCTCCCACCCGAATCCTGCAACGCCCTCGTTGCAGTTGTGCCAACATCTCTACCCGTTCCCACTCTCATTTGGAGGACCCACTACCTTTTTGTGGACACAACCTTATGTATGGGCACTTGGCACAATGACTCGGGCCACCCAGCAAAACCGCCCCCACCCTCCTTTGGGGGACCCACTACCCTCGTGGACACACCTCCCCTTGTGTGTGGATGCTTGGAGTGACATCGGATTAGACCGGGTTTGCTCTGATACCACTTTGTCACGGGTTCGGGCTTCCAACCCAAAAGACTAGCCTATTAGGTGGAGTTGACCCAAACCCATATAAACTCCAAGATCCCCCCTTGTCCAACCAATGTGGGATTATTCCCCTTTTTGTCACTATTCTACCGTGACAAGTTGCTGCAGTAATGTCTATTCATGGCGGGCATTTATCACTTTAAATATAGGCACAATTCACGAAAGTGTGTGGTATTCGTACACAGCAATCGTCAGATTCATCTTGTTGAAGTTGTTGTACGCTTAGCATTATTCTTATAGAGAATAGATCAAGATATACTGTTATTCATACATTATCTGTGGGGCTTACATGAAGTTGTTCTAATGGATGATATTGGGTGAGGATGTTCTCCTCACCATGTTGATCAACCTGACAAAAATTTAGCACATTCTAGAACTTGTAACCCCATCATCCTGTTGAAGATCAACCATAGGCCCAGAAAACTCCAGGAAAATGCGAGAAATTGAGGTCCCACCGTTAACAAGATACATTGTTATTCATATATTATCTGTGGGGCTTACATGAAGTTGTTCCAATGGCTGATATTGGGTGAGGATGTTCTCCTCACCATGTCGATCAACCTCACAAAAATTAGCACATTCTAAAATTTGTAACCCCATCATCTTGTGTTTGGAAATCATTGAAAATCAATGGTGTTTGAGCTATTTATTTTACTATTGATTTTACTCAATGGATGATGGGGTTATAAATTTTAGAATGGGCCGACTTTTTAAAAGAATGATTTACTTAATGAGGAGAATATCCTAATTTAAAATCAGTCCTTCAAAATCTCTATATAGGTCACTAATGTACACTCAATGTATAAATAAAACTGTGTTTTGATCCGCTCCAATTCTTATATTAAATCCAACTAATATTTAGCATACCATCTAAGGAATTTTGTCGCAAGTGTACTTTAATCATTAACAAATTATACATAGAAAAATAACTAATTAATGGGAAAATACACTTCCACCCTCACTATTTTCTTTTAACAACCCTCTTAGTGTTTACACCTCTCTTACATTGAATTGTGGACTCATATGAAGATGATTCAAGGTATGATGTTTTGTGATGATATTCTCCTCATCTTATAGATCATTCTGACAAAAATTTCCTTTATTGTTAAAATTTTAAAAACATCTAAAGTTGGTCTAAGTTTTAATGTGAGTCGTTTATTTTATTGATAATGTTCAACCCACTTTCATTTGAGTTAAAAGTTATAAAATGATGTATTTATGATTATGATCTAGATGTTGACGATATCAATCTTGCCAAAAAACTAACCCTTAAACGATCTCTATGTGTGCCAATGTGAGCAAGGTGTAAACACTGAGTGGGTATGTTAAAAAAGAAAAAATGGGGTGGAAATAAGGCTGAAAGTCGAGCGGGTTGGGTTGGGTTGGTGCTTTAACCAAGCTTAACCCAAGGTCATAAACCTCAACCCAACCCAATCGAACCCATTTTCGGGTGAGGAATTTCTCAACCCAACCTAACCCAAGCGGGTTAAGTGGAGTTGGTCATCTGGTTACTTTGGGTTAGTGAGAAATAGTTATTAGATGATTTAATATTTAAAAATAGGTTAGGTTATATAGCCCCTTTTAAAAAACCCTTGTGGAGCCCACATAAAATGCATCCAGGGGCTGATTTTTAGAGAGAATGATCTACATGTTGAGAAGAACATAGTTATCAGAAATCAGCCTGTTCTAAAACTTCTAACCTCAAATCTACCCGTTTTAAATCAACGATCAAAATAAAAGTCTAAACTTGTAAATTTTTTAACAGCTAATTTGAGGAGATTAAAAGTTTTAGAACAAGCTAATTTTTTAATATAATGAAATAAATAGTGAGGAGAACATCCTTTTCAAAAATCAACTCTTGAATACATTTCATGTGGGCCCACAAACGGGATTATATTAGAGGGCTATATAACCTTAATTGTGAGTTAATAGACTCTCTTTCCCTTTTAAAAATATTTTAAAAAATTTAACATATTAAGACAGTTTATTAAGATGTCCTAAGAATAAATATTTTTTTATATGGGTTGCCTAAGCATTTTAATTGAGCCCGCCCAAGGAATTTTTGCACGGGCTCTTTGTTTGACGAAGCTCGAACCTGTGACCAAGTATTTCTGACGGAGCCCAACCCAAAGGTCGGATTGGTCACGGGTTGGTGACGAAGCTCGAACCTGTGACCAAGTATTTCTGACGGAGCCCAACCCAAAGGTCGGATTGGTCACGGGTTGGTCCCACACCTAGGTGCAAGTAGAATTTTCCCCAATATTGAAACGGTAGTGCTAGGGCTACCGAAATCCCTACCGAATTTGCTACAGCAGGCACATTTCACGGTGAGATTCATAACACTTTAGGATGGGATGCGAAACACGAGGAGATGCAAATCACTTTGACCGTTGGATGCTTGAGTGGTAGCAAATTCTGTAGGAATTTGCTGTAACTCAAGCATTACCGATATTGAAACCCTAGATTTTATTTAGAACCAATTGAAGCTCTAGCTCTTTTTTAGAACCAATTAAAGCCCTACCTAATTTTATATCAGCAGGGTATTTCAGTCATTCTCCAGAAATTATTACGAGGGTTTTGGTATCTTATAAGCGTTTGCGATTTGGGAAATAGGATTTAGAGAGAGAAAGAGAGGTGAGAGTGAGAGAGAGAGGGGGCCGAGACTTCTTCGAAACCCTAGTTGAGTTCTACATCCATTTTCTGCAGACATGGTAAGTCCATAAAAATCTATATTTCCCCGTCGTTTAATAACTCACTGGTTGATTATTGCTCTGATTTATTTCGAATTCCAGCATATGCATTTTGTTCATTCTGCTAGGGAAAGACAGACAGATATATGGGTTTTGCAAGAGTCTCTGTTAATGTGTTTTGTTTTTAGGCTTCTAGCTAAATGATTCTTTATGTAGATAGATGGGGTTTTTTTTTTTAATATCAGTGTTGGTTCTTCAATGGGTGGATGAATAATCAGACAGCTTGGATTAAACTCAACTTGTTGATTCTAATTTACACTGTTTCAAGTGCCTTGGAAACTGGATTTCTCTGATCCCAACTTATTGATGTTTAACGTTTTAATTATGGTTTTATAGTGTTTAGTATATCTACCCAGTTAAAATAAAACAGAAACAATAAGATCCTCCAAACCCAATTATGCAATCTGTAAATTATTATTATGTTTTGTGGTTGAATTCTTTCTTATCCTCAAATTATTTAAAGGAAAAGCATGAAGTAGTTCCCTTGGAGTCAGTCCGAGTCAGTCCTCCATTTTGCAAGAGACAGTTTCTATTTATCAACCTCAAAGTGCATGATTATTGGGGCCGTCTGGGCCGTTTATGTTTAGAATCTTGCAACATGTAAGTCAGTTCCACTTCCATCCTGTGACACATTTGTGGCTTAGATGCTATTCTTTTGAAGTCACTGAATGTCATCCATTGATTGGACATCCCAGGTCGATAATATTATGTGCCACTATTATAATGTGGACTAGGTGGTAATATTATGATCGTACGATGGCCTAACAATTTGATTTTGGCTAGAATTCATTACTGTCTTTTACAAACCATGCATATGTAGGGAAGGCAAAAATTACACTTGTATGAATTTTCTTCTAATGATTTTTTATTCTAATATTTGCTCTTAATGTTTTTTGAACGTGGTATTTCTGAGTCTCGTTGTCTAATGAATTGCTTCCTATATATATAAAATCCAGCTCTTTACTTTTATTGGCTCTGTTAAACTCTTTCCCAGGTCAATTTAAGCTATTGTTGCTTAATATTAGTTTGTATTCTGACGCCTTTTATTGTGGAATGTGGATGCAGACTAAACGTACTAAGAAGGCGGGTATTGTTGGGAAATATGGTAAGTGGTAGCTTTCAGAAAGCATCTGGTTATATTATGACTCTGAAGACGAGAAATCCGAGTTTTAGCTATGCTGTTTGATTAGCACATGATATCTCTTGCATAGATACAACCCCATCTTCTAAATTGAGGGTCTTGACCTTTCAACCTGGACCTAGCCACCTAGGTGCCCTCTTGAAACAAGGGTTGAATCTGATGGGGAAGAAGTTCATTTGGCACATATGAAGTGCCTAGTGAATATCGCCCCTATCTCGGATCACCGGAGGGTGTCGACAGTTGAACTTTCTAGCTTTTGATGATTTAGCGTGTGGCAATGTATAATCCAGTAGTAGGGTTTGTTAGGGAATGTAGGCGTACACGATCCCCATATTAAACCATAGACACAGAAGTACTAAGGTGTAGATTTTTTTATTTATTTATTTTTTTATCGGTCTAAGCTGTGTGGTGTTTCAGGTACCAGATACGGTGCTAGTCTCCGAAAACAGATAAAGAAAATGGAGGTCAGCCAACACGCAAAGTATTTTTGTGAGTTCTGTGGCAAGGCAAGTCATTTTTCTCATCCTTACGTCCTGTTGTTACCTTTTTTTTCTGTCTCGTTTGTGTGTTGTTTGTTTGAATTTTCTAATCAGGGATGTAATTTTGCAGTACGCCGTGAAGAGAAAGGCTGTGGGAATTTGGGGCTGCAAAGACTGCGGAAAAGTAAAAGCCGGTGGTGCTTACACTTTGAAGTAAATAATCTCTTCTCTTTCACTTCTCTAATGGTTATCCTTTCTCTCTCTGTCTATTTCATTCAACGAAGGTAGTTTCTCATTGCTGTTTTTTTGTTAATTTATTGCTAAATACTACAGCACCGCTAGTGCGGTTACTGTGAGGAGCACAATCAGGAGGTTAAGGGAGCAAACAGAGGGATAAATGAAGAGAGTGCAGGTTCCGTATGGCTCACGGAGGAGCGCTGAAGGTCCAAATTTTAAGATGTTTTTGGTTTTAGTTTAGAATCTAGTTTGTGACTTGATTTTATCTAACAATAGCAATTTTGGTCGGATAGGTTTTATGTTTAATTTTGAATTGTTTGAGAAGATTGCAATTTGCAACTGATAGGTCTTTAGAATTCAAATCAAATATTTGACAATGCTTAGCCTTTTGATGCCCCTCTAACTAGAAGACTCAACTCATTTTTTGCATCACATAATATCAAACGGCGATGGATAAACCTATGAAGCCCAACTCTGTTTGTGTTTTTTCAGAAATAATTGGAGCACCCCAATAGCTGTATCGGAAAAAAAAAAGAGAGGGGGAAAAAGTAAAAAACAGAAGAAAAGAAATTTCAGATAAGGAAGATGCAAGGAGAAGAAGAAAATTCAGAGATGTGTTCTTGGACGAAAATGTGAAATTAAACAAACCCTCGTTTTTTAAATTGGTCTCAGTAAGTACCTAAGATCTTGGTTGAAATTGCATAAAAAGTAGAAAAATGAAGATTAGAAAAGCAATAAAGAAGCATTCTTAAATTAAAGCGAAGAGAAGAACCAACCGTGCATCAGCTGTTGATAAATTATTATTATTATTATTATTATTATTATTATTATTATTATTATTATTATTATTATTATGATTATTATTATTATTATTATTTTCATTTAAATATATTTCCACCTCCCCAAATTATTAAGATCAATAATCCACATGTTTACCTCTCCTTAGAATATAAAATTTGAAGGAACTTTTGGTGGCGAAAAATGAAGATTACAAACGTCCTCTTACTAAATCTTGGAGACCTCTTAGGGGTACAAATAGATACTCAAAGATTTAGCAAGAGGACCTTATTTATAATCTTCTTCATTTTGCCCCTATCAAAAATTCGTACACATTGATTTGTGGTAATGATTTCTTTCACAACCAATATTTTAAATAATTGGTAATATTTATGCTAGAAATGATACTGGCATCATTAGTTTCAAAATTCATTAAAGCTTGTATAAGCGTTAGTTTTTATGCTCGTCTATTTAAGGAGCACGTAGTGTTCTTGCTTGCTCGCTGACGTGTGGACAAGCAGTACATGTATGTGCTCCTTGTCGGTTCTCTTCAAGCATTAATGGAGATGGACCTCTCTGCAAAATGGAAAAATAGAAACATAAATCGGAAGCTTACTTCTGAACATTGTGGTTGAGTATGCTATCTCTTCAGTTTTGGGACTTCTTCTTCAGTAATGGGGTTCCACCACTTTCTCTCACTCTCTCCCACATTCTCTAACTGACAAATTCTCTCTTGTATTATTATTTTAGAAATTAGGTAAAAAATATAATATTTTAATATAAAATATATATTTTTAATTAAAGAAGTGAGGGCATCCCAATCAAAAATTTAGTCAAACTATAGTTGACTAAAAAAAATGAAACTGGGTCACAAGCCATAAAATACGCTAATGTTAATAACAACACTTAATCAAGATTATAATAGTGTAAATGAACGGTTGACATTTAAAATAATTTTTTCGAGGATCAGAGATTTCTAATTGAGCTGATTTTTTGTGAAAATTTTATAAATGGTGATAATATTATACCTATGAAAAATCAAATGAATTGAAGACATCTACTTAAAAAAAAAAAAAAATTCCTTCAAAAATAACCTTATGGTGCACACGTTAACTAAATAGTTTGATTCACTCACATACCTACCTACCAAATCTTCCCACCAGCTGTCCACGTTGTTATGGGGTCCACACGCTCCTCCTCTCCTCCTCACTGTTCTATAACTAACATTTGTAAAAACCCAAACCAAATATGAGAAAACCATTCAAAGATCATCTTTTGTTTTTTTGAATTTAACCATTCAAAGATCATCATCATCATCAACTCATCTTTCTCTCTTCTTTGTCTATCTTTAATCCCTCTCACACTCATCTCCTACTTTCTCTAATCCAATGGCAAAGGTTAGCATTGCAAACATGGCTGCTGTCTTCATCTGCATTGTCGTCGCTATTATATTCGACGCTCTTGCCGTCACAGCACAGGATACCGCCGCTCCCTCACCGTCACTCGCTATCGAAGCCGACGCTCTTGACGTCCTAGCACAGGATACCGCCGCTCCCTCACCATCAACTTCGATGAACACAGGATCCGCTTTCGGCCTTCCCGTATCGAGCGTTGTCGTGTGCAGTTCACTTCTCTTATCCCTTTTTGCTCTTTTGAAACATTAATGATCATCTAATGTTTAAATGGGTGATTTTTTTTTTCTTTTCTTTTTTTTGAAAAGATTTTTTTTTCTCTTATATATACAATCACTATGCACGTGCTTTGCACGTGTTTTACGTTAGGCTTATTCCTTAATTATAATTGTTGTTTATTGTGTCATATTGCTCATTTAATGTTATAGTGGAGTTATTTAATACTAGAGTTTTATTTAGTAGAAACTACGCCCTTCATTTGATAAATAATTTACAACTTTATATATACAATTTGCTAATAGAAAAACATACATAAGAGTATTTTAGGAAGTTTTGGTAAAATAGGCCTCACTCAAGTATTTGTATTATATAGTAGTATAGATATATATACAAGCGTTGTGCACGTGTTCCTCACACTGGGCTTATTCCTTGCATTTGTTTTGTAGGAAAAAGAATCATGTTGGTGAGAGAAAAGACTAAAATATCTCATTTTAAAAAATTTATCAAAGGCTAAAAATGACATTTTGGTGAGAGTGAGAGAGAGATATAGAGAGAAAGGTAGGGTTGGGACTCGGGCGGGTTGGGCGGGTTAGAGGCTTTGGACATGACATGCCCACACTATACCTCATTTGCCCAGAATGCCGATAGAACCCACAAAACCTATAAGAATTTTACCCACGCATGGCCCGAGCGGGTTTAAGCGGGTTTATCGGGTTCTTCGGGTTACCCATGTTTCAATAAATTTAGGTGATTGAATAATATTATTAATGCAAAAAAATTAATAAAAAATAAATAATAAACTTAATCCTTCATAGTTTAAAAAGATAAACAAACTACCAATCTACTCACATAATAAATGAAAATTTTAAACAAAATATAGTAACAGCGAAATCCAAATCTATAATTGTCTTATACTATTTTGAGTTTTACTTATTAAGTAATATTGTAATTTTACTTTACATATAATTAATGAGACAAAAGGAAAGTTTTTATTTTGGATCTTAATACCTCCATTCTATATTAGTAACTTAATATATTTATCCATTTATATCTTTCAAAATACTTGGTAAAATTAGAGTTTTCTTTTTCTGGTCACATATTTCCATGTTAGAAATCAATTTAAATCTTAATATATATATTAGTTTCTCGGGTTGGGCGGGTTGCTTGGGTTGGCAATTATCTCTGCCCGTGTTTGCTCAAATTTGACTGCGGGTTGGCAAAATAATGCCCATACTTGCCCAAATACCCAACAACCTTTACCCATGCTTGCCAAATACCGGGTCGGGTTTGGGTTGGTCGGGTTGACCCAACCCAAGTCCCACCCCTAGAGAAAGGTAAAAATTGAGTAGGTAGTTACAGAGAGATTTTAGGAATATAGTTTAAGAGGAGAGAAAGTGAGTGAAAATCATGGAAGAGATTTAATAGAGAATAAAATTACTAATTTATCCTTTTTTTAGGGGCAAATGATGAAGATTGAGTAGGTAGTTACGGAAAGATAGCATAGAATCGTGAAAGAGATTAGGAGAGAGATTGTAGGAGAGAGGATTATGAGGATCTACCTGGTTATGGTATTTTTTCCTTTTGAGGATCTACACGGTTTGGTATTTTTATTTTTAAAAAAGATAAATAGAGATTTAAGGAGTTGTAACAAATGGTAGTTTTAAAGAGAGAGGGAGAAAATCACGGAAGAGAAGGTGGGTGGAGAATAACGGTTTTGGAAGAGATGGTGAGTTATTTAATGCTACAGTTTTATTTAGTACCAACTATGCCCTCCATTTGATAAATAATTTACAATTATATATATGCAAATTACTTATAGAAAAACACATATAAGGGTATTTTAGGAAGTTTTGGCAAAATATGCTTCACTCAAGTATTTGCATTATATATATATATATAAGTAGTAGTACTGTTTAGATGTTTTTCAAAGGTACTTCTCGATCTCTCCATTTTGAGGGATTTGATTCTACATAGAATTTGTTGGAATTATTTAGGTTATTTAATAATTCTTTTTTGAGTGAAAAATACTTTTAGTTTTATTTCTTGAGTTGTGTCTGTTGGAGGTACCTTTTATGGACCAAGAGACATGTGTCTCTTTGGAGGGACACCTTGTGGTTTATGGAGAGTCACCTTAGACTCTATATAAACCCACTCCTTCTTCACTTTTGAAGATAAAAAAGTTTTGCACAAGTTTTTTAGAGTGTTTTGTGAGTCGTGTGTGAGAGCACAAGTAGTCGTTAGTTCGCTAGGGCGTACAGATTTGAAGTGCTGCTTCTGTACGACGCGATCGTTATATCCTGGGAGACAAATGTCCATAGAACCGTCGGCACCGTTGCGGGGACGAATTTGTCTTAAGGACATTGTGTCTAACACAAGCCTCGATCACTTTCAGATAAGTTTTCTTATATTATTTATTTTGATTTCGTAGTAATCCAATTTTCAAGAAACCGAACCCATAGGTTCCAACAATCTTAAGACAAATTCGTCCATGGTTTGGTATCTTGAAATTGAATACATTATTTAATTTATTTGTGTGCGTGATGCTCATCTTCGACTATCATTTCTCGACGAGAAAGAAGAATTCATTAGAAGACCAAGAAAAATGATTTCAACGCTAAAAGGGAAAGATAAAAATCAAATAAGGTATGTATAGGCATTGCTATCCTATTCTTGAACCAGTCACAGTCAAAAGGTATAAAATAAAAGGTATGCATCTCTTAGAACTGTTTTGTTCTTCCTTTAATCAACGCCATATCTGTTCCCGGCAATGGTGAACAAATGTGTCTAATAATTACTTTAATTTTCAAAGGGGTTAGTGTGATCACATCTATTCTAACCCATAAACTGATGAAAAATTTAATTTCATGGATGATGTTATCCTGCTGTGTACATTGAACAGATTAATAATTGTTCCTTTGGTTTTATCGTTCTGTGTGATTGAACCGTCATGTTGTTTCAAAGGAACCATCAAAGAGCATTACAAAGTTTTCTCAGTTTCAGATGTTCAATGCAAAATTTGATATGGTGCAGAATATCTCGATGTGGTGTAGTAGATCTTTTTCTGTAAAGGAAATTTAAATCTGCTCTTAAGTTGTTCGGCAATATGGTGATGTTATTTCCCTGCATGTATGAGTTTAATTTGAGGTCTGTTCACTTCTTGTAGAAAGAATTGTGATCGACTTGGTGGCTTCGTTCCACGTGATTTCAACTAACAATTAGATGGTTAGTTCTAAATTTCTAATTAATGAAAACACCAGAACCAATAAGGACCGGGCCTCCAAATGGTTGGCTTAACACACAACAGACATACCCTTTCAAATAAATGGGTATTAGATGAATATACAAATAGATAAAC
The DNA here is from genome assembly GCA_002174775.1 of Macleaya cordata. NCBI lineage: Eukaryota > Viridiplantae > Streptophyta > Magnoliopsida > Ranunculales > Papaveraceae > Macleaya > Macleaya cordata. Next base: position 306,841 of record MVGT01002699.1, on the reverse strand, counting down.
CAATATGATGAATTTTTAGGAAATCCATTTGTATATGTGTGTGGATACAAAAGATATGAGGCATATTTGAGAACTTGTTTAAAATTTTCTTTTATGTTATGCCTTTTGAATGTTGCCTAAACAAGTGTACATAGGGATGGATCTTTATATGATATGTGTTTGCACAACAAAATACAGAAGTGTACATGTCAAGTAATTTCGCAGTTACTAATATACTGTTGATCTCATTTTGGAGATTGGGAATAGGACGAGAACGGTACAAGAACATGTGTTCAATTTGATGAAATTTGGAATCAAATTTTATGGCTGTTATTACAGCCTTGTGGTCTGGTATTCATTTTTACGAGTTTTACTAATTGGCATTTCTGTTAGACATAATGCTTCTTAATTAACACTTATCATGTTTGTGCTGCATGGTTATGTATGAAGTACCCTTTGTCTGGCTTAATGCAGTTTTGAGGTACGGTCAGTAGAGAAAGTGGCTTTCATCCCAAATGCTGATTGTAACCAATTTGAATTAAGATTGGAATTAGTTAGATACTTTCAATTCCTAATTGGAAGGACCATGGGTACTATTAAAACATAGAGAGGTGAGTTTGAAATGTTGTAGATCATTCTATAACATTTAGGAATATGGATAACACCTCCTCTGACGTTGATGTCTAAACATATCTATCCGTGAGAGGATCATTTATAGCGCCCCTTGAGCCCTTTCAAACATTTTTTGTGATAGTGAGTTCACAAAATACTGACTTCTGATTTCATGACATACAAAATATATATATAGTCATGAAATGTGGGGGATAGTGGATGTAGTTTTATATCTCATGTATATCCTCATAGTGTGGGGGTTCATATTATTTGAATATATGGTGTCTATTTTTACTCGTGCGTAAGAATCTCGTGAGGAGTATAAAAAAATGTACCTGGCCAGGTTGATAAAAACATTTCTAAATTAATTATAGTGATAATTAATTTTACATGAGATTTCGAAGAATCACTTGATATAGCACCATATTATGAGAAGTCATGTAAATAAACTTGCATTATCTGATCAGTATAGACTAGACTCCGTAGTAGACATGCCAAAAGACTATAGAGTGAGAAAGTAAATCGACTTAATTATTTGTAGCGTACTGAGTGTTAATTAGGGCGGCCGACCTAATATCTAGTGAACAGGCGTTACATAATCTTCAAACAATCGATAGTCTTTTGAGACATGTTTAAGCACTATAAAAATGAAGTGGAGCATCCCTTTGTAGAATAAGTTTTACCCAACATCATGTGGGGGCCAAATACTTTGTAACAAATTGCATTATTAACGATTGCAAATTAAAAACACAAGGGAAGACACCTTATGAGTCAAACATTGTCCTACTAATTGTGGAAATGTGGGGGTGCTAAAATTCTTATCGTAGAGAATAAGAAAGTTAAAAAGTAGTGCTTATCTGCAATTGTAAAAATACCAAGTGTTTTTTTTTTCTAATGGTAAGTCTCGACACACAGGTCGAAGACACAATACCGTTAAACATTTTTTCTCAAAACAAAGGACAACCTAGCGGATCCAATTTTTAAAGGTCTGTCCAGAGAACAAATGTATAGATCATTGAGGGGGAATGGGCTTTATTAAAGCCTTAATCTACGAATCACCTTAAGGGAAACCCAACCTTGTTGACTGGAGATCCCAAGATCTAGGTTCAAAGGGACAACAAAAATTAAGAGTGATTCACCTGTAGCACTGAGGAGCATGAATAGAGATATGCTTCTACCCATTCCTAGGATGACACAGTGCTGCCTGCAGCGTAGAAAAGGATAAGCTATTTGTTTTTAATGATTCATAAGTCTTGGACATACCAAGTAGAGTATTGCAGGATACTCTTTAAATAGGCAATCACCTATATGAAGTGTGAAGTGGGCCGTTTCTTTGAGAACTTTTAAAAGGCTGAGTTCTCTAAAGCGCTTCATGAATACCGGGAATTGTTCAGGGCCAAAATGAACACAACCGTAGAACTTCGATGATTATAAGGAGATGTTGTGTGTGTAATCTATTGTCTTGGTTTACATCAACGGCTGACAGTTCAAGACGTTACGTTCACTGATTAGCCAAGTAAATCCGATAGGTTATCACTAGGAGAGGTTCAAAGCCAAAAGCTACCTTTACCGATGCATACCATTTCCTATTGTGCTCTCATATGTCTGTCCGTTTAGTCTGTCTTTTTCACTCATGTGGGGGATTGTTGGAATTATTTAGGTTATTTAATAATTCTTTTTTGAGTGAAAAATACTTTTAGTTTTATTTCTTGAGTTGTGTCTGTTGGAGGTACCTTTTATGGACCAAGAGACATGTGTCTCTTTGGAGGGACACCTTGTGGTTTATGGAGAGTCACCTTAGACTCTATATAAACCCACTCCTTCTTCACTTTTGAAGATAAGTTTTGCACAAGTTTTTTAGAGTGTTTTGTGAGTCGTGTGTGAGAGCACAAGTAGTCGTTAGTTCGCTAGGGCGTACAGATTTGAAGTGCTGCTTCTGTACGACGCGATCGTTATATCCTGGGAGACAAATGTCCATAGAACCGTCGGCACCGTTGCGAGGACGAATTTGTCTTAAGGACATTGTGTCTAACACAAGCCTCGATCACTTTCAGATAAGTTTTCTTATATTATTTATTTTGATTTCGTAGTAATCCAATTTTCAAGAAACCGAACCCATAGGTTCCAACAGAATTATCAAAAACACTATTTTATCAACGTTTCAATCCAAAATCTACACAAGCATTTCAAATTAATTAAAAACTCCAAAAAAAAAATGTAAAGCATATCTGCCATTTAACTCACTCAAAGGAATACTTAACTGTCCTTGCATGTTAGCACCAACTATTTTTTTTTTCATTTTATTTTTCAAATAAAAATGAAATAATTTTAAAAATATAAGACCATACCCAGGAGTCTTTTTAAAGGCGCCCCCTATAATTTTATCGGCAAGCCCTAGTTATAGGCACTCTCACTCCTTAAAATTGCGTTCGTTGTTAATAGCAAGCCAATAACTTGTCGGTACCCTCCCTCATTATGGTCAAATGATTTTGACGTTTACGTTCCCTCCAAAACCTTAAAATACCCCCCGTGTTTTTTTTTTGTTTCTTGCTCTTACAGTTAGAGAGAGAGAGAGAGGGGTGTAAAAGAAGCAGAAGAAGAAAAACACTACTAGGACAAATGATATTCAGATTCTTTTCAGTATGAAGGTGCTTTCAGATTGATGTTTTAAAGGAGCTAACTCCATTGTCGACTTGCTGAAATCCTTAGATTCTGTTTGGCCGCACTACAATCTCACCAATTTTGGTCGGATTTCAAACAAGCCAATTTACACACAAAAGTCCTTCAAAATCCATCAAGAAGGTAAATCCATCAAAGTCATGGACTTTAAAGTCCACAACTAATAACACATGACTTTACAAAACTCTTTCAAAGTTTTAAACTAATAACACATAATTTTGAAAGACTCCTGAAGTCTTGAACCAATAGCACATGACTTTGGAAGACTCCCTCAAAGTCTTGAACCAATAACACCTGACTTTGTAAGACTCCTTCAAAGTCTTGAACCAATAACATGATTTCACAAGCCCATGAAAGTCATAATTGAATAACCTCCTATAAGATATGATTTCCAGCGAGGATAATTTTTTCACCATCTAGACCATCCTCACAAAATATATAGTTTTTTAACCCCCTCATCTATATGCTGAAATTTATAACAATAATTTTGGGGGGATCATAAGTTTTAGAATGATTTAATTTCGGAGAGGATGACATACATGGTTTAAATACATCTTCACAGGAAATAGGTCATTGTATAATCTCCATGTGAACTTTAAAAGGTCGAGCAAATAGATCATTCAATCACCATTGATTTTCAATCAACTTTAAAGTTTTGATAGAGTTAGAATTAAGCTTTAGAATGGGCTGATTTTTGTAAAGAATGATATACATTGCAAGTAGATTATCCTAACAAAAAATCAGTCTTTGGATCGTATCCATGTGGTCCCCAAAGAACTAAGTAAAATGATCCCTTCTTTAATTTTTAACTTCATGGTATCTTGTGAACACATAACACTGAACATACATAAATAATAATGGATATTTTATTATCTTATCTCTGGTACAAATAATAATAGATACAAAATAATTGAATCAACAGAAAATTGCTCAAAATCTTATTTTTGAGTTGTCAAATACCATTTACTACACAAACTTTTATCTTTTGTACAAAAACTCATCTTTAAAAATTATATATTTGTTTACTTCGTTTTTAATATCAAAATATCCAAAAAGTCCATTTTGGTGCAGTTTTAGTTCCAATTATACCGACTTATTTTTTTTTGTTATTATAAAGGTGTTTAGGTGGAGGAGATGGAAAGTTATTTATTTTTTTATTTTTAAATTTTAAATTATGATATCTCTAAAATAAAAAATTAGATTTTCACAAAATTTATATATTTGGAAAGCATTCGTCGAGATCTTCGAGATTAGATCAATCAATAATATATTCTGAAATATTATTACGAATTTTTTGGAAAAATATTTGTGTATGCTGTTTTTAAAAACATATTTCGACAAAATTTCTAAATTTGAAAATAACTAGTCGAGATCTTCGTTTCTTGTTTTGATGGTCTTTATTTTTTAAGCATAAAAATTCGATTTTGGATACAAATTAGTTTAAAACATGTTAAAAATCATAGTTTTCTATTTTTAAAATACAAAAATATTTTTGCATATTTTTTAATTAAGTAGAAGGTTGTTGATTTATGCACTTTTGCACATGTAAAAATATTTTAAATACAATTTTTTAGTAAGATTTTAACCAAATTTATATATTTGGAAAGCACTCGTCGATATCTTCACCTTTTCTTTTGCTATTACCTGATTTTGAAGTATGGAAATTTTAATTTTGATACAATTTAGATAAAAAAAATTAGTTAAAAATATTGTTTTATGCTATTCAAAAAAATATAAAAAGTATTGTTGATTTAATAATTAATGTTAATAAATAATAAATAATAATTAATAATTAATAATTACTGAATAATAATGATACTAAGTTTAACTAATATAAATTAATAAATAATATTATTAATAATTAATAATTACAAACTGTTATGATTAATTACTACAAGTAATTATTATATATATATTAATTATAAATATAAGAAACTATTATTTATTTTTAATCATTACTTATTTATTATTAATAAATATATTAATTCATAATAAACATAAATATGATTAATTAATATTATCAAATTTAAATATACATTAAAACTATTATTATTAGTAAAGTATTAATTATTAATAATATAAATAGTTATGATTGATAACTAATAAAAATTATTAATCATAACAACTATTATTTATTTCTAACCATTACTTTTACTTATTGTTATTAATAAATATAATAATTTCTAAAAAGCATAAATATAAATATGAATAATTAATATTAATAAATATAAATTAAAACTAATATTATTAGTATATTAATAATTGATAATATAAATAGATTATGATTGATAAATTATAAAAATATTAATCAGCAGAAGTCTGCAGGACTCTGCAGCAAGAGTCACAGGAGGCCGCAGGAGTCTGCAGGACTTTGCAGCAAGAGTTTGCAAGAATCCATCGTAGTCCATCACTTTCAAGACTCCGTAAAAGTCTATGAAAGTCATGATTTAATAACCCCCTATTAGATTCACTCCATATGGACCCCCAAAACTATGTAAAATAATTCTTTCTCCAAAATTCTATAAGAAATTCAAAGCAAAATTACATTTAAAATTAGAATAGATTTGTTTGGTATAAACTTAAGCGCATCCGATGTGGCCCGCTTTTCATAAAATTAGGTAAAAACTTTATGGGGTAAGAATAATTAGTGTTTAGTCTTTTAAACTTTTTAAAATATTGATTTAGTCCAGTTTCAATAATCATGACTCACTTTTTAAAAATTAAATTTTTTGTATTATCCTTCTAAAAATTAAATTCGCCTAGTTGCTATTTTTTTCATTTTTTTTAAGAGCAAGGAGAATTAATCTTCTGGTGTGTTTGGTTGTATTTTTTGGACCCAATTGGTTGCCCAAAATCTAGGGATTCTATGACAATCAAAATTCTAGATAAAGTCCAACCCCTTGTTAGCAATTCGGCATATGGCCAAAATTCGGGACGGCAAAAGTATGAGTATTATTTAGTTCATAAGAATTGTAATACAGTCTAACATTCGGTCAATCATTCGTCTTATGGGAAATATTCGATTTAGAGTTAGGGATCCTAGGATTTTTAAAAAAAATTAAACTGGCAGCGGATTAAAATTAGTTTAAAACTTTTTTCTTGATCCCGATTGGTTCTTAATCAATGTTAGGAATCTAAGTAGGTTGGAGGAGTTGTTACCTTTGAAGCGTGGTTGATAAAGACACTGTACAAAAGCTATCCTCTTCCTGCTTCAATCTGCCAGAACAGATCTCCTTTTCAACTTCTCCTTCTTCCTTAAAATCAATTCCTAATTCTAGGTTTAATGGATAGTTTAGAAGTAACTAGGATGAATGAAGAGGGAGAGGGAGGGAGAAAACAATTTCCAATGGGTGGGCCTTGTGAAAATCGTCCCTCCCTTATAGTTATATAAGGGAGGCCACCCCTAACCCTACTACAACTCCTAATTAGATCTAAACTGGGTGCCACTTAAAACTGGCTAATTATTTTAACTTTCTAATTCTTTTATAACTCTTATAAAATTAGAAACTAAAATAATAATCACAAGTTGGTCCACCAAGGACTTGTGACTGAAACTTTCAGATTAAATAGAATTTATATTAAAACCCTTCCACTACTTAATTTGCAAATAGTCCCTCCACTATTTCTGATATTCGTAAAAACCCTCTGGCATTGCAACATTTATAAGTCAGCACCATCAGGGTAATTACTTATTTACCTTTAACTATCAAATGCATTATTCACAATATTTATTATAATAATCTTCTAAACATTTTAGAAGATCACTGGCTAGTTTAGAATAATATTTCATGCATTGATTTAAGTGAATATCTTAGAAGTGGATTCCTTGTTGAATATCATAATAATCCTACTAAAAGATCACAATCATCCATTTTACTCAGAATATTGGATCGCGTTTTCGTCGATTGACCTCACTGTTTGCAAAACAAAACAACTGTAATCTACTTATAGGGTACATACATACTTTAAATATGCTGACATAAAATATAAAGTATTTTTCGATGATCCTGTTCAATGTATTCCAAATACATCAATATACAAGTTTAGAAGTCTCTACTTCTGTGATGGAGACACATCACATCACTTACGTGATTGACTTTAGTATATTATAGTCTTCCCGATAACGTATAGTGTTATCTAAACTATGAACAAAATATTTACCAATGAATTATATCTCTTCCCATTTACAATTCTTGTATATGAATAACTCATTGAAATAATAATCTCACCATGCATGTTAGAAAATGATAAATTAATTAATTAATAAATCAAGTAACCGTAGATGTCAAACAAATTATTTTTAGGGCATAACCCCAACAAAAGTTAATTCGTGTTTAATACTTTTCACATGTAGAAATTCGGCAATATACCAAATCTTTTATATGCTTCATGGAGTTCCGACTGTATCGATGAAGAGAGAAATTGAGAGAATTGGGTCCTAATAGACAAAGAGAGAAAACAAAGAAGGTTCCTTAAGCAATTAGCTAGGGTTTCTTTTTTATTTTTATTTTTTTTGTATTGAAAGTCTGATAGTCATTAAATAGAGTAGGAATATTTTTCACCAATTTCATTCAATAATTCGGTTAAAATGTGCTTTAAACGTTTTAGCTAAAAAATTCGTGTATTATTGATTAGGTTTCGTTTGGACGAAAGTATTAAACATTATTCAAAAATTCGTGTATTAAACAAATATTAAACGCGAATAATTCGGATGATTGCTAACAAGGGTGCAACCTCCCTTGCTGTGAATTCTCCATGGCCATCACCCCTTGAACTTCTCCCAAATTTAAAATCCCAGATTTCCCTTCCCCCCATTACAGATTTCACCTTATTAATTTTCCACACACTCTCTCTCTTTCTACATCCTGTTTTTGATCAACATCAATATAGAATACACACTATTAATTAGTTAATTAATTAATATCTCCATCGGTACTGCCTGCATGTAAATGGATTCAATTATTTTCTTAATCGGAAAATTAAGTAGTAGTAGTAGTCAGCAGAACACACCGCAAGCAAGCACGCATGCAACACTGATCGATGGAGGAGCTAGCAGGCATTCAAATTAATTATTTATTAATTAATTAATAAATTAATCACGGAATACGGGATATTTATATTTTCCAATGAAGAATTCGTAAGGTCACTAGCTACTTGCTTTAAATTTACTGGGAGAAATTAAATTAAATTAATTTATATATATATATATATATATACTATTATCTTTTTTTTAAAGGTACTATTGCCTGGATTACATATATAGCGTAGATAAACGTAGTGGGCATGTGAAATACGCAAAGAAATCGCCAAGAATATTGTCATCAACGAACGCAGGAAATGCACCCACCAATATATATATATATATGAGGGAGGTTATTGCACCCCCTCTTAGAACGCCCCCTTATAACGCCCCCTCCTGTGGAGCCCACATACGATGCATCCAGGGGCTGATTTTTTTATGGGATGTTCTTCTCAATATGTATATCATCATATTAAAAAATCAGTTTGTTTTAAAACTTCTAACCCCTTCAAATTAACCTTTGAAAATTAGTAACTATTTAGTAACTATTTGAGGGGTCAAATAGTTATCAATTTTTGATAAGTAATTTGAGGGGGTTAAAAGTTTTAGAAGAGATTGATTTTTTAATATGATGATATACATATTGAGAAGAACATCCCATAAAAAAATCAGCCCCTGGATGCATCGCATGTGGGCCCCACAAGAGGGGGCGTTATAAGGGGGCGTTCTAAGAGGGGGTGCAATAACCTCCCTCA
>MVGT01002699.1:257338-297247 GCA_002174775.1 Macleaya cordata | reverse complement strand
CTCTCTCTCTCTCTCTCTCTCTCTCTCTCTCTCTCTCTAGAATCTAGCTAGGTAGTTTGTGTACTTAATTACAATATATAAAAATGTATGTGGTGCATGCAGGCTCAAGTGGGTCGCATGCTGCATATATCTGAGGAAGACGAAAGGAAGATCAATGAATTCCATAAGCTACATCCAGTGTCCAAGAACAGAGGGTTTGGTCGACTCTTTCGTTCTCCTACTCTCTTCGAAGATATGGTCAAATCCATTCTCCTCTGCAACTGCCGGTCTGATCTCTCATCTCTTTTTCTCTCTCTAGAAATTGTTTTTGATCATCAGCAAATAAGCTAATAACAATATATATAATATATGTATGTAGGTGGGGGAGGTCAATGGATATGGCTAGAGCTCTTTGTGAACTTCAACTAGAACTCAACAGTACTGGCAGCTGCGTCGACGACACCACACGCCAATATTGTTCTTCATCATCATCATCATTAACTCATCAAAATCCCAATCCAATGCATCCAGCAAAAACACTGAAAAGAAGGGGTCGCCGCCGGAGAGGCGGTTTGAAGAGAAAACATATGGCTGCCGATGTAGAGTGCAATAAAGACAACAACATTTGTAATAGTAGTAGTAGTACTACTACTAGAGCCAACGACGACTGTTCTGAATCATCATCTTCATCCAAAGATCATCAAAATGCAGCATATGGGAACTTTCCAAGTTCAAAAGAGCTAGTGAATCTCGACGAGGAATTCTTGGAGCGACGTTGTAATCTAGGTTATAGGGCACCCATCATTTTAAGACTTGCTAAAATATTCGAGACAGCTGGTAATAAGCTTCGAGTACTATTGGAAAACCATAATCAGCTTGATTATCAAGAAGAAGAAGAAGAAGAAGAAGAAGAAGAAGAAGAAGAAGAAGAAGAAGAAGAAGAAGAAGAAGAAGACACTAATAACACTAATAGAGATCATCATTTGGAAGATATGGCGCGGCAGTCATCGTCGTCGTCGTCGTCGTCGTCATCACCGTACTATGACAAAGTATACAAGGAGTTGATGGGTGTAAAAGGCTTAGGCCCCTTTACATCTTCTTACGTGTTAACGTGCATGGGATTTTATGAGAGGATTCCAGCTGACACTGAAACTGTTAGGCATTTACAGGAGGTAATTCATTCATTAATTCCATCTTATTTTAATTAATTAAATCCTAATAATTAATTACCATTATTGTTATTCTTATACTAAAACACTACGTACTATTAATGTTTAATTAATTTATTAATTAGTTTATAATTCTGCATATATATGGTTGATTCTTAAATAATTTTTCCAAATTATGTAGATTCATGGAAGAAAAAGTTGCACAAAAAAAACCGTGATGGAAGATGCGAAAGAGATCTATAGAAATTATGCGCCATTCCAATTCTTGGCGTATTGGTATGTATGATTAATTACTCGTTCGCTGCCAGCAGTAATTAAACAATGCAAATCATGACGTTACAAATTAAATTAATCTTAGTATGTATTTTAGTTAATTTGTTATAATCTGATCATCATCGTATATATTTATTAATAATAATATTCTTAATTATATAAAATTTTAAATATTGATTAATTTCTACATGCAGGTCAGAACTTTGGGATTCATATGAAAATAAATTTGGGAAGCTAAGTGAACTATCTCCTGCAAGATACAAAATTGTTACTGGGAGGTTAGAGATTAAATAGTAATTAATTAAGGGATTAAATAGTTATTTATTTTTATTTATTTTTGTGTGTGTGTGTGTGAGTTGTTAGCAGCTCGTTTAAGGATTGTTTGGGATGCTACATGATAAAAATAAGAATCTATAAATATAGATTAATCAATTTTTCACCCCATCAAACATTGACTCTTTTTCTCATCGTTCATTTTTCACCGTTAATTTTTAAACAACTTCCAATCAATTTTTGATGGGGCTATAAGTTTTAGAATGTGTTGATTTTTGGTGAAGATGATCTACATAGTGGAGAACATCCCTACAAAATCTCAGCCCTTAGATCGACCTCACGTGGGCCCCACAAGAGCCTGTAAACACAGCCTGTATATTTAAGGTTGTAAACCGATCCGGACTCATATATATATATATATATATATATATTTCCTNGAGTTGATGATTTCCCAACAGTGTATGCAATATTATAGAAGGAAGCTGTTATTGAAAAACAAAAATAGGGACTTAAGGGCACCCGACTTATAAGGACAAGTTGAGTTGGACAAGGGCAACTGACCCACAAGATGGGACCGGCAATCTTTGTTTAATTAAAAACATGTTCAATTTGATATCCAAACAGCCAAATTTGATACCTTGTGCCCTCACCCTTTGACCAACAAAATTGTTTCCCAATGACCTCAACCCATTTGATTAAAAAAAATATTTTTAATTAAAAAAATAGTTTTAATTAAAAAAATAGTTTTAATTAAAAAAATAGTTTTAATTAAAAATATTAAATACTTAAAAGTATTAAAATAAAAATTTAATTATTATTATTATTTTTTTCATTCCCCACCACCACCGTCACCGCCACCCCGCCCACAACCCTACCCACCGCCTTCACAAAGATCAGAAAGAGGGAGGAGAGAGAAAAAAAAGTGGGGAGATAATGATGACCGACGGAGAGAAATTAAGAAGGGGAAGGGAAGGAAAAAAAACCCAGATCTGATTTTTTTTTTTTCAGATCTGGTTTAGGGAGAGAGAGGGACTAAAGATAGAGTGGAAGATGTGAAGAAAACGATGATGAGGAGAGCAAAATGAGGAGGGTTTTAAGAAATCCGTGAAAAAAAAATCGGTGAAAAATGGGTTTCGTTCATGGTAAGCCTTGTAGAGAGGAGCACAATCATTGTGTGCTCGTTGTCACGATAACGAACATGAACAATAAATGCTCGTTGATCCATTAACGAGCCAAAAAAAGGTTACTGGAACCTTTCCAAGTTGTGCTCGGAGTTGCATAGATGAGCACATGCACTGGTGCTTGTCAACCCACCAAAGAGCACGTAAGCATCATACTCGCCATTATGTCAAGGAGCACAACTTGACACTGCACTCCTTAGTGTACGGCCGAGCACTATCAAGGTGTGCTCCTTGACATAATAGCGAGCATGATGCTTACGTGCTCGTTGGTGGGTTGACGAGCAACAGTGCATGTGCTCATCTATGCAACTCCGAGCACAACTTGGAAAAGTTCCGGTAACTTTTTTTGGCTCGTTAATGGATCAACAAGCATGTCTTGTTCATGCTCGTTATCGTGACAACGAGCACACAGTGATTGTGTTCCTCTCTACAAGGCCGAGTATGAACGAAACCCATTTTTCACAGATTTTTTTTTTCACAAATTTCTTAAAACCCTCCTCATTTTGCTCTCCTCATCATCGTTTTCTTCACATCTTCCACTCCTTAGCCCTTCTCTCTCCCTAAACCAGATCTGAAAAAAAAAAATTTCAGATCTGGGTTTTTTTTTCCTTTCTCTCCGTCGGCAATCATTCTCTCCCCGATTTCATTCTCTCTTTGATCTCTGTGAAGGCAGTGAGGTGGTGGAGCGGGGTAGCGGTGGTGGAGGTGGGAAGATGGTGGTGGTGGTGGTGGTGGTGGAGAACGAAGAAAAAAAATAATTTTATTAAATTATTTAATATTTTTTAATTAAAAATATTATTTTAATCAAATGGAGTCGAGGTCATTAAAAATCAAAATTGACGGTCAAACTTGTTTGACGAAAATGAGGTGACAAGGTATCAAAATGGGCTGTGTGTATATCAACGCTCAAAGAGAAATTGTAGATATCAAGCATGCATTTTGGTGTTCCCCCATTGAAAAATTTGTGTCTTCAAAATTTCCCCTGCAAGACTCTTTTATATCCACTCAATTAGGAACCCAATCAGAAAAACTGCAAAAAGCAAAAACAAAGAGAAGATACATATATTTTTAAGAACCTAGCTAGCCAGGTACAAATCCCAAGCTGCAATTAATACAATATTAAATGCTGCAATCTGATTCAGATTTATTCAGATTGTAGTCAAGAGGCCATTTTGGATGCTCATCAATTAACATAAAGCTGACAGGCTTATTCAGTCTTTTTTGAGATAAGAAATTCCTATTCAGCTTCTTTACTTTGCTAGTTGTAGAAAAAAAAATTAAAAGACAATGAGGCTTACATGAGAGAAGCTACCTACTACCTATAGTACTGCCCAAGGCATTCTCTCTATGTGTTGTTTGTCCACACAGAATTCTCCGTCCCGGACAGAGAAACCTCAATATTTCTATTTGTTTCTTAAAAAAATTCCAAAAAGCATGGAAATGAGGGACCCGATGAGGGTTCCACCTGGGGAAAGTGAAACCCAGCTCACCACCGTTTTTCCGAAAAACCAACCCGTAAAAACTCCTCTCTGTCTCTCTCCAAATTCTTTCTCTTTCTACATTTATACTCTTCTCCTTTTTTCACCATTTTTCCTTCTCTCTGTTATAGCACGTAGGTGCTTACAGCACGCATGTGCTTTGGTGGCTGTCCATGTGCCTTGTTGTTAGCTTATGTTAACAACAACTAGCTTCATATGTGTCCTACTCCCTATTACTTCTTCCTTGCTTCAGATACTATATATGTGGTACGAAATTAAGCATTTGTATGTTGAGAGTTACTCATATATGAATTCAGAGAGATATATGTTAGCGAGGAAAGTATCGTATGTTGATGTTATATGTTTATAAGAGTACTCTCTATCCCCCTTCTCTAGTACTTGTATCATAACACGTTATCAGCACGAGTCTACCACTCAAGATCGAGACCTCGACATTTTGTGATCAACCCGAAGCTTCTGGGCATTTCACAAAATCAGAAAGGTATACTTGTGTTGTTTTATTTTCAATGTCGAATCTAACGAAGCTTGAGTTTGTCGCTTTAGATATCACTGGAAACAACTATCTTTCTTGGGTCCTGGATATGGAACTACATCTTGCGTCTAAGCAACTCGGAGATACTATCAGAGAAGGAAATCAGCCGACCACAGAGAGTCGTGCTGCTGCTGCTGCCACTATTTTCATTCGTCACCACATCCATGAGGGACTTAAATCTGAATATTTGACGGTGAAAGATCTGTTAGTCCTCTGGAACTGTTTAAAGGAAAGATTTGGCCACTTGCCGATGGTCATACATCCTGGTGCTTTGAATGATTGGAGGAACGTACGGTTGCAGGACTTCAAATCAGTAACAGAATATAATTCGGCTTTATTCAGAATAACCTCGCAGCTGAGACTGTGTGGTGATACTATTACTGATGAGCAGCTGCTGGAAAAAACCTTCAGCACTTTCCACGCCTCTAATGTGCTGTTACAGCAGCAATATAGAGAGCGTAGGTTTCAAAAATATTCTGAATTAATCTCCTGCCTTCTAGTTGACGAGAAAAATAACGAATTGTTGTTATTGAACCATGAGGCTCGTCCCACTGGTTCTACGTCTGTACCTGAAGCTTATGAAGCGACTGCTTCAGGAGAGGGACGTGGACGGCGTGGTTATCAGTGTAGGCGCGGTAGATGCTACCGACGGAATAATTCCGAGAAGTGGAATAATCTAAATCATGCTACACAAAATCCCCAGAAGAGGGATAACGCTGATCTCCAACAGAGGGATCGTGGCGAAACGAAGCAAGGAAAAAGGAGAGGTTGGAATAGACCCCCCTAGAGATGTAACCTGCTATCGTTGTGGTATAAAAGGACACCTGTCGCGTAATTGTTATACGGCCGAGCGCCTAGTTGATTTGTATCAGACTTCATGTAAGAAAGCCAAAACTGGTGCCGAGACACATTATATTTGTAATGGTGTTCCCACTGATGATACCCACCTGGAGTTGTCCGATATGTTTATCGATCTAGAAGGAGAGGATGTAAGCAAACTAATTGGGGAATGAGCATATTCATATCAATTAGAGTTTTGCTATACAATTGGGGAATGAGTATGTTCATACCAATTGTACTACTTTTCTTGTACTACTTTTATGTACTACTTTTGTTCATATATAATATAAGCGTTTTGTGTATATGCTTATACTTGCTTTATTTTTAAAGGATATGGACCCAAGCAGAGGCATATCCCGAGATATTGGTCCAAGCAGAGACATATCCAAACAAAGCCAATATGGAGAGGATGTTTGTCTAGCAGACAGTGCTACGACCCATACAATCCTCCGTGATAGTAAATTTTTCACGAGCTTGAGTATGTTCAAGGCTTGCGTGACTACTATCACTGGTACGACCAGTCTGATTGAGGGCTCTGGTAGAGCTAGTATTATGCTCCCGGGTGGTACAATACTTGATATTGACGATGCTTTGTATTCCTCTAGATCCAGGAGAGATCTGTTGAGCTTTAAAGACATACGTCGTAATGGATACCACCTTGAGACAGTGAATGAGCATGATATGGAATACTTGTGTATTACCTCCACTGTCTCACACCAGAAGCGTATATTAGAGAAGCTCCCAGCTCTCTCCTCTGGTTTGTATCATACGATAATAAGAAGGGTTGAATCTTATGCCGTCTTGAACCAGAAGTTCAATGACCCGAAAGCGTTTATGCTTTGGCATGACCGACTTGGTCACCCAGGTTCTACCATGATGAGTAGAATAATTCAAAACACGCAGGGACATTCATTACAGAACAGGAAGATTCTGATGTCCAAAGATTATGCTTGTGCAGCGTGTTCCCTGGGTAAATTGGTGCTTAAACCATCTTTAACCAAGGTCGTTGTTGAATCCCCAGCTTTTCTGCAACGAATTCAGGGAGATATTTGTGGGCCTATCCATCCCCAATGTGGACCATTCCGATATTTTATGGTCTTGGTGGATGCTTCTGCGAGGTGGTCGCATGTTTGCCTATTATCCACTCGCAATGTTGCCTTTGCACGTTTGCTCGCTCAGATTATACGATTACGTGCACATTTCCCTGAATTCCCCATCAAGTCTATCCGTCTTGATGGAGCTGCCGAGTTTACATCTCGAGCTTTTGACGCTTATTGCCAAGTAGTTGGCATCGACGTAGAGCATCATGTTGCTCACGTTCATACACAAAATGGTCTAGCAGAATCATTTGTGAAGCGTCTTCAGCTCATTGCTCGGCCTATGCTTATGAGAACTAAGCTACCGGTTGCAGCCTGGGGACATGCCATTTTACATGTAGCTGCAATGGTTCGGATTCGTCCGAGTGCATATCATTTGTACTCTTCTATGCAGCTTGTTATGGGTCATCAACCAAATATTTCACACTTGCGTGTTTTTGGTTGTGCCGTGCAAGTTCCTATTGCCCCTATGCTACGTACCAAGTTTGGTCCTCAGCGTCGGCTAGGAATATATGTTGGCTTTGATTCACCTTCTATTATTCGTTATCTTGAGCCAATGACAGGTGATATTTTTACCGCCCATTTTGCGGACTATTATTTTGATGAGATAGTCTTTCCGTCATTAGGGGAGACAATCCGTCGTCAGTAGAACGGCGTGATTCGTCGTCAGAAGAATGACATGCGATTTCCTGGATCACACCATCTATGTCTCATCTTGATCCACGTACCAATGCCTGTGACATTGAAGTGCGGAAGATTATTCATCTTCAGGAAATTGCCAATGAAATGCCTGATGCATTTAATGACGCAGCTAAAGTAACCAAGTTATATATACCTACTGCAAATGCTCCAGCTAAACTTGATGTCCCGGAGAGACATGCTGTAAGAGTTGATGTCCTGAGAGGACATGTGATCCTAATAGAACAGATTGCAGCAAATGAGTCGTCTAATGCACGCCAAAAGCGTGGGCGACCTCTTGGTTCGAAAGATTCTATTCCCAGGAAGAGGAAATGCCAATCAATAAATGTAAATACTTCCGGAGAGAGTATCATTGAACGACCCACATTTTCTGATGATATGCCTCTTGAAGAAGGTAAATCCCCGGGAGAGAGACCGGTACAATCCCCAGGAGAGAGAAATGAAGAAATCTTTATAAATTATGCACGCAGCGAAGAAATGTGGGATCGCAATGAAATAATTGTCGACGATATTTTTTTCTTCTCAGTATCTACTGACATCGTCATAGAGAACGATGACATTGAGCTTCACTCTATAGAGGAATGTCAACATAAAATTGATTGGGCAAAATAGAGAGAAGCTATCCAAGCAGAGTTGGCTTCCCTTGCAAAGCGTGAGGTGTTTGGACCGGTTGTACCAATACCCGCGAATGTAAATCCAGTGGAAAACAAATAGGTCTTTGCAAGAAAACGCAATGAGAAAAACGAGGTCGTTCGCTATAAGGCGCGACTCGTGGCACAAGTTTTTCACAGAGACCTGGGATTGACTATGAAGAGACATATTCTCTTGTTATGGATGCAATTACTTTCAGATATCTGATCAGTCTGGTAGTCTCAGAAAGACTCGACATGCATCTGATGGATGTGGTTACTGCATATCTGTACGGAAAGTTGGATACAGATATTTATATGCGAGTCCTGGAAGGGTTATTTTTACCTGAGGGAAGACTACGTCATCTGTATTCACTTAAGCTCAAAAGAGCTCTATATGGATTAAAGCAATCCGGGCGGATGTGGTATAATCGCCTGAGTGAATACTTGATAAAGGAAGAATATGTAAACGATCCCATTTGCCCCTGCGTTTTTATAAAGAAGTCAGAATCTGGATTTGCTATTATCGTTGTGTATGTCGATGATAACAACTTAATCGGGACTCCTGATGAGCTCCGTAATGCTGCTGAATACCTGAAGAAGGAATTCGAGATGAAAGATCTCGGAAAAACAAAATTGTCTCGGCTTGCAGATCGAGCATAACTCAAGTGGAGTTTTGGGCCATCAAACAACGTATACTGAGAAAATCTTGAAGCGTTTCGACATGGATAAAGCACATCCATTGAGTATTCCTATGGTTGTGAGATCTCTTGATATTGAGAAAGACCCTTTCCGACCAAAGGAAGAAGATGAAGCACTATTTGGCCATGAGGTTCCATATTTGAGTGCAATCGGCGCATTAATGTACTTGGCCCAATGTACCAGACTAGACATTGCATTTGCAGTAAATCTATTAGCCAGATTCAGTTCTGCCCCGACAAAGAGACATTGGACAGGTGTCAAGCAAATTCTCCGTTATCTCCGCGGGACTACAGACATGGGATTATTTAATACGAGAAACCCATCAAATGGCTCTCAGATAATGGGATACACTGATGTCGGATATCTCTCCGATCCCCACAAAGCTATTTCCCAATCTGGTTATGTTTTTACAAGTGCTGGTACTGCATTCTCTTGGCTATCCAACAAGTAAAGTCTTCCAGCCACTTCTTTAAATCATTCGGAGATTATTGCATTGCATGAATCCAGTAGAGAATGCGTGTGGCTACGATCACTGATTGGACATATTAGAAGCTCTTGGGTTCTACCCTCTTTCACTAATATTCCAACAGTCATTTTTGAAGACAATGCCGCTTGCATATCACAAGTCAGAGAAGGCTACATCAAAGGTGATAGAACCAAGCATATTTCGCCGAAGTTATTTTATTCTCACCACATCTAGAAGAACCGTGAGATTGATATCCTGCAGATACAATCCTGTGAGAATTTTGTTGATCTATTCACCAAATCTCTGCCTACGCCGATGTTAAGAAAGTTGGTTTATGGTATTGGCATGAGACAGATGTATCATCATGCGGACTGATTTGAGTGCCTGCTCAATCAGGAGAGTATTCCGATGCCTGCATTTGTCTGATTAGACCTTATCGCGCTGTACTCTTTTTCCTTTGTCAAGGTTTTGTCCCTTTGGGTTTTGCTTGCCAAAGTTTTTAATGAGGCAGCTTATGCGAGTCCAGCACTTTTCTAAGTTTATTGTACTCTTTTTCCCTTAGCTCAGGTTTTGTCCCTCTGGATTTTCCTGGCAAGGTTTTTAACGAGGCAATTATCTTAGAATGGTGGACATCCAAGGGGGAGTGTTATAGCACGTAGGTGCTTACAGCACGCATGTGCTTTGGTGGCTGTCCATGTGTGCCTTGTTTTGGCAACAGTTAGCTTATGCTAACAACACCTAGCTTCATATGTGTCCTACTCCCTATTACTTCTTCCTTGCTTCAGATACTATATATATGTGGTACGAAATTAAGCATTTGTATGTTGAGAGTTACTGATATATGAATTCAGGGAGATATATGTTAGTGAGGAAAGTATCGTATGTTGATGTTATATGTTTATAAAAGTACTCTCTATCCCCCTTCTCTAGTACTTGTATCATAACACTCTCATTATTACTTCCCTATTTATTAATATGTTAATAATTAATAACTAATATTCATATTAATAATTAATAATTAATAATTACAAACTGTTACGATTGATTACTATAAGTAATTATTATATATATTAATTATAAATATAAAAAACTATTATTTATTTATTATAATTAATAAATATATTAATTCATAATAATCATAAATATAATTAATTGATATTATCAAATTTAAAATAAATATACATTAAAAACTATTATTACTAGTAAAGTATTAATTATTAATAAGATAAATAGTTATGATTGATAATTAATTAATAAAAATTATTAATCGTAACAACTATTATTTATTTCTAATCATTACTTTTACTTATTGTTATTAATAAATAAAAATTTAAAACTAGTATTATTAATATTTAAATAATTAATAATATAAATAAATTATAATTGATAAATAATAAAAAAATATTAATCATAAGGAGTCTATAGGACTTTACAGAAGTTTGTAGGAGTCAGCAAGACTCTGCAGCAAGAGTCCGCAGAAGTCTGTAGGAGTCTGCAGCAAAAATCCGTAAGAGTCTGCAGGAGTCTACAAGACTTTGCAGTAGGAGTCTGTCAAAATCCATCGAAGTCCATCACTTTCAAGACAAAGTCCATAAAAATCATGATTGAAAAACCCTCTATTATTTTCAAAGAAACCCTAAATTATACCTTCTGAAAAGCAGTAATTTGATTGCGATTTTCTTTCTGAGAAGATCTTATCCTCAAAGTTGATTTACTAAAACCCTAGAACTCACCCTCAAAATTGATTAATTAAACCCAGAACTCCATCTTCTTATTCATTTTTTAATTAATTTCAGTGCGGCCAAACAGAATCTAAAGATTTCAGCAAGTCGACAATGGAGTTAGCTCCTTTAAAACATCAATCTGAAAGCACCTTCATACTGAAAAGAATCTGAATATCATTTGTCCTAGTAGTGTTTTTCTTCTTCTGCTTCTTTTACACCCCTCTCTCTCTCTCTCTAACTGTAAGAGCAAGAAACAAAAAAAAAACACGGGGGGTATTTTAAGGTTTTGGAGGGAACGTAAAAGTCAAAATCATTTGACCATAATGAGGGAGGGTACCGACAAGTTATTGGCTTGCTATTAACAACGAACGCAATTTTAAGGAGTGAGAGTGCCTATAACTAGGGCTTGCCGATAAAATTATAGGGGGCGCCTTTAAAAAGACTCCTGGGTAAATTAAGAGGACTGATGTTATTGAGACTCCTCTTTTGGTTGGGGGGCATTCTCAAAATTTGGGCTTAAGCCCAAATTAGACCTTCCCCTCAACCCTTTATTTTTCCTAAAGGGACTCCCTCCATTAAACACAACTAAACACACCTCACAAGTAAAAATAACTACACCCCACCACCAGGAGAACCACCACCTCTAGCACCACACCATCTCTCTGACTCGAGCTTCTAAAAAAAAGTCGACCAAGTTTTTGGAGAGCTTCTATGATAGCCAAAATCGTTTGATCAAAATATGGGAATGCCAACAAGATTGATGCCTGCCATTTGGTAGGGGAACCCTAATTCGGAGGCCTGCCGCCTGCCAACAAGGTTTTGGTAGGTACCATAAAATCTCCCTCCAGAAATTCAAGGCCTAAATGTCCCATTGGTTTAGGGTTTTCGTTTAGGTTGGGACTTGGTTTAGGCTGTAGAGTTTAGAATTGGTTCAATTGTTTCAATGTTATCTCATATATTTCTTGATAATCTAAAGTTTTATCAGATCATCAAAAGAGAAACAACATAACACGAGACATTTTTTGCCTGATCAACAAAAAAAAAAAATCAACATAACACAAGATATGAGGCATTTAAGACTGATAACACCTGAAAAATAGAATCATAATTTATACACATTATGAAAATGCCTGACAGATTCATTGGCATTCAAGGACTATACTGGTCCATACCGTTCTACTTTGGGTTGCAACCAGCCCAGAACAAAACTCTATTATGTTTGTTTCCTAGTCATATTGGTGGATACTACTGGGGACGGAGAGTCGATCCAATCAAGTATTGAATTAATCCAAGACTACCAATTGACACCCCAGTTCTGATACTAAATACTTAATCACCAAAGCCAAGCCTAAAACAGCTATGAAAAATGACTGTTTGAACAAGAAAAAAATGGAAATGCCCTGGCTTCCGAAAATCAGATCTGTAAACAAGCAGCCATCAATATTATGAAGTCATCTGATTGTTGGAACACCTACACAGTTTCGGGTTGGACATATCACAGCTAATTCGTTGATGCAAATTTACATTGAATTAGGAATCTAAGGTCGTCATACAGAGAGAGAGAGAGAGAGAGAGAGAGAGAGAGAGAGAGAGCTCTCTGAACTTCAGATGATTATCTTGAAACAAGGAGCAACGATCTTAACTAGTACTCAAAATTAGCAAGTAAAATCAAGAAGACTAAATAACCTGATAATACAGGCTACTTCAAACACTTTTGAACCACAAAAAAAGTAACATATGCTCTCTGAATAAAATGCTAAATTAAAAGGAAATGACAGTTCGACAAGTAGGTTTTCTCCTTTTCTTTTTCTAAGTTCTCTCTTTCTTTCTTTTTCTTTTTTTTTTTTGTTCTTTTATCAATTCAACAGTAAGTCAAACTGTTTTTCAAATATTTTCCAATAATATCCAAGATAGGTGATGCCACTTGTAAATTTTGAGTTACTTATGAATACCTGGGGAGCAAGAACCACGTCCAACGGAAGCAACAAGAGTATTACAATGGTGGAACATCAAAAAGTCAACCAAGGCCAAACCAAACAGCACCCGCTCATTGCTTGTGGATCTTGAAGCCAAACACTCTTGGAACATAGCTTTGAGATGCCTTTTGCGGCTTCAGGTGACCATATGACATCAGAAATAGGTGAGGAAATGTGGTCCCAAAATAAGCTCCGTCAATGTCTGAGTCCAGTCAAGGAAATTTTTTGCATGATGGAGTACAAAAGGAGGTGCAATTGTGCAAATGTAAGAACCAGACCAAGCATATTACATGTACATCACAGTAAGTGCCCCGACACAGGTATCCATCTGAAGTGCTTGGTGCCAATGGAAGACATCCAGTCCAGTGATCCTACATAGGGGTTGCCAAGCTCAAACACTACCAGATTACAATAGACAATTTGATCTACTAACTGTTTTCTATGGATTAGTCGGTTCTATTTAAGGTCGACAAATACTTGCCAGTAGCCCAAAAAATTGCTAGGAGATCAAATGGTTTTGTGATCACTTTTTGCCTCGGCTACACTCCACACCCATCAAGATGATAACCTTTACCTTCAGAAACAGGTTTACTGAAATATCAGGACAACCACCAATGCAGCATACTTTTTTACCAAGTTTTTGTAAAGTTTGTTAAGCATGCTTGCATTACAGAGAAGAAATGTCTAAAATGGTTTGGCCAACTCAGAAAGAAAACTGTTTCTCAACCCAACCCATTTCTCAGGTGCACCCCGACCCACATAGTTGAATGAATCAAAAGACACCATTATCACAGTACCCAACCCCAAAAATCACAACACTCGGAAATTTGAACCATCCACCCTATCATAAATTTAGTGTGCTTAGGTGCACACTGATCAAATAGTTGAATCCATAGACACCATCGTCACAACATCTAACCCCAAAAATCACAACACTCGAAATTTTAACCATCCACAGAAATGTATATTTCAGATGGTCATTCATCTCATCCAATGGTTAGGTCACCTCAAAGCGTGTCTTTGTGAAATAGGATATCGACAATTGATCGATCAATATCCAAATCAATGGGCACATTCCCCTTAAAGTATGTGACAGGTCTAGGAAAGCACAATCATTAATGAATGAAAAAATGCTTAAGCACCCAACCCCCTCTCCCCAACCCAGTCCTAACCTACCCAACCACAGATTGAAAAAACTCTAGCAGCTTAACTCTAACAAATTCAGGAAATGTGCTGAAATAACTAAGCTCGCAGATTTAAATCAAGAAAACTGACTGGTAGGTGAAAGATACTGATGTATGCAGCAATATAACTACTAGATGCAAATGACATAAAAGGATACTGCCTTGGTACTTGGATCTGGGATAATATATATCTTCACATTTGGGACAGTAGATCTTCACTGTACTCGACCGAGGAATGTCTGATTGGCCAACAGGAAGACACGGTTGTCCACAGCAGTAAACTCTTGGGCATCTCCCAAAATCATAGTTCTTATACTTGTCTAGCTGTACAAGTCACAGACAATCTTACCTAAGTTTACAATTAAATAGCTATAAGGAAAAGGGCAAAGGGGATAAGTTTGAGCAAGATCTCACCATAGCAGTCATTCCTTTACTGGTTAAAATGTATCGGACATGGATCAGACCATACAACATCTCCGCTGCTGATTCAACTAGTTCATTTTGTTCCTCAGTAAACATATCACCTGGGCAAGACACAAGGAAACAAACTTCTTGTTAAAAGCACTAATTAACAGGAAGAGGATTAGACCATAGAAATATTCATCAAAGAATCACATGTCGGTTCAAATGCATGGAAAATTTAGTCAACAATGATAAAAGAAACGAACTCAGTATACAAGTAATAAATAAAAAGATTTAGAAAAAGGAACACTTATGTTGTATGAACAAAGACTGCTTGGTGAAAGAAGATCTCATCCATCAGAGTTGAGTGTAGGATACATAAGTGCTGAAATTTGTTGAAGCCTAAACCAATGTGTATTGTATAAACATTTCCTATAATATGTTTAGTGATTGTCGTAGCTCTTAAACAGCAAGAGATGAACATGCAATTCATCTAACCTGCTATAAGCCATTTAGGCTTGTGATATCCTGTTCTCAACACATGGAAGCAACTTCTCTGCTCTAACTTGATCAATTGAGGGCCTTTTCAGGGTTTTTTTTTTGCATGCTCCCTCAAAGAGAATTTCCATGAAACCCCTTAACAGGAAAAAGGAATCCGTTACTACTTGAGCTGAGTGGAAAGAGATAACTTAGGTGATACTTTTCGCCCACAATTACAAAAGCTCAACTCTTACATCCGTAAGAGCAAATTGATAGACAAGGGAAATTTACACACAGTGAGTCATAAGTGGTCCTTGTGATAATGCATAGCCAACAACAGCATTCTTCTGCCAATGATGCATGAGGAGGCAGCACTCAACCTTCCACCAGGGGCCACAACCTCAATGGGATTGGTCGGTTTCCCCTTTCTCCTGCACTACTTGTCTCTGACTAATAAGAAATGAAAGAGACAGTCTCTTGGGTTGATATATAAGGGCACATCTATGAAGACATGAACTAATAAACAAAAGGCACTTATGACATATTTGATTTTAGCATAACTTCGTCTAACCATGTGGGTTAAGTTGATTTATGTTTTTTCTTTTTCCTTTTATTTATCAATTTGGCGTGTTTAAATTTTTTTAGGATTTCAATAGTTATATAACTAATCAGGTCATGACTCATGAATGGTACAGCGTATAAAGCAATTAGATCATGCAATGGATTCTTTCTCAAAAGAATAAGATCGTGTAATGGAGAAATATAGAGCCATGGCATAAATAATTCTACGACCAATTCAACTGATACCAAGCATTTGATGCTGTTATAAGACAACCAATCAAAACAAAGAACAATCCCTACCATGAGAGGATTCAACATCCAAAATTAAGTCAAGTGCATAATCATAGTAAGGAACTTGGCTGCTTAAGCCGCAAAGGTTAAAATCATCTTGAATGTACTCATCATCAACTTCACAGAAAAACTCATTGCCCCGCAAATTGCAAAACCATGATATCCAAGATGTGTCATCCCCGTCAGAGCCACTAACATCTGACTCTTCGCTGTCTGTTTCAGATTCCTCTGCAAAGCAAAATATTATCATTAAATCAATGATCATAACGACATCATACATCAGAGTAATTATTGGATTTAATTATTGCCATTGACAGAATTGATTGTGTAACGAATTAGATTAAATTTTTACTCAGGGATCAATAATCAAAACCAAACAAACCCTCAAGAACTGTTGTATGAATTATCAGAGCTAAATGAGGGATAATAATGTAGAGGACATGTAGCAAAAGGATATCCACATATCAAGAACTGTAAATAGACCAGGAGTGGGTTAAGGTGAATCCAAACCCAAACATGAAAAAAAGAGAGGAGGTCCAGCCTGGTAAAAAATGAACCTAGCTCATGAATAATGGAAGGATCTGCTCAACTTTGAACGAAACCAGTAGACCCCTGATATTAGATGGGATTGGTCTGGCTTGGCGAAATTAATTACTACTCGTGTTCAAGTTGGGTTTGGAGAAGGTTTAAGTTGGCCAAACTGAAACATCCTTCCACAAGTATGATGAATAGAATTTAAAAGATAAGAAAATGTGAAGTCGTCTACACCAAACATGACGAGGATCGTTTAACCTTTTATCATCATTGTGTTGCGATTGGACTTGCATAGAACTCAAACCTAGGTCATTAACACCCTCCTCCTAATGAAGGACTGCTGCAACATAATGAATAAATTTTGCAAATCAACCGATTCAAAAGATTTTTCCAAATAATAATTAGTTGAGTGTTACAAAATTGGATGTGTTTTCCCTATTATGTCTTTATCTGTAATTACAAAATTTTGTAGGGGAATCACATGAGATAATCTGCATTTCAATATCGAGGGGTATGGTGTTGTAATTACAAAATTTTGTAGGGGAATCACATGAGATAATTTTGCAGAGAGGGTTCTTTTAGGTGTCTTAAACAAGGGGTATGGTGTTGTATATACTAATAGGGTTCCATATCTCCAACATCCAGCCAATGGTGGGACGTAAGTTTTCCGAAAACATTAAACAACCACTTTCCTTTTCTAGAAAAAACTCTTCCTCCTAATACCATGCAACAATGCATGCATATAACTCCTAAAATCCTAAGAACAGTTTCTTAATCATGACCAAGGATGGCCCCATGCAATTTGGTGTCAAAACTCACTAAAAGGAGGATTAATAGAAATTTTTGTTCGTCGAGTATCGGGCTTCAGGGCACCAACTATAACCTCCATAACACCAAAAGATAGCAGCCATTCACCTACAGGGCCAATGCCACTGATTCTAAGCTACCGGGGGATACTGTTGACACCAATACATACCTTCTGTGCCGCTGATCCCTCCATCGACAGTCTCTTAATCATTTAATCGATCAAGTTCCACAAGAACAATCTTGAAAAACCCTAGCCTAGAGCTTACCACTTTACCAGCACTTCCCAGTCTTTTACACTTGATATAAACCAAGGCTAATCTTTCAGGCCACCGACCTAAACGTTGAGCTCTACATTGCAGACTCCTAATAAAGACAGTAGAAAGGAGTGACAACATATAACCTGAGGTCGAGGTGTTGAATTGATAACTTTGCCAGCGTCATTGACTCATTGGTCCAATATGCTCTATGAAAAAAAAAAGTATACACTATAAACAGCCTGGGTTCATCCAACTTTATCAGCAAAAAGATGATTAATCATAAATCCCTGAAGGAAAATCCTAAAAGTCATAACTATTTGGATTAACCAAGCTTATCATTCACCACCGACAGCTACAGGGTTCTAATTCCTATTAACTCTTACAGTCACTCAAAACCTATATCAACAAAAACCTAAAATCAAATCCCAAAAACCAAAATTGAAGTCCAAAAACTACGAAAAAACACATAAGTTAATTTCAGATCTTGAAAAATCAAACTTGCTCCCAAACTAATAGTAACAACAATACATAAAGAACGAAAACCCAAAACACGAATTGGCAATTGCATAAAAAAGAAGTAAACTTTACAAGGGAAAAATGAAAAGAAAAAGAAAATGAGAGTGAAAGTGAGAGCGACTGACCGTCGGAACACTTGTTCTTGGAGAAAGATGGTGCTGGACGAGTATCCCTGTGATCAGGTGGTTGTTTTCCAGCGGAAGTTGATGGAACAGTCAGTCTTTCTTTGGTATTGTCCTTGCTGTTCAATCCCTTAGACGTCGATGGAGACGATTTCTCAAGGTGCTTATCTAGGGCATCATTTATCCTCTTTCGATCCAGGGGACCAATCTCAGATTTCGATCCCCCACCACCACCTCCTCCCCTGTCTCTATACATTTCCTCCTTCTCTCTCTTTCTATTAATCTCCCAACATAATATGAACAAAAAACAAATTTTTTTCAGAGAGGGAAAAGGAATAGAAATGAAAGACGAGAGAGAAGCTTTTGATGAACAGCCAGAAACATCGATAGAGAGAACGAAAGAAAGAAGAAACCCTAGATTTGATCTCAAAATTTTACTGTATTGAAGGGAGAAGGAGACGATTCGGTTTGGTTTCAATGAAATAAAAGGGGAGAGAGAAAAGAAGAAAACCCTCTTCTGTTTTGTTTTGCTTCCTGGAGAGAGAGGAGAGAGAAAGAAGAGAGAGTGTGTGTTCTGTTTTTGAGTTCTTGACTCCTGATATTCCAAGAACGAGAGCTTATAATAAGCACTACTTCCTGTGGCCGTTGGATGATCTGCAAAGATTTGAGTTTGGGTTAATTAGTCTAAGGGTCCCATATTTTGACCAATATTAGGGTTGAGGTCCTGCATGTGTCTAACTTTGAATTTGGGTCCTGGATTGACGATTGACCTAGTTGACCGTCTAAAAACTGACGGAAATCTATAAAATGACGAGAATACCCTTTAGCAGGACCCAAACACTAATTATGAATTATCAATAGGACCTAAAATCAATTTTTTTGTTGGTGGATCTGAAGTTAGAAACAGTCGGACTATTGTAATTCTGCAAAAGCTACCCATGATTCGAGATCTACTCGATCTTAATCTTTATGCTCTGGGTGAGGAAGAAACCATTAATGGCGACATGGATTTTAAGCCGTGGTGGATTGGAACCAACCACAAACATGAGCCACTTGTGGGTTTGATCTCTAACTTAGAATTCATACTGATCCAATTTATAGTTCCCATGAAGATGCAAGAATGTACAGACAAGTTGATAGAGATTTTATTTCATTAATTCTTTACAGATTCAAAGATAATCCTACAAAGGTAATAGTTATATTTTCAAACACAAAAATAAAAAAAAATGAGTTTAGGTCCTACTGATAATTCATAATTAGTGTTTGGGTCCTATTAAAGGGTATTCTCGTCATTTTATAGATTTCCGTCAATTTTTAGACGGTCAACTGGGTCAACCGTCAATCCAGGACCCAAACTCAAAGTTGGACACATGCAGGACCCAAACCCTAATATTGGTCATAATATGGGACCCTTAAACTAATTAACCCTTTGAGTTTTAACACATGCTGGGCATAGTTATGTTGGCCAACAACACCGGCGATTTTAGATTATCGACACTTCATTTTATGAAATCTGTACTAGAACTGCATAGATAATCTTTAAAAACAATTGCATGGTTTAAAATACGAGCCTTCCGTGTGTTGCACATCTTTTTTCGTTAGATTTGTAATAAAAAGAAGTGTATTCAAATGTGAGTCTAAGAAAGTATCAACTTGTAGTGTAATGATTAGATAGGTGGAACATTACTTTGCTAATTTGGGAGAGAAAAAGGTTAGATGTAATTAGAGTGTATTAATAAGTTACGTGAAACATCTATATACTAAAACAAGGAAGTGTGGGTTACATGTAGCCATCAACAACTTCGAAACATTAACCCAAACCATCCTATGGTTTCTATTAACTCAAACCATCCTATGGTTTCTATTAACTTGTTGAAGAAAAAGAGGTGTACAGTTTGAGTATATAGAGGTAGGGGTGTGCATTTCTGATCCGATCTGCCCAAACCGACCGATCCAATCCAATCATCGTTAGATCGAAACCGATCCAATGACGAGGTCGGGGTAGATTGGTTTGTTG
The DNA here is from genome assembly GCA_002174775.1 of Macleaya cordata. NCBI lineage: Eukaryota > Viridiplantae > Streptophyta > Magnoliopsida > Ranunculales > Papaveraceae > Macleaya > Macleaya cordata. The sequence goes on along the minus strand of MVGT01002699.1, from coordinate 277,037 downwards.
TTTTTGAAATCCAATAGGTGTGGATCGGTTGGCGGATCCGGGTGGTCGAAACCAATACCCAACCGATCCAATCAACTTACCCCATATACTAAATTAAATTTGTAATTTTTATAAATATCTAAGGGTAATTATGGGCCCAAGTTGAAAATATATGATAATTTTACCAGGCTCAACTATTATTTTTTTATTTTATGGGCCATAAATAGAGAATATGATAAATATTAAGGGCCCAATTGATATGTTTAACAGGTTTGGCCCAATAGCCCAAACTGACGAAACCAATCTTGATTGGGGCGGATCGGATTGGATGGGATTCACTGGGTGGATCGGATTGGATTGAAAACCTAGCATCCAATCATACATTGGATCGGATGCGGATCGAACCAAAATCAATAGTTTCAATCCGCTGCACACCCCTATATAGAGGTGGTGTAAATGTGGCAGAGAAAAATTTGTGCACTTAGAAGGTGTAAATGCGGAAGAGGCGATTCTATATCTGTTGGATGGAGATGCAGATCACTTTTAGGTGAATTACTTTAAAACTTTAGCATCCAAAATCAACCTTTACTCAAATTACCAACTCACCTGCATTTCTTCAACGGAGATTTTGGGAAGGAATATAAATTAAGGAGATCAATAACACCAAAAATCAGTTGATTTGAAACTTCAAAGTTAACCATATCAAAAAGATAGATTGCAAAGATAATAAAAGCATAACAAGAAATCAGCTTTTACTGTTTACACTGAACCAACATTTGATAATGATATACCCAAATCAGCTCAAAACTCAAATCTCTATAAATGGTGCAATATCAAAATATAAAAATGTTTACCTAATACCCAAACATAAGTCTACAAAATGTTCCTCTTTCCCCACTAGAAAAACACTTGCTAAGCATATTACTGACATTTTGTCGCGGCGAAAGAGTTCTTATTTGTAAGCGATTGTAATACAATGGATGCACAGTCGATCTTGTAATCTACTCTGAAGTAGACCAGTCTCAGATATATTTTTACACCCATTTAGATCTAATAAGATCATTTTAATTGTTCTGAAGAGTTTCGAGTTTTACACTCTGTTCAGTACTTCAGTCGATTTGATCTTGAAAACTAACACGTAATGCATGAACTCCAGAAGAACGAGCAACACTGACCAAAGATGAACCACAATCACTTGCAGGCCTGCTTTCTGATGTTTGGGCTTGAATTTGTTCAAGGTCTCAAGCTATGTGTTGAGATAGAGAGATGCCCGAGTTTGCAAAACAACTTAAAATCAAAATGTCTAGGGTAAATAGGAAATATCTGAAGAGATCCAAGCCATTGTTAATTACATGACTATCAGTTCTTCTGAAGAGTATTATGAGAACAAAGATCTGTTCCTGTTCCTTTCCAGTCTAGCTTCCCTCTGTTGAAAAAAAGCAAAGAAAAACGCATAAGACATGCAATAAGGGCATAATTATGACAGCATAGAAATAAAAAAATAAATAAAAGTTAGATCCAAAGAACTAGAAAAAAACAAAGACGCAATTGAACAGATGATTTACATGGTCCGGTCATTGTGACAAACATCAACAGCGAGGATGGCGAGATGATTTCACAATGTATGGAGAAGATTACAAGTTGCTCAAGAATCACTCAAACCCTAGCCCTCAAAATATCCCTATCAGCTACAAGATCGGGTCAAATGAAAATACCCAAGACGAGAAACAGGTCATTGATAATGCCACGGTCAAGCCAGAACACAATAAGCATACAAGCATATATATAGCCTGACACTCTGATAGTAATATGTGGTAGAAGTTTAAGCAGGACACACATTCTCTGTCCAGTCCTTTCAGCTTATATTGAAGTAGATATAACACAGCACTTAGAAAATGGAAAGAAGCCATCCTTCCCTTCCTACCTTGTTGTTACAATTGCCATAACTAGAGAAGATTCAAACCTATCATCTCAATCGCTTCCACCAAAGAGAGCTCTTTGGCAAAGACTGCCTGCATAAGATAGTCCTATCTATCTGATATATAATATCGGTTTGAAAAACTATGGCGAAAGGTTTAGAGTCAAAAAGAAAAAAAAAAAAGAACGAGGAAAGTCCAAACAGAAATATATTCATCAGACATTTAGGCCCTGCTTAGTATCCAACGAATATTTGCATCATGCAATCTAAGAACGCCTCAACTTTTATTGGTTTTTGGTGATACATCTTCAGGATAATTTGCAATGACCCTACAAATATGAAAGGAAATGGCTGTGGTAATTCACGGCACTTTCAAAACTGCAAATATTCACAGCTATTATGCCTCTTATTTGTAGGCCTATTGCAAATTATCATGAAATATACCACCAAAACCATTAAAAGTTGAGGCCTTCCTAGCATTTGCATGATGCAAATATTCGTTGGATACCAAGCAGGGCCTATGGTCACCAAACTTACTCATATGATTCAATTGTATGGAATAATGGAAGTAGCACTCAAAATGATGATCTAGTATATTTCTGTCCATCCCCAGAGAAAAGAAAATAGGCAAATATCTTCCAGGAGATAAAGAAAATTAAGGGTGGAGCATCATAAAACATGATAGAGAAGGATAATTACCTCTTTCTTCTTGCATTCCTTGTAAACGTCAAAGTGTTCCTGACATTTGCTCTTATCTGAGTTGAACTCTTCTAGGCCTGCAAAGTTTTCTTCAGACATTAATATTTATCGTTGGCCTAAAGTGTTGAAAGAATAGTCTCGAGGTCTTAGGAATAGGGTATAAAATGGATAGGACTTGGGTTGGACTGAAGGATTCCATAACCAGATCTGATTATTAAGAAATTTTATAGACAGTAGTTTGGCTTTAGGCAACTAGCACAAAACTAAAAGTTGTCAAGTTCTAATAAAATAGGCTTGACTTTATTTAGGGCAACCTCAACAATCGGATTTTCAAGTCTGAGGGTTACAGGTTATGTTTAACTCTCGAATTTGAAAATCTGAATTTGCTGTTGCTTCTTGGCTTTTCAAATCCGAGTATTGAGCTCGGACGCTCAGAGCCGGCGACTTTACTTTTGACAAAAAAGAAAAAGAAATTGAGAATCCGTGATTCGTAACTCTAATATTATAATATATAATTGCAAAAGTGAACATCAAAACAACTTCAATCATAATTTTGCACTTAAAGACACACAAACATAAAATAAAAAGATAAGAACTAACTTAGAACTGAGATTTAGGGTTTGGTTTACTTTTTTCTTCTCAATTTGGAGTGTTTCTTCACTTCCTCTTCTTCAACTTCTTCAACCTCTGCTATTTATACTCACAATGCTTGATTCTAAATCCTCGACAGTACAACTAGGAGAGGCGATGGACGAGTATCTCTGAAAATGGAGGGGGAGGTATGTCAAAATGGTTTGACTCCGTTTTGGTCGCCTAAAAATATTTTACTAGTTGCCTAAAGCCAATACACATTTGGGATAGCTGCCTAAACATAGAATATAGTTACCTATAAAGTTTCCCCGATAATTTAGTTGAAGTATTAGATCCTGATCCTACTCAGATAGATACTTGATATCATATATGTGAAACCAGATGAGAATTAGGACATATATTGGATTGGTGCCCACTTAAGTTATACCACACCTATAGATTACAAGCTAATGACATTTAAACGCAGTATATTAAAAAAAAAAGTGATAAAAGTGTTACTTGATAAAATAATACGTATCAGGTTCTCAGTCGGATTCAAACCCGACTTGAGCCAAAGAATATTAAATTGTAAACAACTTCCGACACGTTCTTATCAGATCCACTTTTCATGACCAAACTCACCGAAAATGGTGTGAAACCGGGTCGGATGTCAAGCAAACCCAAGCCATTTTTTAATGCTTGCTCAGGAATATAAGAAAGTCCGAATCTGAGACAAAGAGCTAACCTTATGTGAAAGGGGAAATCCATTGCATTAAGAAATTGCTCTGACAGACATGTACAAGAAAAGTTAACCTATCCAGAGAAGGCTTAACTGTTTCTCCTCAAAGTATTTTGAAACTCTGCTATAAAATTTATAGTTCCAAGTTTTAGAAAATTTAGCTTTTACCTCATTGTTATTAGGTTTTATACCAATCTGGACCAATACTTATAGAACGCATACATTGTTTCTGTCATACAACCAAATGGATTGTTGGCCTGGACAGTACACTCCCCCACATCAACTCTGATTTTCAAAGTAGTGAAGACACCAAAGGATTCATAAGAAAACATAAACGAGTTACAGACCAAAAAAACAAGAAAACATAAGAAAGTTTAAGCAAAGCAGGATCTACAATATTTACAGTAGCCAGCTTAAAAGCCCCACAATCATTCCCTTTGGTGCAGAGAGATAAGGAAAGGGAAAGTAAATAGGGGTGTACTGGTATGCTTATGACCGCAACTCTACTGTTTTATGAAACAGTTAAGAGTAACTAAAAAAAGATACCAGGAATACCCCTAGTTACAAAAATCAGCCCACAACCCATATAGAGTCCTTGTAAGATCATGCGATTATGTGATCCTGGACTATAAGCAAGGACGACTGGAAAAGCCATCATCACAATAAACTCATTAAGATAGCAATTTAAAAGCCAGCTTTCGTCGCATTAGTACGGATGCTAGGATTCCGAGAATCCCAAGAATAATATAACATAGAAATCCCAAGAATCAAATATAACAATAAATTCCAAATAACCGTTCTCATCATTTGATAAGTCAATCCCTTCCTTGATTTATCTTACTCTTTGTTGCCTCTGAACTAGCATCTTCCTCTTCAACATCCAATATCAAAGCCCTTTCCCACTTCATCTTGATTCAACAATTTTCCACTCATAGGACCTTTCTCATTTTAGCTTTTAAGGACTTTAAAAATTCTCTAGAAGTACGTAGGATTTCTTTAGTTTTTTTTCAAAAAACAAAGCGAGTTTTATTTTTCATATAGGGAAAGCAAAACAATTCTTACTAATGCATGCGCCTCTTGGGCTTTATGCTTCGACCGAGCCATACTTAAGGTGTCGCCCTGTACAAAAGTTTCTCTCAGACTCTCATGGTCAAAATTAAGGAGAGGTAGTGCACGTTATGCCTAAAGTGTAGTCTGGGGTCTCAACAATTTTACATAACCATGTCAACTAACATGTACATTTCAGCGCATGCACATCTCAAAGGGTTCTTGTGTACCGATAGACCCAAGTACCCAACCTTTGGCAAGGTGCCAAGGTTTAGAAAATAACAGATGTTCAAGGCTACTAATTCTGCATCAACCCTCAGGTTGTAACACTTTTATCCAACTTGAACTGGGTTCAGCTGACGGGTAGATCAACTAGCATTTTCAAGTAACCATTTCTAGTATCGAAATTCGCAGCACAAACTAAACATCTGAGCCCCACCTCAAAGTTTTAACTCCAACTTTAGCAAGAATCTTGCTCCAGATGTGTCACCCTAGGGAATTTTTGTTAGTTAAAACTCCTTTTATTTTATTTTTTTTCCAAAGACTCATTTCCCATGCAGCTATCAGGAAAAACAGAAAGCAATACCGCCGCATATGTAAAGAATTCCTAATTACAAAAGAACTACTTAAAGTAAGCTCTAATAAGAAACGTTTCCATATGAAGGTAGGAGACAACCATACATGAAGTGAAGAAATTAAAAAAAAAAAAATGTTCTTCAACATGAACCAAATTAATAATTCGAGCAACACCCAAACCACAAAATCTACATAAAACAGGGGAAATCAATCACATTTTTTCAGTAATTGAGTACCAGTTACTAATTTGATCGGTAAAGAACTACTATGAAGAAACAAGTTAAAGTAATTAAGAAGAGATTGAACAAAAAAAAAAAATTTGAAAGAGAGAAAAAGAAGAGAAGATCTTAATAAAAACATACATACATTTAAGAGAAGCAGTGTACTGAGGATAGCATAAGGAATCTGAGATCCTTGCAGCGCTAGGATAAGACTGTGTGGATGATCCTCCTCCTCCTCCTCCAGGCTCCATTGCGCTCGCCGGTCCAACCCTCTCCCCCCTTCGTCTTCTTATTTTTCTTTTGCTAACTGGGCATCTACGCGTCTCCCCACGATTGTCCCACTTGTTTTTCTGGAGCTTTTGTATACACTAGCCTTCGTACCCGTGCAAAGCTGCGGGGGGAAATTTTTTTTTAGTAGGATTTTGGCCAAAAATCCTTACTTGAAAAATATTTTAAGATTTCACCCAATAAACGTTTTCTTTTAGTCTAACGTCTCTGGATAACACACTAAAACCCTTTTTACGAAGAGGGTTTCAATGTGTGTAATAGAAGGCACTACAACCCTCTTTACCACTGTAGTGGCTAAATCCATAATGTATTCCAAAGGCCTACAAGCCAAAATACTGGTACTTCTTACCGGGCCATGAAGCCCATTGGGCCACACCCAGTCTCTTTGGCAAAATCCCCAAAGGCGGCTAGGGTTTGACACGTTCAAGTGGAGGACTTAGTCTACGCATGACTCTTCAACCGCCATAAGATCTTCCTAGGATTTGGGAGAAAATCCCAAGATCTTGGGAAGACTTATCAGAATCCCCTCCAATAAAAGGAGGCAGCGCAAGTCAAGAAACACACTCGTAAAGAAACAAAAACACTCACTAACTCTCTCACTAAAAGGAAACTCTCTACAGCTCAAGTAACCAAAACTGCATCCACTACTCGTTGTGCGATCATCTTTCCCGGAGGATGACGCATTCAGGTCAAAGATCAGACGACAAAGATCCCATCTTCCCCCATCCTCATCCACGATCTACAGAAATAGGTGATACAAATCCTTTCATCTTCTTTAACTTTCTATTCAACTTATTTTTTCAAACAAAATCGACTTGACTGTCGGAGACCCTTAGGCCGGCACCACCCCGACGCCAAGGAATCTTCACGATCATTCTGTATTTCTTCCTGTGCAGATTGTCGGTGCCCAAATCTAAAATTAATTGTGGAATCTACGGTCTACAATTTGGCGCCCACCGTGGGGCCTCGGCAATCATAATCCAGGGAAGAAATCAACCACAGTAATCAATTAACAGAGCTTACAGCCCGATCATGACCGGACAATTGGAAGAAGGTGAAGTTGACGTCAACGCACAAATCACCACACACATAACTCAATCAGCGGATCCTACAATTGCGAGATTGATCAGCCTTGAAGCAGAAAACGCAGCCATAAGAGAAGAAAATCAGGCACTTCGAGAAAGATTGGGTACACCATTGGCTCTAACCACACCGCAGTCAAGGCAGTCACAAGTCCGATTCAGAGAGCCAGTTAATCCGATGCAACAGTTAGAACAGACTCACACAGTACCGTATGGTTATCGACAAGAGCAATCTAAGATTGACGGTGAGACGCAGACGATTGAAATAGACCCACAACAGACGATCATGACTGAAACAGTCACCAGGGCAAGAAGCACCATTGTCGACCGTAGCCTGCGGCCGGCAGCAGTCGGACAACCGAATCCCTCTGTAGAAACTGGCGAGGCACTCGGCAGTCGACCTTCGATGTCGACTGCACCCCAATCGACTGTGACCAAACATAATTTATGGGTCGGCACTCACACGTCGACTGGAGGAATGCATGACCGAGACATCGCCTTAAGACTTACCCAAATGGAAACCCTCATAAGTAGAATCCCAGGAGTACCAGCATCAATTAAGAAGAACTTGCCAAGTAGCTACGCCGATTCACCATTTGTCGATGACATCGCCCTGGTCGAAATGCCGAGAAAGTTCAGTCTACCAAACATGAAGCTCTACGACCGCACGACAGATCCAGATGATCACATAGCCCAGTATAAGCAGCGAATGTTCACTGCCGCGATCCCAAGAGACCTACTGGAAGCATGCGTGTGTAAGGGATTCGGATCAGGCCTGATAGGCCCAGCCCTGCAATGGTATACGAATCTATGTAATAATTCTATCTCTTTCTTTGCACAACTTACGGATGTTTTTGTCGAGCAATTTGCTAGCAGCAGGAAACTGGAGAAGCATTCAGGTGATCTCTACCAGATCAAGCAGAAAAGAGGAAAACGACTCTGAGACTACGTCAGACGATTCAACAGAGAGAAAGTCTCAATTCCTTCTTGCAATATCGACACTGCCATCACAGCCTTCAGGAAAGGTCTACTTTCAGACTCTGACCTCTACAAGGAGTTAACCAATTACCCGTGCAGAACGATAGAGGATGTGCTAGCTAAGGCATGGGCTCAGATAAAGTGGGAAGATGATGAAGCAAACAGATCTTATGCCAGGACAGAGGTCGACGATAGAAATAGTAGGAAAGACGGCAGAGCAGAGCGCAAGAGCAACAGCTACCATTTCGAACCTTACTCTGACGACCGAAGAAGAAGACAAGAACCGAGGGATTCTGGACGACCATCTGGTAGACAGCAAGACCGAGGTAGCAGACAACCGATCCCACACTATAACCTGAACATCAAACCAGAATAGGTAGTAGCAGTGATGAAAGGAATGGGAAATTCAGTTAGATGGCCAGAAAAGTACAAATTTGCAAACGACAAGAGAGATACAAGCAAATGGTGTTAGTTTCATGGAAATCACCGTCATAACACTGTCGATTGTATCGCTCTGAGATTAGAAGTTGCAGAGCTCCTGAAAAGATATCACCTCAGGGATTTCTTGTCTGACAAAGGTCGGGCTACAGCTACGGCCAGAGACGAAAACCGAATAGAGAATGGGACACAGCTCACCTCCTGAACCTCCACGGCCGAGGAAAACGATAAATGTAATCACTGGGGGATCTGAAGTCAGCGGAGTCACTTACTCAGCCGCAAAGCGACATGTCATAGGGGAAATCCGTCCAGAGGCTCACGCCAGTCGACCGACCTTTCCCGCATACGAACAAACTCTAAGCTTTGAAGACTCTGAGGCAGCCTAGCTAGTCAACCCACATCATGATGCACTAGTAATCTCTATCCTTAGTGCTAATTGCCTTACTAAAAGGGTTCTCGTGGATAACGGGAGCTCTGCTAATGTTTTGTTTCTGAGTGCACTTAGGGAAATGGGGATTGACGAGTCTCAGATCATTAGATGATCAACAATCCTCATCGGCTTCAGTGGAGAGTAGAAGCACACTGTTGGCGAGATCTCACTCCCAGTCTACGCTGAAGCGGTCAACTTGAGCATAAAGTTCTTAGTGGTCGACAGTCCTTCTACCTACAATGTTATTCTCGGACATCCCTGGATACATGAGATGCGGGCTGTTCCTTTGTCCTATCATCAGGTAATTCGCTTCCCGACATGGTGGGGAGTGCGGGAGATAAAAGGAATTCAGCAGATGTCAAGGGACTGTTACTCCAGCAGTTTCAAAGGTAAGTCGTCGATAGCATAGCAACTATAGCAGCAGTCGACAGTCGACTGCTGCCGAACCTCAGGAAGAAGAGCTCGATGAAGTACAAATACATCCAGATAGTCGAGATCACACGATAAGAATTAGGAGTAGACTGAACCCAGAATTCGATCATAAGTGGTCAAATTTCTAAATAAAAACTACGAATGCTTCGCTTGGTCCCATACTGACATGACTATAATCGATCCCAAAATCATCACCCACTAGTTGCATGTTGATCCGGCCTACACACCAGTTAAGCAGAAGAGGAGGAAGTTTGCACCAGAGCGTAATCGAATCATCAATGAAGAAATTTAGAAGTTGATCGACATTGGTTCAGCTAGGGAGGTCAAGTATCCAGAGTGGCTAGCCAACGTCGTCGTCATTAGGAAAAAGAATGGGAAGTGGAAAGTCTGTATAGACTTTGCAGACCTAAATAAAGCATGCCCGAAGGACTCCTTTCCCCTTCCTCACATAGACACGACGGTCAACGCCACTACCGGGCATTAGTTACTCAGTTTTATAGACGCGTACTCAGGCTACAACCAGATCCTCATGCACCCGGACGACCAAGAAAAGACCGTATTTGTGACAGAAAAAGGGACCTTTTGTTACAAAGTCATGCCGTTCGGGTTGAAGAATGCGGGAGCGACCTACCAGAGGCTCGTTAACAGAATATTTTCCGATATGTTGGGAAAGAGAGTGGAGGTCTACATCGACGACATGCTGGCCAAATGGATCTCATCAGATCAGCACCTTGATCACCTGCAACAAGCTTTCGAGGTACTTAGAAAATATAACACGAAACTTAATCCTTCTAGATGCTCTTTCGGTGTTTCTTCAGGGAAATTCTTTAGATACCTAGTCACACAAAGAGGAATCTAAGCTAACCCCGAGCAGATCCAGTCCATCAGAGGAATTCAATCCCCTAGGAACATCAAAGAAGTCCAAAAATTGACTGGTAGGTTAGCTGTCCTCAGTAAGTTCATTTCAAGAGTTTCAAAGAAGTGCCAACCGTTCTTTTCCACTCTACGCAAGATAAAGGATTTCAAATGGACTCAACAATGCGAGGAAGCACTACAACAGTTGAAGCAATACCTAATCTCACCTCTTCTACCCTCGAAACCAAAAAATGGAGAAACGCTCTATTTGTATTTGGCCGACTCAGAGACGGCAGTCAGCGCAGTATTGGTGGGGGAAGAAGACAAGAGACAGTACCCAGTCTACTACGTCAGCAAGAGTCTACTAGATGCAGAGACACGGTACAGTCAGCTCGAGATGTTAGCACTGGCGTTGGTGACAGCAACAAGGAAGCTAAGACCCTACTTTCAAAGTCACAGCATAACAGTCCTCACAACGTACTATTTACGGAGCATACTACACAAACCAAAGTTATTTGGTTGACTGACGAAATGGGCGGTCGAACTTAGTGAGCACCACATCAGCTACCAGCCTCGCAACGCAATCAAGTTACTGGCCTTGGCAGACTTCACACCCAACATCCAGGAGCAGGCAAAAAAGGAACTATTATGTCTGCAACCATACGGCACGGGAGAGTAGCAACTATCGGACGATGGGTCAAGCAACACAAAAGGTAGTGGACTAAGAATAGTGCATACTTTACCAGAAGGTGACGTTATTCAACGGTCTGTCCAATGTGGGTTTAAGGCAACGAACAATGAAGCTGAATATGAAGCATTCATCGCGGGGTTAAGTCTGGCAAAAGAAATAGGGGTTTGACAAATAACGGTCAACTCGGACTCCCAATTGGTAGTCAATCAGCTACAGGGAACCTACCAAGCTAAGGAACCTAAAATGGCGGCCTACCTTGCCCAGATAAAAGGGTTGCTTTCGACGTTTAACAAATTTACAGTCTTGCAGGTTCCATGATTTGAGAACAGCCATGCGGATGCCTTAACGAATTTGGGATCCGCAGTCCCATCGGCCGAACCCACCAACATTCCAGTCACTTATCTCCAGTGGCCCTCCGTGTGGAAGCCTACAAGTGAAGAAGTCAAAGCCGTGGCACTTGACTCCAATTGGATGACACTCATAATAGTTTACATCATAAAAGGGGAACTACCAACTGACCGAAATAAAGCTCATCGACTACGAGCCAAAGCAGCAAGGTTTACCGTTCATGGGGACAGACTCTATAGGCGGTCATTCTTTAGACCCCTTTTGAGATGTGTCACGCCAGAGGAAGCACAATATGTACTTGCCGAGCTTCATGAAGGAGAGTGCAGAAATCATTCACGAGCCAGAAGTCTGACCAGTAGGGCACTCACCTTAGGATACTACTGGCCAACCGTGAGGGCCGACTCAGTTTATGTAAAGAAATGTGACAAGTGTCAGAGGTATTCCCAAGTGTTGCACCAACCACCCGAAATGTTAAACTCAATCCTTTCACCATGGCCTTTCATGAAGTGGGGAATGGATATCGTCGGCACCCTACCCAAGGCTACAGGGTCCAAGGTTTACATACTCGCAGTCACAGACTACTTTACAAAGTGGGTCGAAGCCAAAGCCGAAGCTTATCTGTAAGTCAAAGACAGAGAAGTGAAGAACTTTATCTGGAGAAACGTCATATGCCGATTCGGGGTCCCAAAAGAGATTGTCACTGACAACGGGTCCCAGTTCATCAGTAACGACTTCAAAAGCTTTTGTGACACGTGGAGGATCAAGTTGAACTTCTCAACTCTGAGGTACCCGCAGTCTAACGGACAAGCCGAGTCGACCAACAAGACAGTGATCAACACTTTAAAGAAGAGACTCGAGCAAGCCAAGGGAAGCTGACCAGACGAACTGCCAGAAGTACTCTAGTTATATCAAACGACTAAAAAGACCTCAACAGGTGAGACTCCGTTTGCACTCACCTATGGGACAAAAGCGGTAATCCCTATGGAAGTGGGACTTCCTTCTGCGAGGTATCAGTACACTGATGAAGATAAAAATTAGGCAGCACTTAGCAATCAACTCGATACAATCAATGAATTGAGAGAGCAAGCGCTCGACAGAATGACTGCCTATTAGAGAAGGGTTGCACGACATTTCAACAAGAACATTCGAACCAAAGCATCTTACTTTACTTTTATCCACTTCTAAACTCTTTTTTCATTTTACTTAACTTTTATCCTTGAAAATTTTACTAATTTAAGCATCGACCACCTTAACCTGTCCCTATGCAGAGTCTTACTAAACATGGGATGACGGCATCTGCAAGCTATAGAGGACAACACACGAAAATGAAGTATTATCTTTGAACTTAAACTTCTTTCATTTCATTCTTTCTAAGTACTTTACTGACTTAAGCATCGGAGGGCCGATGGTAATGCCATCGGCTACCCTAACCTTGCAATTGCAGATCAGTCATCGATCGCACTCGACAGGGAGAGTACCACCTGCTGAAGCTACCAACTAAGATTAATAGGAATACTCTCAAGTGTAGGCATGATCGCACTCGACACGACGATCGATAACTAAAGAACAAAGGAGATATTGCACTCGACACGACATCCTACTGTGAAGGATGAAAGAGATACTTACTTTGTACAATGAGCAGTCAACAAAATGTATTATGTACATCCAAATTATTGAGTCAGATTACAAGATTCTCATTTATTTCGCCAATATAAAGGCCAAATAAAGATTTCAATGTAGTCACAGTTGGCAAGGTTAAACAAAGATTTCAATGTTCAAGCCAGTAAAGTCAGATGCACTCGACCACTTGACGTGCTCGACAACTACATTTACATTGAATGACAAGTAATGAAATGGAAACAGAAAGAAACTAAGTGTTACATTAATTTTCAAATGCTACCAAGTGGCTTACAAAAGCTCTACACTTAGAGAAAGGGAAGAAAACAATAAGAAAAAGTAGAAAGGCTTCAAGCATCAGGAGTCTCTAGGTTCTCAGTCGAGGGCTCCACTTCTTCTCTGTCGGGCTCGAGCTCCTTTGGAGCAGGCTCGGTATCAGAGTTCTGATCGCCTTCACCACCCACGCACATCTCCTCGTAGAGTGCGATATCTTCACCGGAGTTCAAATCGACACTTTTCCTGGCTTTAAACTCTTTAATGAGCTCGACCCTCGTCTTGATAATGAAGTCCAGAGCCAGTGACTCAAATTGTTCGAAGAGACTCGCGCTCTTCGCACGTTCGACCGCCAAGTTAGCCTACAACTGCTTCTTCTCCGCCTCAAGATTAGCACAAGTCCTCTCGGACTCGTCCAATACAGCGGACCTCTCGGATTCGAGAGTCTTCAGCAGCTCGCATTTGGTACGAATTGAGTGGTTGGTCAACTGCAACTAGGGTTGTATTTGAGAATTTGGGGGCCCGAAGTGAAATCTTTAAACGGGGCCCATAGATGAATTAAAAAAATGACTTCTCAATTTTTTTTTAAAATTACGATGATAATAAGAAATTGTTACAAAACTTTAAAAAAAAGAAATATAAAATTTAGTCTTTATTTATTTATTTAAAAATGTTGAACCCAAGTTACGTTAGGGCTGCCTATATACCATAATTAAAAAAAATACGTGGAGTTAGTATAGTTTAGATTCCCATAAATTTTTTATAAATAAAAGTACAAAACAATAAAATAGCTACAGTTAAAAAACTCCAATAGAACCTTGAAAAATAAAAAGGGAAAAGTGATCGATGCATAACAAAAAATAAAATTTGATTATTATTATAATATATTTAGGAGTTTCTATATATTCGAGTTTCTATTCTAAATAAACAAAAAAATAGAAATGAGAACGATTTCTATACAACTAGGAGTATGATAATAAAGTAATAAACTAACTTATGTTATTATATGTATAAGTAACATATAACTTTGGGGACCCTCAAAATTTGGAGGCCCTATGCGGTTGCTTATGCCGCATATGCTCAAATATGGCCCTGACTGCAACGACGTAACCTTGCGGTTGAGTGTCACGCTGTTGGATTGGAGGAATATCACATATTGATGAGACTACAAACAGAAAAATAGAAGTCAGAATCCATTAAGTAGGGTGATTGACCATAAAACGAGAGGTAAGGAGATATACCTTGAAGGCTTCTACAACTGCGTAGTCAGAGGCCACAGTAGAGCCAAGTTCTTTAAGCCAGGCCTAATCCAAGGGGAAAAGAAGCTTCTCAACTGACTCCTTGATAGCAACTGGGTCAGAGTAGACAGATATGTCGTTCGGAAATGACATTTTGATGGTCTCGTTAGTGAGGTCGACTGACTCGACCCTTCTCCTTTTACCCACAGCTGGACTCGACTCGACTGGGGATTGAGTAAGTGGTGGCGAGAAGCTCCCTTCGACCAATTCAGTTGAAGCTTCAGCCGGTTACTTCGCGGTCGACTTCTTCTTCTTGAGCAGCCTCGAACGCATCTGAGCTGCAACCTCTTCAGCAGACAGAATCTAAAAGGATTTCGTCATTTGGTAATCTACAAAGACCCATTCTCGAGGAGTTAGATGCTTGATAAATGAGAACTCGTACCCTAACAGATCGAACGCTCTAATGGTTAGCATGATAAAAAATGAACATATGACTCTAGGGAGAGGGGTACCTTCAAGATCCTTAGTTGACTCCGACCATAGTCGACTTGAAGAGAGGCACTCTTCAAATAGAAGACTTCTCAAATCTCGGTCGACCTCGGAGATTGCAAGAATCTTTTGTGTTCGCTTGACAACTGTAGAGATGTGTACTAGAGTTTGGTTGAACTTCCGCTGTAACATCTCGCACCTTGGATGTACTTATACCCTACTTGGGTGTAAATATCCAAAGCTCGGAACATTATTTGGGTGGGTTTTGAAAAGTAATTTGGGCTAACAGGCTTAGACTCAATCCATTTAAGTCCAATTAATGGGTCTAGGTCTAGGTCAAGTAGCTAACTAGGGCCCACTTCTACGTCAACACATGGTTGACCTCTTCTGCGTACTAATCCCAGTCAAGGTAGGTTAAGTCACAAGGTCAGGTTAAGGGACCTAGGGTTCATAAACTCTAAGCACCATAAGCAACGATAGTACCTGCTTAGAGTTCCCAATTTTGTAGGTCACTTCATCACTCATTATGTATCCAAAATGTATGTGCCATACATGAATCTGTTCCTAATTTTATGTATATTCTAGTTATATTTTTAAAATATTTTTAAGACAAAATAGTTTACATAGAATAATAAGCTTTATAAAACACATACAGACTGACAGTTACTGTACATCATCCAATCAAAAATTTATAATTTTATTTTGGAATGTCAGATTAACAATATGTCAAGTTTTTGTGAAATTAGACTGAGAGATTCACAACTTTTGTGTTTTGGTCTAAGTCCAATTCTAAGTAAAAAAAACAGAAAACAAGCGCAACCTCATGTATGCGTCAACTGTTGACAGACTTCAGCACACATCACCCAAATTATAAAATCGGAAAACAGAACTTATACTTATCATAAAATCATGATATTTTAATGCTAACTTCCCCTGGATCTTTCGAATCCAAAGATATAACTGGAATTTCAAATCATAAAGTAAAACTCTATTAATGACTAAAAATTCATCTGCTGGTCAGAAATCCAGCATACTGTTCAATCTGAATTTTAACAAAAATAAACTTCGAAAATCATCCCAATATGTCCAAACATTTTTAAAATACTCTAAAAGCACTTATTAATTTCTTGCCTTGCCATGCCCATTACCATGTCCATTAGAAACATAAACTGAGATAGGGATAGTAATCCTTACCGAAGGAGGTTCTTGCCATAATTATTCACGTGAGTTGCCGATCTTCTCCTACTTTAATCTGTGGAGGGATTTAACGTAGGGTGAGCTTTTGCTCAGTAGGATTCAACATAAAACTTTTAATTAAAAAGAAACTCAAATCTAACATCAAATACTTACACAAGCCAAACTCCACAGAAATATGCATATGACATGCTTTAATGGTGATTTTTTTACACGTTTTTCTCTATCGTACCTTGTACGATCTTCTGCAGGAATCCCTCACCTTGAAGGATATGGTTTAGAATTACCCATCAAACCATGCAACACTCTAATGAGCATACTCAATACTTAGTTGATTACTTTCTTTGTTTAATGCATCATGAACAATATTTAATATTCATGGAATTCAACTTCACAATTCATGGAATAAAAAAAATATTCATACCATGGAAGAAAACATCATGGAATAAAATTTAGAATAAACCATACACTGAAACCCTCTTCTTGAAGAGGTTATCAGTGTGTTACCCAGGGTTTAGACTAAAAAAAAACATTTGTTGGGCTAAATCCTAAAATATTTTTCAAGTAGGGGTTTTTAGCTAGATTTTTTATTTTATTTTAGGAGAGAGTGACACATGACATGATTTAAGGGAAATGCTTGGGAAAGACAAAAAAATAGGGTTAATTTAACTTACCCCCTAGAATAATTCTCTATTTGGACTTACCCCCCTCAAATATCACCTAATTAACTTACCCCCTCAAACTCATAGAAACCGTGATGTTGTCATTTGAATGCACACATGCATGTCACACACGCCTATTTTTGACGAAATTACCCCTTACACTCCACTCACGTGACTCACTTAAGTTGCCCTTTTTTTTATTCCAAAACTACCCCTATAAATTTTCTCCAAAGGTGTCAGATTAATTGAATGATCCTCTTAATATCTATGCATCGAACGATTTGGAGAGAAAAAAGTAACAAAGGAAGTCTTTGAAACCCTATAAACCATTTCTAGGATTTTTTTAGAAACAATGAAGAAACCACACTTCTGGCTCGGATTAAGGTGGAAAAAAGGCTAGTTTCTGCGATTTTTCATACAAGAAGACGAATCCACCGATCAAATGACTCGAAATCGAAGCACAAACGAAGTATCGTATTTGTACAACTCTGTTTTGTCTAGGTTTGTTAGGGTTTTATGTAAAAGAGATCACATCATTCCTAATTTACCATTTTGTATCATGTTTATGCTTAGTATTTGTTAGGGTTTGGTGTGTATTTTGCTGATTTGCTTTAGGTTCACAGTGTGGTTTGAATTTAGGAGCGATCTGTTTAACAATTTCATACTCTCTTTCACTTGCTTTCTCTCTTTAAAAAATAGAAATTTGCATTATGTAAATCGGATTTGGGATGAAATTTTTATGGCCTGATGGGGGAATGGGATGATGTCAACACTAGTTTGTCACTTTTTATTCTTTTGTAACTTGTATTTAAGAAAAATTGTATAATTTTAACTTGCCCCCTACTGTAATTTGAACCGTTGAATTTACCCCCCAAACGGGCCAAACCTGAAATTCAACAAACATAACAACATTGAGGGGTTTTGTAGGGTTACGCTTCAAAGTTTGAAACATTGGAAGAAAATTCAGGTTGTTATTTACCTCTTTCCGACTATCGGAACCAGAAGTACCGTCTCCACCCATTTTAGGGTTAGGGTAAACCAAATTCAAACCGAATAAGAGAAAAGATGGAAATGGAAGGTTGATGAAGGAGTAAGCAGAGAAGGACTTAATTTTTTAGTTCAATTTGTCTTAAAATTTAACACAGTGAAGTGTTTTCTTAAATAAGGATTTTAGGTTGATAGATGAGGAAGAAGAAGACTTAGTTGACTAGTTTGGGTAAAACGTGTAGGGGTAGTTTAGGAATAAAAATAGAGTGATTCTTAAAAAAGTCATGTGAGTAGAGCGTGAGGGGGTAATTTAGTTAAAAATGGGTGCAGGCACGATGTTACAATTCTTGGTTATGGCATAAGGGCAGGACACTTGGTCGTCACATTGTGGCATTGCTATAAAATTTGAGTACATTTATTGCTATAAGATTAAGTTTTTTCGAACTCTTAATGAGAACCATAGCTCTTAATGAGTGGGATGCATAGCTGCAAGAGCATTCTTGATGGAATCACCTGAGTAAAGTGTGGAAGTGTGGCCGCTTCCTATGAGAATTGTCTGATTTTCTAGAGTGCTTACTAATACAGAGATAGTACAAGGTCGTAATGTGCTGGCTAATGTTATGTTGCACTTTGTTGTATTTTGCCTGGAGTATACACGTTGTATAGTCAAGAGTTCTAGTTCAAGACATTGTCACTATAACTTTTATACTCTGAGTACACTTACACTACGTGAAAGTTCAAATCGTAAGATACTTTCATTTAAGCTTAATACTAACTTGTCTGCCAATTTTTTCATCGTTTATGGTAATTTATTAAATAGTGGGGGATTGTTATGGTTTTAATAAATTGTTGGTAGTGGGGTTTAAACCCTTGACTTACCTTGGGTTTTTAATCCTTAAACTTAGTTGGGCTTTTAATACACTAGCTATTTTTAGTCCCATATTGGAATAATGTAATACTATTCATATGCCTATATAGTCTTTAGTTAGGTTATAAGAGTGGAGCCCTTGGGGCATGCCATATTTGTAGACGGAGGGAACCCATAGCAATTCCTACAACACACATATGCGCGCGCGCCGCCGCCACCGACCGTGCCGAGCTGGGCCGGGTTGGTGTGGTGTGGTCATCCTTATTTTTTTGTTAACATTTTATTTTGAATTTCTAAAATAAATTTTAGAAGAAAAATATTCTTTTACTGTTACGAATTAAGTGGTCTTGTGACCGTTTTTTCTCCACTTCTGTTTTGGATGTTTTTTAACGACTATTTTCTTTCCACTCAAAATCTGAACCTAAGAGAAGTTTTTCTGTGGTCTAAAGACACAACAACTGAACTGATCCCTGTGTTTTGTCTTCCTCAGTTTTATCCAACGTTTTATTGGCAATACAATTGCGTGCATATTTAGTGTTCTCTGCTAGTATAGAAATAGAGAGATATAGTTCCGAAAGGCTGTTGTATCCTGGGGGCGTCACTGATGTGATCTGCTGCACTGGTCTTAATCGACTACAGAGGCGTGAAACGACTTAAAGAGAGCGACCTAGTCCGCGCCTCATCCTTCTTAATTTTTCTATATGTTTGGTTTATTCATTACAAGTACCTAAGTATTATTCCACTCAGCTACAAATTGTACAACAAAATATATTATTAATTGCGTTGAAAACTTAAACCTATGGATTCCATTTTCATCGGAAACAAAATACAAAGAACCAAAGGCATACAACCTTAACCTACTCTGTGACATATATACAACTACTATTTTAATAGCTATGCATCGGCAAATCTCTTATTATAGAAGGATATCACTATTTTAATGTCTCAAAGATTTGTTTCTTTAATAAGGAATTTCGTAGGTGTACATGCGTCATCTTTCTCCGTCCTTGTTCTAATTCACTTCTATATAATACCGCTTTCTAAAGTCACATTCGAATATACAATTTCTCTCTGTTTCTC
>MVGT01002699.1:243117-256009 GCA_002174775.1 Macleaya cordata | reverse complement strand
AGGGTACCGATGCCTTTTGGGTGAGCCTAGGTTGGACTGGTTGTCATTAAGTTGGGCCAGGACTGGGTTGGGCTCTCGCCAAGAACAAAACCCTGTACCGCGTGTGGTGGCTAAAGCAGGGATAATATTGGTACACGTGTGAGCGGGGCGTGACAATACCACTTTGGGATGGATGCAAATCACGAGGTTATGTGAAAAATAGTTCCACCGTCGGTTTCGCTTTCGGTTGAAAATTATGTAGGAGTTTGTTGTAAGTAATTTTGCAGTATATGTTTAAAACTTTAGCATAACATAATTATAAGTGAATTTAGTTTAAGATGCATGTCTGGCCATTTGGGAATTTACGAATAATTTTAACTATGTAGCAATTACCTTCTAAACTCCATTTCTTAATTATAAATAATAATATATATTTTTTTTAAATTTCCATATTCATACAAAAAAAGGCATTTTTTTTAATCTATTACATTAGAATTACCCGAACATGAAAGAGAAAGAAAACATTAAGATGTCTTCTTTTATAAAGAAACGAAAAAGAAATAAGCTAAGCTTAGAGTTTGTCTCAACAACTTATTGAGAAGGTTGGAGAGTAAGAGAGACGCATGTCTTTCTATGCTCTCTTGTGTATCTCTAAAAAAATAGAGTGGTATTTATAGTTGTATTTTAAGGCGACTAGACCAAGGAGTCCTTACTAACAATTGCCACCGAATTCAAATTTATGCTAGAAAGCATAGTATCTATATTTGGTAAATTTTAAGGTATACATTTAATAGTTGTTGAGATACTCTAAATTTAGCTCATTTTTTTTTTGTAATTTCCTTTAAAATTGAAACATCTTTTTTTTTTCTCTTTCACATTGGTAACTCTTATTTAATAAATTTAAACACTTGTTCACTATTCTTTGCTCTTGAATTTTCCAACTTAAACTAGAAGATATTGTTTTAAGAAGTTTATCGATCAGATCAATGAGATACTAGATTACTTTTTCATCCATTGTGATATAGTAAATCGTTGATCCGATGGTTAACTTTTTAAAACTATATATTCTACCTAAGTTGAAAAACTCAAGACTAGGGAAGTAAGAAGACAGGGATAAATCTATTATATTAGAGTTACCCGAACATGATAGAGAAAGAGAATATTAAGATGTCTTCTTTTATAATGAAACGAAAAAAAATAAGATAAGCTTAGAGTTTGTCTCATCAACTTATTGAGAAGGTTGGAGAGTAAGAGAGAGGCATATCTTTCTATGCTCTCATGTGTATGTCTAGAAAAAGAGAGTAGTATTTATAATTGTATTTTAAGGTGACTAGACCTAGGAGTCCTTACTAATATTTACGATTGCCACCGAATTCAAATTTTAGCTAAAAAGCGTAGTATCTATATTTGGTAAATTTTTGGATTTACATTTAATATTTGTTGAGATAATATAAATTTAGCTCACTTTTTTTCGTTAATTTCTTTCTAACTGGAAACATCTTCTTTTTTTTTTCTCTTTCACATTGGTAAATCTTATTTAATAAATTTAAACCCTTGTTCACTATTCTTTGCTCTTGAGTTTTTCAACTTAAACTAGAAGATATTATTTTAAGAAGTTTAACGATCAGATCAATGATATACCAGATCACTTTTTCTTCCATTGTGATCTGGTAAATCGTTGATCTGATAGTTAACTTTTTAAAACTATATATTCTACCTAAGTTGAAAAAATCAAGACTTGGGGAGTATGAAGAAGGGTATAAATCTATTACATTAGAGTTACCCGAAGATGAAAGAGAAAGAAAACATTAAGATGTCTTCTTTTATAACCAAACGAAAAAGAAATAAACTAAGCTTTAAGTTTGTCTCTACAACGTATTGAGAAGGTTGGAGAGTAAGAAAGAGGCATGTCTTTCTATGCTCTCTTATGTATGTCTAAAAAAAGAGAGTGGTATTTATAGTTGTATTTTAGGGTGACTAGACCAAGGAGTCCTTACTAATATTTACAATTGCCACCGAATTTAAATTTTAGCTAGAAATATCCATATTTGGTAAATTTTAGTGTTTACTTTTAATAGTTGTTGAGATACTTTAAATTTATCTCATTTTTTTTGCATTAATTTTCTTTAAATTGAAACATCTTTTTTTTTTCTCTTTCACATGGGTAAATCTTATTTAATAAATTTAAACCCTTGTTCACTATTCTTTGCTCTTGAGTTTTCCAACTTAAACTAGAATATATTGTTTTAAGAAGTTTAACGATCTGATCAATGATATACTAGATCACGTTTTCATCCATTGTGATCTGGTAAATCGTTGATCCGATAATTAACTTTTTAAAACTATATATTCTACCTAAGTTAAAAAACTTAAGACTAGGGAAGTATGAAGAGGGTATAAATCTATCACATTAAAGTTACCTGAACATGAAAGAGAAAGAAAACATTAAGATGTCTTCTATTATAACGAAAGGAAAACGAAATAAGCTAAGCTTAGAGTTTTTCTTAACAACTTATTAAAAAGGTTGGAGAGTAAGAGAGAGGCATGTCTTTCTATGCTCTCTTGTATATGTCTAGAAAAAGAGAGTGGTATGTATAGTTGGATATTAGGGCGACTAGACCAAGGAGTCCTTACTATTATTTACAATTGCCACCGAATTCAAATTTTAGCTAGAAAGCATAGTATCTATATTTGAAAAAATTTAGGGTTTACATTTAATAGTTGCTAAGATACTCTAAATTTAGCTCTTTTTTTTCGTTAATTTCCTTTCAAATTGAAACATATTTTTTGTTCTCTTTCACATGGGTAAATCTTATTTAATAAATTTAAACCCTTGTTCACTATTCATTGCTCTTGAGTTTTTCAATTTAAACTAGAAGATATTGTTTTAAGAAGTTTAACGACCAGATCAATGATAAACTCGATTACTTTTTCATCCATTGTGATCTGGTAAATCGTTGATCCAATAGTTAACTTTTTAAAACTATATATTCTACCTATGTTGAAAAACTCAAGACTAGGGAAGTATGAAGAAGGGTATAAATCTATTACATTAGAGTTACCCAAACATGAAAGAGAAATAGAACATTAAGATGTCTTTTTTTATAGCAAAACGAAAAAAAATAAGCTAGGCTTAGAATTTGTCTTAACAACTTAGTGAGAAGGTTGGAGATATGGCTGCACACGGTTCGGTTTGGTTGAATTTTTTGTCAAACCCATAGCCAAACCATTAATTAATTTAGGAAGACCAAAACCATACCAAACCATGATGGTTTTTTTTAGAACCAAAACCACACCATTGGTTTTTTAGATATTTTGGGTTTTTCGGTTTTCCAAATTTCGGATTTTTTTAGGGGCTTTCGGTTTTTTAACGGACATTTAAAACTAAAGTTTAACTAGATTAAAAAAAATTAACATATGGCATTTATCAATTGATCATTTAAACTTAAACTAAAACATGACATAATTAGAGCACTTGCATTATAAAAAATGCAAGGGCAGGACACTTGGTCTTCACATAGTGGCATTGCTATAAAATTCATCATAACCGAAAATGACATTGCTATAAAATTTTAACCCCATCAAGTAGGTGTAATTTATGAACAATCCATTTTTATTATTATCATCCCAACGTAGATCATCTTCATATAAAAACTCAAGCTGTTTTAACACTTTTAACCTCATCAACCAAATGCTTAAATTATTTGTGAACATAGACGACTCATAAATCACATAATTTTTTTATGTGATTACAGATTTTAGAATGACATAATTTTTGGTGATGATGATCTAATTATATAATATGTACATCATCCCCACAAAAAAATCAGCACTTGGATCATTTTTACATAGCTGCACTTGAAGTGTATCAATAACATAATAAAATTATAAGTTTTATCACGTTATATAAATAATTACACCCAACATTACTTTGTCGTGGAAGGCCTAACCAATTTGGGTGGTAAGATCTGCGCCCAAAATAAGGCACCCAAAAAAAAGAGGCGCGCTAATAACCCACTTTTTTTTACTTCCGCGCTTATTTTTCACTTCCGCGCTCCTTGACCTACTTCTCCCTCGTTTCTTTCATAACTCATTTTCATACCCTTCCTCTCCCTCTCCCTCCCCCTCTCCTTCATTCTTATCCAGGAAAGCCATTGACAGTTTCAGGATAAAACTCACTCATCTCTCTCCATTGTCTCTCTTCTTAATCTTTCTCCCCGAGCCTCTATTTCTCTCAAAGCATTGGTCTCTGTCTCTTCTTATTTTGGATCTGCACTTTGAGAGCACATGCAACTTCTCTCTCCCTTTCTCTTGTTAGTTGCTTCTCAAATTGAAGAAGTCGACCATATAAACAGATCTGCACTTTAAGGTTTAAGAAATCGATTCTTCAAATTGAAAAAGGTAAGCGTTAATCTTTCTCACTCTTACTCTCTCACCCTTTCTCTCTGTCGTTCTTATCCCAATTTGTTGTTTCCCTTTTCGATTTGGATTTAGGTTTTCTTCAGTCAGAACCATCATAACTGAATCTAAGGGTTTCGATTTTTAGGGCTTGTTTTGAAATCGATTTAGGGCTTGCCTGCATCTCGCAGTCTCTCGCCGGCAGAACCATCAAAACTCTCTAGCAGATCTGAAACACCCCCATTTGGACCACCAACACTACCATTTTTAGGTACAAAATCACTCTCTCTCTCTCCGTGAAACTATAATTTCAAATAATTTTATAGATTTCTTCTCTCCCTCATTTTTTTTTCATGTGAACAGCGGTAGAAGCCCTAGATGTAAGAATTTGTGGCCCACATAACCCAGTATGATGATCCATTGAGTTTGCAAACCATGGGCTTTGTGTAAACCCAATCCCTTAGGCCCGTAAGTTGTTGGGACTATCTTTTTTAAGTTGTGTAGGGAAACACCCAATCACTACCTATGATGGAATTGGTAGTATATTAGTATTAGGGGTGATTAGGGTTCTTACTCTTACCCAATTCTAGTACCTTCCATTAGTTTTGCACTCACCTCTCAAGTTCCTGGTGTGTTATGGGTAGAGACGTAAAACGATCACCCCACTATTCATGATGCTTCACCTTGTTGATTTTGGATTCGCGATTAAAGGTATGTCTCCTTGATTAAATTAAGCGGTTAGAATGATTATCATGATCCTTAGTTCATGTATTCCGCATGATTGTTAGTACATGAATATAATAGATTTCACATGTGGTATCAAAGCTAGTCTGATATTCATATTAGCCTGTTAATTAATGGAGGTAGTTTCCGTTACCATGTTTTGTTTTCGTGAGAAGAGTTATATTTACTCGTAATGAACAATTGTACACTAAAAATCCAATTTAGTTCTTGAACCCGTCTGTGGCATTTTGAGATGTTAAGAAAATGTATTTAGGGCTTTTTACAAACCAGGATTACTTGAATAAGATTTCAACCTTTAAATTTCTCACCATTAGTTTGGTTTTAAATTAGTCAGAGGGTTTGTTTTCTTGTTTCTGTTTTAATGAACAATCAAAAGGGAACTTTACGGTCACGAGGTTTAAGAAAGGTCTGATGCAAAAAGGTTTTAAAATGGGGTTTTATACAATATTTCCAACCACCTCAATTGTTTTATAGTCATCGCCGGGTAAAGTTGATCGGATTTCTGCCAGTTTAATGTTTTGAATGTCACCGATTTAATGGAGTTTCTGGCGAATTTTGTTTTCTGTTCATTAGAGGTATTTATGGGTGTTGATATGAGATTTCTATCGCGTGGCCCGTTTCTGGTCACTTGAATTATTTTCCAGTGGTACGACTCTTTTTTCAATGTTGGTATTAAGTGGCCGCGGGTTATAGTACTCTTTGAAACTTAGGGTTTTTGGTCTGTTAGTGTAGAAGAAGGTGATGTGGCTATTTTGGGTTTCTTTATAAAAAAAAGGTAGACTAAAAGCAGCTGATTCATCACCTTCTCCTTTGGTGTAATAGTGGTCACGTGGGTAGCATTTAGGTTTAATAAAAAATTTATATTATATTATATATATTTAAAGGGAAAAGTTGAAACCTTGAACTAGTTGGTGGTAGTCGAGTAAACTCGGTTTTTGATTAGGTGAGTTAACGCTACTGAGTTAGGCCGCACCTATTAATGTGAACCGGGTCGGATAACTAATCTGAATTAAACTAAGTTAACTAGATTGAACCAAAACCCATTATGTGACCCAATTCGACCTATATTTATTCAATGTGACCCGACCCATATAGTATGAGCTAGTTTCTTGACCTGTATTTAATTTGAACTGGTTAATGGACCTTAATTCAGCTGATCGATTTGACCCGAACCCAGATTTTTGGATCTCTTTAACGACTTGGAACCAAATTAGAATATTGTACTAGTTTAGAACCGAACCAACTAATGAGATCTAATGTGTGGATTAAAGTGTAAATTGATTTATTATCAATTTGAAATGAACCTAAATAGAGCCAAACTCACTGGAACCAAAATTAAATTTCTGAAATTGTAATTAAATTGGAACCAATTAATAGTCTATCAGGTTTTATGCTATTCCGGGCTCATTCGATGTACGTCCTTTTAGCTGTAAAGGCCGATTTTGAGCGATTTTCATTGCTGGACGTATTAAAATCATAATATGATTGATTTGACATGCTTTTGCTTGACTTATATTAATGTTTTTATACTTATGCATTAGGGTCTTATTAGTTGCTTATTATTTCAACTTTATTTTGACTCTATGTATAATTTAGTCTTGCATGCACATGTCATCTTATTGAACTATAGAATGTTATAGGTTTAACCAGTATAGTGGTTGCCAAAGTGACCTATGGTGAATGATAAACTTATATTTTAGGTCATATTATTGGAACGTAGTGAAATAGTGAGTTACATTTCTTATTTAATTATCAACTAGGGATTGGTCCAAAGACACATCGTTAGTTGTGAATTATGAAAGGTTATAATGTAACTGATTTATATTTGTTTTTCCCAACTCAGGATATATTGTGAGTGAACAATTTTTATGTCATGGTTTTAGCCCAAAAGGCTAAAACCATGATGATACTACTGGTTCATCATTAAGTATACATTATCCTGAATTATGATTACGGGGATCACCCACATAGTGTAGTGAAGAGAATTGTAGTTTAGACGAGCACTTGGTATGTTGCAATTTTAGCCCAAAGGCAAATTGTGATGATACTACCTGCTCAACATCAGAACATAATTTGTAAATGAACACTCAGTATGTTGCGGTTTTAGCCCAAAGGCAAAATTGTGATGATACTACTAGTTCATCATTAAAGTATACTTGTGTTTTGAATTATAATTATATAAGTTTCTCTTCATCTTTAAGTGAACGCTTGGTATGTTGTGGTTTTTTTGCCCAAAGGCGAGACTATGATGATACTCTTTGTTCACATAGTGAAGAGACTCATCGCTTGTGAGAGCACTTGGTATGTTGCAATTTCAACCCAAAGGTGAAATTGTAATGATACTACATGCTCAATTTTAGAACGTATGTTTTGAGTGAACACTTAGTATGTCACGATTTTGACCCAAAAGTGAAATATTTTCTCTTCACTATTTAAGTGAACATTATATATGTCATTATTTTGCCAAAAGGCGAAATCATGATGATATTTCTTGTTCATCAATTATGATTAAATGGGTTTTCTTTTCACTGCTTGAGTGAATGCTATATATATCATGATTTTTCGCCCAAAGGCAAAATCATGATGATATTCTTTGTTCATCAAGAACTAGGATGTATATCATTTTAAATTATAGTTAGGCAAGATTATAAACTCACTATTCTAATAGATATCAATACTTTGAATGTAAGATCTTTTCCTTAAGTTTTAGAAAAGGTCAAACAGACTTAGCATTATGTTCGTATGAGTATGAGTTACAAACAGTATGTACAATATTAGACTTCCCAATATTAATTGGGCTTATTTCTTAGTAATGGCGAATTTAGTGGGAGTAGTGGACCACGAAATGTGGAGATAACATGTACTCGTTCCTATACATGTAACTACTCCATAACGTATATATCGCCATAATTATAAATATAGCGACAAAATTAAAGTATTTAGGATGAATCTATATAAGTCCTTTATCGTTGAGAATTCCTAGCTCTTTATTATTATTAATTCCATATTCATGTTAATTATGGTAATTTAAGAAGAGGCAAGGTTTAAGCACCTAAGACATTATTTG
This sequence comes from Macleaya cordata, assembly GCA_002174775.1. Classification (NCBI taxonomy): domain Eukaryota; kingdom Viridiplantae; phylum Streptophyta; class Magnoliopsida; order Ranunculales; family Papaveraceae; genus Macleaya; species Macleaya cordata. The sequence goes on along the minus strand of MVGT01002699.1, from coordinate 247,821 downwards.
ATTCATCTTAATTCAAGAAGCTTGAAAAAAATGGAGAAATGTGAAGAACAAATACAATCTAAATGAGCTAATTATGTTACCTAGGCTCATAGATGGAGTTAGACAATAAAATGTTTCTTCTGTAATAGATGGGACAATTTTATAAGGATTTTCATAGATGTGAGGTGTGTTTCGAAATGGGGAAGGAGAAATGCCTAACCTTTGTATGCTTCGAAACTAACCTCATTGAAGCTCCCTAAGCGATTTGGATAGTAAACTTTAGGACTACTTATGTTTTTCAATCTATGTAGAATTTTATTATGTTATTTAAATTCTGCATTGTATGTAGTCAATAAATGAAAGCTCATATTTCTAAAGGCACAAATATTTAGAGTTTATCTAGTTATAAGAATCATTTTAGTTTAAGATCTTATTGATCTCAAGGTGTGGGGTTTTGTATTAATGAAGAACAAACAAGCACACCAGTATAGGTGTCATATCATGAAGTGCATAGTTTATTGAAAATATCCACTTGGATATCAGTATGCTTTGACGACTTTGTGTTTCGGTGGAAAAAGAATTTATCATCTTTATAAATATTTCTCATATTAAGAACAAATCTAATTCTGAAGTAATACTCAAACAATGGACATCCCTGAGATGAACATTATTGGGTTTGTAAGGAAAATATATTTGAAAGTGAGAATTATCTGATCTGATGAAGGAGATATAATAAACGACTTAAAGTCGTAATCGCACTCTAAAAGTTATGGTTAGAAGTATGTTAAATACCTTTAAGTTATCCATATATGGTGCAAATAAAAAGTAATTGGATTTTAGAATAAATAGTGGTCAAATCATCGACTACTCAGCAAAATCCAAAAGGGTACAAGGTTTTATCATTCTAATCATATTACGATAGTATTGAAATCGATAATGTCAAATTATTATGGAATGGTGAAATCAGTGGGAGTGAATAACCATGAAAAGTGGTAATTAAAGAGTTAAGATACAAGTCCCTATATCCTTCCTCTAGAGAAGTTGTAATTTGTCTTATGGTTGTTAATTAGTTCAAAAATATTATGAACAACTGAATGAACAATCACTCTGTAATGAGATTATCACTAATTAATTGAAAGTAGAATTTCCATAGAGAATAACATTATGTTGTTTTGAAAAAGAACAATTTTGTTATTCTGAATGACTATGCAGTTTAGCTACATGAATTTGAATTTGATATAAATGGCGAGTAATGTGACTATTAAAGGATAGAGGCACATGAGTTATTCTAAGGGCTTCTCATTTAGGAAAAGAAACACATAATTTGCAAGTCTAAGTGATCGATACGTAGATTTAGACATGCTTCCTTAAGAAATACCTTATATATCGGTATTTGTATCTGAAGAATAGTGGGAGTACGTTTAAGTTTCTTGTTCTAAGTATTGATAGTAGTTAACTTGCTAGAAGTAATTTTGGTTCGTCGCACATAACCAAAGAATTTCTCATTACTAAAGATATTATTGAGATAACCCACTTGTTTGGAATCAAAATATTTTGAAACCAAACACAATAATCGTTAAAGTGGTCTCAGAAGAGAAATATATGAAAAGATTTAGAGAAATTCAGTAAATTCAGCTAGTAACACTCCTATTATGAAATAATGATAGCGAGTGTAAGCACATGGAATAAATTTTCATATAATGAGGCTTTGGGAAGCCTAATGTTTACCCTGAGAGTAGGAAGTACCTTTGGCTATGTACTTCTATGAATGAGAAGGGATTATGATGAAAGTTATATGTCGATCCATTATTTTATCATCTGAAATGAATGAGGATTGACTTTGTGTGGCAAACTTGAGGCCACAACTTATAGTTATGGTTGCGAAACTTATCTCAGGATTTGAGTTTGTCGACGCTGTTGTCAAGTCGCTGAGAGTTTAATGTGTCGCAATAGTCATCTTTTTAAGGAGTAAAGTATTCTAATGGGTTAAATACTTTTCTTAAGAAAGAAATTCAGAAACACATATGTCTTTGGAATATATAAGCTGTAGCTTATAATTGCGAATCCATTAACCAGGGGATCATCATTAAAACACTAAAGAAACATGATGATATTGTTAGATGTATCCCATGATATTGGCCACATGGTTACATGGATATTATGATACTGTTCTATAAGACATCTTTGAGATCTTATTGTTGTATGTTTCTGATTTTCCTGTTTTTCCCTATGTGTACACATGTTTGAGATGGGATGTATGACAACAGGAATAGTCTTGACAAGACTTAATAGTTGACCCAATTTAAAAGGCATTTATGTTGTTGGCTTTTTATGAATGTAGATTCCCTAATTATTGATCATGTTATGTGAGTTCTGGTTTTGTAGTACATGGAAGGAAGTATGTCATATTAACGATGTATGACCGCCATGACTCATGCTAGTAGCTTGCTTAATTATGATATTATGATGGTTAATAAGATAGTTAAGGATTGGGATGTTTTCAAATCGCACGCGTGTATGTCATTTTAGTCCTAAGCCCATTATCGAGTCGTTTTGCAAAATAATTTCGAAATGATTTCTTGAAATAAAACTTGTTTTGTTTTACTATAGGTCATATGGGCCAAGTGGGAGAATGTAAGAATTTGTGGCCCACATAACCCAGTATGATGATCCATTGAGTTTGAAAACCATGGGCTTTGTGTAAACCCAATCCTTTAGGCCCGTAAGTTGTTGGGACTATCTTATTAAGTTGTGTAGGAAAACACCCAATCACTACCTATGATGAAATAGGTAGTATATAAGTATTAGGGGTGATTAGGGTTCTTACTCTTACCCAATTATAGTGCCTAAAACCTTCCATCAGTTTTGCACTCACCTCTTAAGTTCCTGGTGTGTTATAGGTAGAGACGTAAAACGATCACCCCACTATTCACGATGCTTCACCGTGTAGATTTTGGATTCGCGATTATAGGTATGTCTCCTTGATTAAATTAAGTGGTTAGCATGATTATCAAGATCCTTAGTTCATGTATTACTTCCGCATGATTGTTAGTACATGAATATAATAGATTTCACACTAGAGACTCACTTAGACAGCTCGACTCAGCGAAGATTTATTCTCTGCCGAAACCATTTTTGTTGGTTTTTGTTTTCATTGAGATTTTTGTTTTGTTTTAATTCTAGATCGATCCCTCAAAACTATAGAGAAGATCGGCTGCAGTGTAGATAAGATCGACAACAACATCAGCAGATCACGCTTGATGATCTTCATAATTGGAGAAAAATCATACTTTTCTTAGTGCATTTCCAGTTTATTTGAATGGTCGTCATAATTACAAGGGTTTATCGTCATCACTCTTCATAGCAGATCGACAGCAGGAGCAGCAGATCAAGCGCAATGTATAATTTAATTTTCTAAAAATGGTACTTGATTATTATTTTTAGTGCATTTCCAGCTGATTTGAATTAGTGATGCTTGATGGTTTTCATAACTATAAGGGTTTAAGATGATTTTTTTTAGGAATAGGTCTCCTAAATTTCTTTTTTGGATATCTTTAGATTTTTTTCTTCTTGATATGTTATTAATGATGTTTTTTGTTTTTTGCTGTTGTTAGTCCTGGTGCTTGGCTATGAAATAAGGGAGAAAAAGACTTCCAAGAAGGTATAGATCTTCAAGATTATGGTTTTTTTCGAGAATTTATTATCTGTTTCTTACTTTAGAAATTTCATTGATCGTCTGATAGATACGGCTCTCGATAAAATAAAAAAAAATGCTGGAATTTGGGCCATTTCGTTTCTGACTATGAAATTTCATTGATCCCTCCTTTCTTGGTTATAAGTAGCTCAATACTTGATTTTTTTAATATAGTTTGTGTATTTGGTTGAACTTGTATTTCCTTGTCTAAGATTTGATTGTAATAGGTTTAACGTGTTTGATTTTTTGTTCACAGATGACGGTGAACCTTATTGGTACTGTGGATTTGTTTCAATATCACCTGGAATGATGCCTTGTTTGATGATCTTTGGGAGGCATATAAAAGAGGATATTAAAAGATTTTGTTCACTCTATGGAATATTACTTGGTTGGGACTTGTAATTTGTAAGCCTTTTGATGTATTTTTTTCTTCGGATAACTTGTTTTACACTTGACTTAGAGTTTGAAATAACAATATATGTACATTGAATTGATTGGTAATACAAGAGTAGTCCATTTTTTTTGTTATCAGTTCTTTTCATGCATTATCTTGTTTTGGTTTTTTTTTTTTTGCCAATTTATGTGATATGTAATCCATTATCATGAATCTGCTACTATTTTTTCCAGTAATTTTTTTTAATAATGTATATAAATTCGACAACATTTAAATAACATTGTAAAAAGGTCATTCCACAACGTTGCATTAATGTTAAGACATATTTTATACAAAATTTAGTAAATGTTGTAAAACATATAAATGAACAGATTTGACAATGTTTTACAATCATTGTTAAAACCATTAGTTACAACGTTGTAAAATGGCTGTTAAAAGGTTAATTACAACATTTAGAAAACATTGTGACAAACTTCTTCCACAAGTATATAACACCTTTGACAATGTTGGTTACAACGTTAAAACAAAGTTAAAGAAAAGTCCCTTACTTTATATAACTCCCCAATATCACAATGTTTGTTAAAACGTTGTAAAAGTATTTTAACAACGTTAATCCAACGCTGTAGTAGGGGTTTTT
>MVGT01002699.1:225843-242765 GCA_002174775.1 Macleaya cordata | reverse complement strand
ACACGCGTGTAAGTTGGCAAATTATGCGTTACGTGTAAGCCGAGTGTAATTATTATAGAAATAAGGTTGCATGTGGGCCCACTTGGAGACGACCCATTGGCTGATGTGATTTGAAGCGATGAGAAGATCATCGACACAAAAAATCAGCCCTTGGATCAACTCAATGTAGCACTCATTGTTAGGTGTAAACTAAGTGTAAATATTATAGAAATAAGATTGTAAGATAGGACTAGCATTAAGCAAAATGTAACTGGGTGTAATATAAATTAAAAAAAAATGGAATGTTACAACTTAAAAGGATCTGCACTGTAGACCAGCTCCTCAAAATGGCTCGGCTCAAGCGGCTCCCCTTTTTTCTCTCTTCATTTTCCTTATTCGGCTCGACTCAAGCGACTAGCTTGAGCCGCACTATTCATCCGGGTGAGCCTCTAATATATAGTTATAAGAGCATTCACAGTAGTGGAGAGTTAAATTGTATTTTGCAAAGGCCACTGATATTTTTACACAACTTTTTACTAAAGCCACATAACTCAAATTTGTATTGCCGGTTCCATTCAACCGGTAATACAAAATGATTTGTTGGTTATACCGACAACATATGGTTTGGCTGTTCTAGGTTACAGACAAATCATTTTATGAAATTTGTAATGCCAGTTCTAGATTACCAACTAACAATTCAGACAATATTGTGTGGGTATAGTAATAAGTTATGTGGAAATATCTTCGACCTTTCGCAACGGGTGTTTTTAGATTTTTTACCAGGATTACATGATGGTGTTGTTATAAAAAAAATAGTTGATGTCTTATTAAAAAATATGATAATATTAATAACTTGAGAACTAGGCGGGGTTTAGGGGCCGCCCAATGGGTTTGGCGGTTATCACCCACCCTGCCTAGCCATTTAGTTTAAAATAAATTAAAAAAACTAATAGAAAAAAAATAAAACTTGGGGCGGTGTCCAAGGCGCTCGTCTAGCTCCTTGGATGGTGCTCTGAACACCGCCTCTCTCTTTGCCAAATATGCCCAGCCATTCCCCATCATAGGCGCATATTTTTTTTTGTTGCAATTTTGCGTTTTCAACCACTGTAGATGGTTTTAACCTTATCCAGTAATGCGGAAGGGAACTAGTTAGGACCCCTTCAGGATATCTGCCCGTGGAGCCGCATAGAAATCATCGAAAGACTAATTTTTTGTTAAGATGTTATTTAAAAATTATAAATCATCCTCTTAAAAAATCAGTTGGTTCTAAAGTTCCCAGAATTGAGATTCATTACCCAATCTAAAAATGCCTAGTCGTTGCTCATAATATTTGCTGGGATCATATAGTGATGATCAAATGGCTAATTTTTAATTGAGGATGTTCTCCTCACTAAGTAGATCATTCTCACTAAAAATCACATCATTCTAAAACTTTTTAAGTTTTAACTCCATCAAACGCTGGATATAAATTAAAATTAAAATAAATGCTTTGAGAAACAGTTAATTTATAATCAACTTTTGATGTGAAGAGAAGTATCAAAACGAGTTGATTTTTGGTGAAAATGATCTACATTGTGAGGATAACATCCTAATCTAAAATCAGTCCTTAGGCCATCTCCATGTGAGCCTTATAATAGATTGGGCAACATATCTTGACTCAAATCTAACGCCATCAAAAAGTCGATCAAGCCAAAACTTCACGACCAACAACCGCATGCTCGATTGGTTGGCATCCCTCCTTATTACTTGGATGTTTTGGGTTCGAAACTATTTGATTGTGGTATTACCATTGAGTAGGACCCATGTATATATATAGGATTAGGTCCCGCAACCAATGTTTCGTAGCCAATATTAGTACAAGATTTTTTATGGGGCCCACATAGAGACGATTCAAGGGTTGTACTCTTGCGATGATATTCTACTCACCACATAGATCATCGTCACAAAAAATCACATTGTTCTAAAACTTCTAACCCCTTTAAAAGTTGGGTGATTTGTGATTCATCCATAAAAATCTTTAATTTGAACCAACATTTGATGGAATTAGAAGTTTTAGAACCAAGTAATTTTATACAAGAGTGATCTATGTGGTGAGGAGATCATGGTCACACCCTTGGATCATCTCCACATAGGCCCCAAAAAAATCTTGTGCTAATATTGGCTACAAAATTTTGGTTGCGGATCATAAACCATATATATATTGCATGAGTGAGATATGCTTGTATGGATAAAAAAATACTGAGAGGACATGCTTTTTTTTTTGTACGCTCAGTCCTCGGCACATATTAACGCAAAAAAAGACAGAAAAACCCTTAATATACTCACCTTCTAAGCTGTTAACACCACAAACAAAATTAATTTATTTTTGCAATTCACATAAAAAGTTCGCATTCTGTAAAATTGTAAAGCATCTAACCATGCATGTTTTACACATTGAATAATTTCTCCTTATCTCTTAATTCATAATATTTTTAAATTTTTATCCATGTTTTATACGGTAAATTATTGAGGAATAGGGAAATAAACCCAAAATCAGCCCTAGATTTAGGTTCACCCCACCCAACTTTAACATTTTAAATAAAACCCAAAAAAGAGTAAAAGACAATAATATCCTCCCTTAAAAACCAAAAAGAGAAAAGTGGGAAGAGATAGAAATGAAAATTGCATTTTTAGAGGAGTTGAAGAACTAACAGAGAAAACGACGATCGGAGAAGACGACGGAGTTGAGATCAGAGAGAGAGAGTGAGAGAGAGATGTACCTGAACGCTTTTCCGACCAACAACAAGGTTATGGAGAAAACTCCAGACCAGAGCTTCATAAACCAACTTCTGAAGCAAATCTGATTTCAAATTAAGGACATCAGAGATGGGGATTGTAGTGTTTCCATCTTTGGTTTCTCTCACCTCAACTTCTCCACACTTTAGTGGAGAAAATCGAGGAAGAAGAGGACTGATTGTTCATGGTTTTAATGGTGGACTTTTTCAGGAGGAGGATTTGAGGGATGTTCTAATTATTATTATGAGTGGTGGGATTGAGAGTGGGAAAGGTCCCTTTGGGTTTGTCAATGTTCATGGTGAAACAATGAACTCAATTTTAAGTCCATGCTTGAGTTAGAGTTAGGTTGTATCCTTCGTGCAAACTCACAATTCATCGAAGATCGAAGAGAAAGCACGTCATCAGACTCAAACTCGCCACCGGAACTCACCACACGTTGGTAAGTGACCTTGTTTATTATTCATAGGTGGTTAGTATTGCATTAAGACTTAGCCACATAAGCTAGGATGAACTTAGAACTCATTTAGAGTCATTTCCAGCTTATGGACAGGCTAGTATCGATACTGCCCAAATGGAGTATCGATACTACCGCTCAAATAGAGTATCGATACTACCTTGATCTCTCAACAACAGATGAGGCTAGTATCGATACTATCCAAATGGAGTATCGATACTACCCTAGTATTGATACTGCTCAATGGGAGTATCGACACTACAACACCTGGCTTTCTGGGTTGCGCGATTTTTAGACCTAGGGCTTCATACCCTTTTGGTATTTTGACCTAAAAGCCTTAGGTTTTGGGTCATTCTCTATATATAGAAAAGAGGCAAACCATTTTAGGTCATGCATCTAAGAAGAAGAGAGTTAGAGAGCTTAGAGTGAGAAACCATTGAGAGACTCCTTGTAGTCATCTTCTCCAAATAGCTAGGACTTCAAGATCTTGAGAGAGATTGAGCTATCTTCTTCATGAGAATTGATTTAGATCTATTCTCATAGGGCTTTTCATTTTAGCTAGATCTTGCATATCATTCTAGCATAAGAGCCACAAAGTGTTGAAGAACACTAAATCTTCAAACTCCATTACTGTCACCGGTGGAGTTCCAGTGAGTTCGTCGGTGGAGTTCCGGTAGGTGCAGGCTCGTAGATTCGAGCATACACTTTGTTAGGTCCATGAGTTCACTCATGTCATATTTGTCGAATTTCGTGTCAAGGGTAAACTCAAGATGGTCAATGTAACTTGAGTTAGAGTTAGTGAGTCATTCGGTTCGTTGCGAAGCAAAGACTCCAAGAAGCTCAACTCACCACCGGAACTCATCTTAGGATGGTAAGTGACTTAGAAACTCAATACCATAGGTGGTTAGTTCATATTAGATCATATGAGAAAGTACGGAATGGCAAAAGATGTCAAAACCCCTTAAAACTAGTGTTTGAAAGAATGCTGTCAGAATACCACGGTTTTTCGGGAAACTGTGACCATTTGTACTGTGGCCAAAGGTTGGTTTCGAAACCAAGGAGGTTGGTTTCGAAACCAAAGTTGAAAAATGATGTCAGGAGGTTTTTGGTTTCGAAACCAACCATATTGGTTTCGAAACCAACCCTGAAAAATGCCAACAGATGGTTTTTGGTTTCGAAACTGACTTGTTGGTTTCGAAACCAAAGCTACAGAATGATGTTAGATGGTCTTTGGTTTCGAAACCAAACATATTGGTTTCGAAACCAAAGTTATGAAAATCATTCCAGGCCTTTTTTGGTTTCGAAACCAACCTTCTTGGTTTCGAAACCAACGCCCAGATATGTGCGATTTCAGCTGTTTCGTGAGCTGTAAAGTGATTCCTTTTCACTTTTTTGCACATTCCCTCTTAAGCATGTTTTAGGGAAATTATTGGTGCGTGGGGAACACCTCTAAATGGGATGAGGGATCAATGGAATGTCTCCTCATCTCCATTATTGTGTCTAGCTTTTGACCTAATACAACCTAGAGATTTCTGGGTTTGTGCTGGACATTTTGAGTTATAAATAGGGATTGAACCATCAATGTTTAATCAACCATTCACCCTATTTATCAACAAGTTCTTGGAGAGTTTCAACTCTAATTCTTTAGCTTCCAAGCTTGTTGTACATGCTTTAATCCTTCCCATTTTAACTCAAAACCTGAGTTTTGTTGCCGGTGGATTTCCGGTGGTTGAGCTTGAAGTTTCAAGCTTGTGGTGATATACTTGAGGAGTCAAGTATTGGTTCAAGGTGCGGGACTTGTGGAGTTCAAGTTGGAGACGCATCATCATCTACTAAGAGGCAAATTCGTGGATTTCGAATTTGTGGAAGAACTGTACACCGTAGCTGTTGGAGCGTAGAGGGAGTCGTAAATCGTGTCCATCGAGTGGTAAATCGGGTTGTAAGTTTTCAATAACTTTTAGTGGATTCTTGCTGGACTAGGTCCCGGGGTTTTTCCCAGTTTGGGTTTTCCTCGTTAACAAAATCTCTTGTGCATATTTTCATACTTGTTGTGAGATTGAAATATTCGATTCTTGTTCTTAATTCCGCATATTAAGAATCGAATAAGTCAATACTCTTGTTAGAGATTTTTGTTGTACTCTTATCACCTTAGTAATTTTTAATTAGGTGATAGTGTGATCCTTAACCATAGTCACATTGACATACGGTTAAATTCATTAACCGTAGGGCGAATTTAGACTTTCAATTGGTATCAGAGCAGGTTCACTTGCTGGGTTTAACAACCTAAGTGTGATCCTTGTTGTGACTTATGGAATCACAAAGAGAGGGTAGTGCAGTAAATTTACCTCCATTATTCAATGGAAATAACTATCCTTTTTGGAAAGCTAGGATGAGAGCTTTCTTAAAGTCTATAGACCAAAGAGTTTGGAGAACTATTGAGGTTGCTTGGTCTCCACCTACTATGATTGTAGGACCTAGAGACAATTCTAGAGTAGTTCCTAAACCAGAAGATCAATGGGATGCCATAGATAGTGAAGCTGCTACTAGAAATAGCAAGGCTCTCAATGCCATTTTTGCTGCTGTAACGGCTGACGAATTTCGTCGCATATCTAATTGTGAAGTAGCAAAAGAGGCATGGGACATTTTAATGGTAACCCATGAAGGTACTAGAACTGTAAAAATAGCAAAGCTTCAAATGTTAACCACCCAATTTGAAACCATCAAAATGGATGACAATGAATCTTTTGATGAATTCTATGCTAAATTAAATGAAATTGTCAACAATTCTTTTGCTTTGGGTGAATCTATTTCTAACTCTAAGATAGTACGTAAGGTTTTGAGGTCTCTTCCGGAGAGATTTCAAGCCAAGGTTACGGCTATCGAAGAGAGTAAAGATATTGATGCTATTCTTCCTGAAGAACTTGCAGGTAACTTAAAAACCTTTGAATCCAGTTTGCATCATTCAAGGACTTCAAAGGATATAGCTTTTGCAGCATCAAAGAATGTCACCTATACTGATTCAGAAGACGAGGATGATCATGGTGATAATAAGGATCTTGAGTTTCTTTTCGAAAATTTTATAGAGTTTCTTAAAGTCGAGAAAAGAAAAATTCTGAAACATGGGATTTCATCCTCAAGTAAGAGTAAGTCATTAAGTAAGGATAAAGCTCATAAGAAAAATAACAACTCTAGTGATATTCAATGTTTTAAATGCCATGGTTTTGGACACTTTTCCAATGAATGTCCCAACAAAAAGTCCAAAAGCAGGAAAAAGAGGATGGTCACTTGGGATGATTCAGTAAGTTCAAGTGACAATGAAGATAAAGCAAACTATGTGGCTTTTACCACTTCCTTGGAATCTTCTTGTGTCCACTCAGAAGATGAAATAAGTATGGAATCAGAAGATCTTCATACTGATCATATTGGAGACAAAGAAGAAACCACTAAGGCTTTTATTACCTTTGTGGAATCTTCTTATGATCTCCTTGAAGATTTATATACTGATTTTGAAGATCTTCAGGCTACTAAAGGAAGTAGTAAAGAGAACATTGAACTAATGGCTATGGCTGCATCTGTTGATCATGAAAAAGATATACAAGCTGAATCTAATGATCTTCGAAGTGATAGCGAGGATGATGTTGATCCTACAGAGTTGTTCTCAAGAATTCTTGAAAATAGTAAGAGCTTGTCAAAGGCAAACAAGGAGCTCAAACTAGAGAATTCAAGTCTTATGACTGAGAAGAATGATCTCACTCTTCAAGTGGAAGAAGCCTCTAAGAGGAAGGCAGAGGACAAAGAGATTCTTGAAGGAAAAGATAAAGAAATCAAATTCCTCAAGAATGAGCTGGTGGTGACTAATGAGAGAGTCACATCACTTCTTGAAGAGATACAAAAAATGAAGGATGAGCTAAAAGAGTCTAAAGAGATGCTCATAAAGTTCAATCATGGGTCGAATAACCTTGTCTCTATGTTGAAAGGATCGAAGAATTCGAGTGACAAGAAGGGACTCGGCTTTGATCCAAGTAAGGTTGCTAGCACCTCAACGTCGACGACCTTTGTGAAAGCTAAGACTCATCCTCCTCCTCCACAAAAGAGAGCAGTTAAGCAAGTTGACCAACAAGCTCCAAAGCAAGTTGTCAAGCAACATATCCCAAAGCAAGCTATAAAACCACAAGGTAAGCCTAAAGTTTCTAACATTAATAATGTGTGTTCTTATTGTGGTTATAAGGGACATTTGCAGAACAAATGTAGATTCTTTTTAGAAGATTGCAAAAAGTCTCATAATGTCAATCAAGATCTTTTAAAAAGAATCAAATCATTGAGTGACAAGGCTCAAGCATTGACTGGAGATATTGGAAAGCTTGACAACAACAAACAAGGTATGTATTCCTTTGGATCAAAATCTTATTCAAAGAAAAGGAAGAGAAACAAGACCAAAAAGGTTGTGCTTGAGACAACCAAACCTACTCATGTGGACTTAAATCAAATGAAGACATTTAAGAAATTCAAGGCCATATGGGTAAGAAAAAGTGATTTGGCATGTCTTGAAACTCTCACTACATACAATACTGGTAAGTCATCTAAGTACTTATTGGTTAGTGGTAGTGGTCGTACCATTACTTGATTGTTGATATTCTCACTCCTTCCCTTGTTTTGATTGCATATATAGTTGGGGTAGTTGAGTGAGTGTTCTACTAGTTTGCATTTTAGTTGATTGTTATGCATTCTAGTGTTTGTTGTATGTACTTGTAGATAAGTTCTTATTGCATTTGAACATGACATTTCATCTACTAAGTATCATACTTTACAGCATGCCCATTTATTGTCAAATCATTTTTGGGACATGTGTGTATATTTTTTTGTTTGTCATCTTGTTTCTTTGTCAATACTGAATGAAGTGTATAAACCTTTGTTATTGATTGAGAAACAAGCTACTACACAAGTAGTGAATATTGATGGTCAACCACATCAAGCAGAATTTTTTTCTGTAGGTTTGTATTCTCACTTTTCCCCTGTTTTGCATTGCATATTATTTTTGGGTTGAAAAATGAGTTTTGAAGATTAGTTTGCTTTCACAAATTGCATTCTAATACATGTATGTTTTAAGTGTTCTTCTTGTTGTTATTGGCTATCTTTTATAGAATACTTGAACATATAAGAGATTTCACAAATCTGAATTACTTTATTTTATTTTGATATAGCTTGTGAATCTCTTCTCTAAATCCATATACTCTCTTGACTGATCTATAAATCTTGTGCACATAAGAGCCTCTTGAGTAAGTGTGATTTTATCCTAGTTGAATCATTGGATGGGTTAAAATAAAGCTTATGATTCATTAATGGACTGAACTAGCTGGTTGGACTATCTCTCACTAGGATATTGTGTTTTGATGAAGTGCTGAAAAATATTGTTATATCTTGTTATGAAACATCACCAAAACAGTAAGCTCTCGTAAAAGATCTTGAGCTTGGTGAAACACCAAAAGAGTGAGTTCTCGTAAAAAAAAATGTTGAACTCGGTGTTTGAACATCAAAAAGAGTGAGATCCCGCAAAAAGATTGGGAACTCGATGTTCTTTATTCTTCATCTTGACCTCATAGTGACCCACTTGGTTCCAATACGGGTACTTTCTTGGTTGTGTCTCCTCGGATAAGAGTCGCTTGCAAGTTTAGGGAAAATATTGGTAACAAGTTGGTGATCTATGTCTCATGCTCTTGAGTTCCTCAAGTTTCATTCAAACTCAAACATGAAGGTCATTAATAGGTAACAATGTGAGATAGTTCTTTCATGCTAGGTAAGGTTCAGATTTGAAGAAATTGGTAATATGGATAACCTTATCTTATTTTCCTTTTAGGATGGTCTCACATAATGATATTGTTCTCTCAACACACACACACCATAATCAGAATATTGAGTGTTGTGATTTTCATGATTGAGAACTTGCTTGGCTATATTTGAATAAATTTTTGCAATTTCATGATTAAGAAATTTTTAATTGTGATTGTGTATTATATTATTGATAGCCTTGACAACATGATTTGGACACAACAAAACTTTTCTACTTGCATACATTGATAGCATAGATTTGTTGTGTGTTGATGCATGTTGAACCGGATTAGTTTTAAGATTCAAATCTTTCTCATGATCTGGTTGAGGGGGAGCTTGCATGTTTTGTTTATTTGCATATATTTGTGCATGCTTGCTCATTATTTGCATTAAGCTAATATTTGAAAAAATCCAAAAATTTGCATTTTCTCCATTGGTTTTCAAAACCAGGATACATTCACACACTTTGGTTTTATTTCTTATCTTAGCTCTGATACACCTTGTAACTAGCTTTGATAAATTTTATAGTGTGTGACATGTTCTTACTTGCCTTCCACCATACTTTCTTATTGTCTATCTAACTATCTACTTGGTTGAAAATTAGTTAGATATTTATTCTTATGGTTGGTTGGTTTGTATTTGTGTTTCCATACATTGTCTTTCTCAGTTTCTCCTTGTACTTTTGTTGTCTTCTATCCTTTGTCTATTTGTGACAAAAAGGGGGAGAATTATGTGTTCTTGACTTTGCAAGGGGAGTACTATGTGATACGAGTTTTATCACATAGGGGGAGAGATTCTTGTAGCACTTATCAAGGGGGAGTGTAAGCATATTCATTATTTATATTCATGACTTCCATGGTACCTTGATGTGTCTTGTGGACATGTGCAGGAAACAAGTTAAAGACAACCCATAGAGTTTAATGTCTCTATTTGTTTGGGGGAGTTTTGTCTTTTATCTCTCATTGAACCTTATGAATGGGTGTTGAATGGGTTTTGTCACGAAATTGACAAAGGGGGAGATTGTAAGGTCCATAAGTTCCCTCATGGATTTTGTCAATTTGCGTGTCAAATCAAACTCAATATAGCCAATGAGAGTTTGCAAGTTGTCTCTACATTTTTAACCAATGAAGACTTATAGTGAAGGAGAGAAGACTTGTGCAAAGCTCAACTCACCACCATTGGAAGATATCTTAAGATGGGAGAAGCTTTGACAAAGGGGGAGAGATATTATCTCTACCTTCATTAAATGCTCTAAACATTCTTCAAGGTATGTATTTAGTATTTTATAAGATTCCTTGACTTGTTTTGTGAGCATGTGCAGGAAACAGGTTGTTTTATACAATCCGTGTTTTAAGTTCTATTGAGTCATGTGTAAGAAAATACGAGTTGTAATGGGGAAGGTTCTTTATACTATTTTCTTATGTATGGCTTTGTCACGAAAATGACAAAGGGGGAGATTGTTAGGTCCATGAGTTCACTCATGTCATATTTGTCGAATTTCGTGTCAAAGGTAAACTCAAGATGGTCAATGTAACTTGAGTTAGAGTTAGTGAGTCATTCGGTTCGTTGCGAAGCAAAGACTCCAAGAAGCTCAACTCACCACCGGAACTCATCTTAGGATGGTAAGTGACTTAGAAACTCAATATCATAGGTGGTTAGTTCATATTAGATCATATGAGAACCACCGGAACTCATCTTAGGATGGTAAGTGACTTAGAAACTCAATACCATAGGTGATTAGTTCATATTAGATCATATGAGAAACCACCGGAACTCATTTTAGGATGGTAAGTGACTTAGTAACTCAATACCATAGGTGGTTAGTTCATATTAGATCATATGAGAAAGTACGGAATGGCAAAAGATGTCAAAACCCCTTAAAACTAGTGTTTGAAAGAATGCTGTCAGAATACCACGGTTTTTCGGGAAACTGTGACCATTTGTACTGTGGCCAAAGGTTGGTTTCGAAACCAAGGAGGTTGGTTTCGAAACCAAAGTTGAAAAATGATGTCAGGAGGTTTTTGGTTTCGAAACCAACCATATTGGTTTCGAAACCAACCCTGAAAAATGCCAACAGATGGTTTTTGGTTTCGAAACTGACTTGTTGGTTTCGAAACCAAAGCTACAGAATGATGTTAGATGGTCTTTGGTTTCGAAACCAAACATATTGGTTTCGAAACCAAAGTTATGAAAATCATTCCAGGCCTTTTTTGGTTTCGAAACCAACCTTCTTGGTTTCGAAACCAACGCCCAGATATGTGCGATTTCAGCTGTTTCGTGAGCTGTAAAGTGATTCCTTTTCACTTTTTTGCACATTTCCTCTTAAGCATGTTTTAGGGAAATTATTGGTGCGTGGGGAACACCTCTAAATGGGATGAGGGATCAATGGAATGTCTCCTCATCTCCATTATTGTGTCTAGCTTTTGACCTAATACAACCTAGAGATTTCTGGGTTTGTGCTGGACATTTTGAGTTATAAATAGGGATTGAACCATCAATGTTTAATCAACCATTCACCCTATTTATCAACAAGTTCTTGGAGAGTTTCAACTCTAATTCTTTAGCTTCCAAGCTTGTTGTACATGCTTTAATCCTTCCCATTTTAACTCAAAACCTGAGTTTTGTTGCCGGTGGATTTCCGGTGGTTGAGCTTGAAGTTTCAAGCTTGTGGTGATATACTTGAGGAGTCAAGTATTGGTTCAAGGTGCGGGACTTGTGGAGTTCAAGTTGGAGACGCATCATCATCTACTAAGAGGCAAATTCGTGGATTTCGAATTTGTGGAAGAACTGTACACCGTAGCTGTTGGAGCGTAGAGGGAGTCGTAAATCGTGTCCATCGAGTGGTAAATCGGGTTGTAAGTTTTCAATAACTTTTAGTGGATTCTTGCTGGACTAGGTCCCGGGGTTTTTCCCAGTTTGGGTTTTCCTCGTTAACAAAATCTCTTGTGCATATTTTCATACTTGTTGTGAGATTGAAATATTCGATTCTTGTTCTTAATTCCGCATATTAAGAATCGAATAAGTCAATACTCTTGTTAGAGATTTTTGTTGTACTCTTATCACCTTAGTAATTTTTAATTAGGTGATAGTGTGATCCTTAACCATAGTCACATTGACTTACAGTTAAATTCATTAACCGTAGGGTGAATTTAGACTTTTACACTTACTAGGCTTGGTGGATTCGAGTCGTGGAGAAAGACCGATCGAGTTTGCATGAGGGATTCATGTTGTCGATGTGAACAGTTTCACAACTCTTAGTGATAATTTCTGGACTAGGTCCCAGAGTTTTTTTCATTAGGTTTTTCCCCGTCAACAAAAATCATTTGTGTTGAATGTTTACATGTGAATAATTTTTGTACAAGATTGAAATATTTGATTCTCTCTTAATTCTACATTCGAGAATCGAATAAGTTAATACTTGTTTGTTTCAATTTCTACTTATTATGAATTCATTGTGAATTAAATTTTAAGTTGGTAGATATTAATCCCCCTTCCATATACACCCAGATTAATGTTTAGTGTTGTGACCTAAACTTAGGAGTATGTGATATTTTAGAGTGGATAATGCCGACTTTGATTTATGATGGAAAAGAATGGTCGGATTGGGCGTAGTGAGGGTGAGAAAAGAAGAAAAGGAAGAACCAATTCCTATAGCTTTTTCTGTTCGTTCGTGCTTCACTTTTGGTTTGGTTTTCAAAACAAAAGAATACAGTTGCATCTCACTTGCATACACAGAATTCCAGATCTGATATCATCTAGATTAGTTGTCGATTTGGTTTTCAAAACACAAGAACACAGTTGCATCTCACTTGCACCTCAGTTGCACAACACTTCACACAGTTGCACATTACTTGCATCTCACTTGCACCTCAGTTGCACAACACTTCACACAATTGCACATCAATTGCATCTCACTTGCACCTCAGTTGCATCTCACTTGCACCTCACTTACACCTCATTTGCATCTCATTTGCATCTCAGTTGCATCTCACTTGCACTTCACTTGCATCTCACTTGCACCTCACTTGCCCAACACTTGCATATCAGTTGCATCTCACTTGCACCTCACTTGCACCTCAATTGCATAACACTTCACACACTTGCACCTTACTTGCATCTCACTTGCATGTCAGTTGCACCTCACTTGCACCATCACTTGCACCTCACTTGCATGTCACTTTCACTTCATTTGATGTCAATTGCACCTCACTTGCATCTCAGTTGCACCTCACTTGCATCTCAGTTGCATATATATCAGTTGCACCCTACTTGCATAACACTTGCACCTTACTTGCACAACACTTACATCAGTTGCACATCACTTCACATCACTTGCACCTCACTTGCATGTCAGTTGCACCTCACTTGCATCTCACTTGCATGTCAGTTGCATAACCCTTCCACACAGTTGCATACTATTTTTTTTTAACATAAAATGAAGAAAATGAAGGTGAAGATTGAGCAGAAGAAAAGATGATGAAGTGATCGCTGACAGATTTAACTCGCCGAGAAGAATGGTAAAGAAGACAGCCCCCATCACCTACAATCTCTCTCTCTCTCTAAAATTCTTTCTCTAGAAGAAGAAGAAGATGAAAATGAAGTGATCACTGGCAGATCTAACTCGCCGAAAAAAATGGTGAAGAAGGCAGCCCAACCATCACCTACAATCTCTCTCTCTCTAAAATTCTCTCTCTAGAAGAAGAAGAAGAAGACGAAAAGGAAGAAGATGAAGAAGATGAAGAAGAAGATAAAGTGATCGCCGACAAATCTGACTCGCCGGAAAAATGGTGAAGAAGGCAGCCCCTAGCCATCACCTATGATCTCTCTTTCTCTTTCTAAAATTTTTCCCTCTATTACTTCTTTTCCAAACAAAAAAGGGCAAATATGTCAATAAAAAATGAAACAAAGTCAAAGAGTTGAAAATGCCATGTGTACAAAAGAAAAAAATATTTTGGGTTGTATTTAAAAAGCCAAAGTTAGCTGGGTGGGAAGTTAAAGCATAGCTAGAATTGGGGTTCCAGCTTAATTTCATATAAATTATTCAGCTTTTGCATGCACTTCAATAGCCATAAAAAATACAACAAAGAAACTAAGAAAGCATGCAATTATAGCTTGTTTGTAGTTTTGTCAACAACCTCAGGTTATCTTCCTTGGACTGCTTTTAGTTCAACATTTGCTCAATCATCACCATCCATTTCTCTTGTTCGGAACATCGACGACAGGATTGCCTGGCTCAGGCTCCTTTCAAATTTGTTCAGGCTTACTATGGGTATGATCTCTAGGGGGTTCAAGGGTTCAACCGTGTCCCTTCGTCCCAACGAGACAGATGTTTGTTGTAAAGATGGTTGTCCTTCGACAACAATTCCTTTTCGGGTTTCTAACTCTTGCAGCTTCTGGGGTGCGGTAGCATGGCAAACTCGATCCTTGTTTTCTCTATTTTCTCTTTCTATTATATGCCTCAGGCCTTGCTCATACTCACGCATCGATCCCCTCGTGGGGCCAGTACATAATAGTTTATATATTATACGTACACGTCACTGTCTGATGGTCTGACTGATTTAGTATTGACCTTTGCTAGTTCTATTGCAAGACATTTTTTTTTATTCTCGAATTTTTACCCTTTCGATATATATGAGATGCATAGGATCAATAAGCTCCTCCATTGCCTCTACTCGCAATGCGACTTTTTCTCTCTTTCTCTCTCCATTGGGCAGGAGCTTCTTGCTTCGCTGGGGTATTCCCATGTTGAAAGGGTTCAATAGGATTGGGCTAGTCTAAGACTTCTCTAACCACCCTATTCTACCGGGTGATGGAGTTACCTTACCTCTATTCGTAGAGACCTCATAGTTATTGTGTTCTAATTTAACGTATCTCGGTGCTTAGGTCTTCCTACTGGTTGCCACATGATTATCGATCTTCTACAATGATGCCATATGTCATGTTATACACAAGTGAAACAACAAAATATGTTATGGTTTTAATAAATTGTTGGCAGTGGGGTTTGAACCCATGACCTAACTTTGGTTTTTAATCCTTAAACTTAGTTGGGCTTTTAATACACTAGCTATTTTTAGTCCCACATTGGAATAGTATAATACTATTCATATGCCTATATAGTCTTTAGTTAGGCTATAAGGGTGGAGCGCTTGGGGCATCCCATATTTGTTCACGGAGGGAACCCATTGTAATTCCTATAACACACACACGCGCACGCATGCCGCCGCCACCGCCGACTGACCGGCCGTGCTGTGCCGAGCCGGGTTGGTGTGGTGTGGTTATCCTTATCTTTTTGTTAAAACTTTATTTTGAATTTCTAAAATAAATTTTACAAGAAAAATATTCTTTTACTGTTACGAATTAAGTGGTCTTATGACCATTTTTTCTCCACTTCTGTCATTTTTTAACGACTGTTTTCTTTCCACTCAAAATCTGAACGTTAAGACCTAACGTTAAGACCTTTTGTTCCTCTATTTAAGGGAAGTTCTTCTGTGGTTAAAAGACACAGCAACTGAACTGATCCATGTGTTTTGTCTTCCTCAGTTTTATCCAACGTTTTACTGGTACTACAATTGTGTGCATATTTAGTGTTTCTCTGCTAGTGCAGAAACAGAGAGATATAGTTCCGAAAGGCTGTTGTATTATGGGGGCGTCACTGCCGTGATCTGCTGCACTGGTCTTAATCGACTGCAGAGGCGTGAAACGTCTTAAAGAGAGCAACTTAGTCCGCGCCTCAGCCCTCTTAATTTTTCTATATGTTTGGTTTATTCATTACAGGTAACTAAGTAATATTCCACTCTACTACAAATTGTACAACAATTTTCAGACGTTTCAAAAATGGAAACTGCTTCTTGTACTGTAATGACCGCTCCAACTGATAACAACAAGCCTTTCAAGTTCTGTGGTTTGCATTTCAAGAGATGGAGATAGAAAATGTTCTTCTATCTTACAACAATGCAGTGTGCCTACGTGTTGTCTAACGAAAGTCCTAAACAGAGAGGAGAGCTTGAACCTGCCCGATCTGCACTTATTCCTATGTGGGAAGCAGTGGCTTTCAACTGTAAGAATTACATTCTCAATGCTCTTGATGATGATTTGTACGATTACTATGTTGGATTTGGGACCGCAAAAGAGGTATGGGATGCTTTAAAGACTAAATTTGATACTGAAGAAGTTGGTACTAAAAAGTATGCAGTAAGTAGGTATTTGAAATTTCAAATGGTAGATGAAAAATCTGTAGTTACTCAGGCACATGATCTATAGAAAATAGCTTGTGACATCATTTCAGAAGGGATAGAAATTGACGAATTGTTTCAAGTTCTTGTTCTCATTGACAAATTACCTCCCTCCTGGAAAGATTTCAAGAACTTCCTTCATCATAAAACTAAGGAGTTCAAGTTAGAGAGCTTAATTGTTAAACTTCAAATTGAGGAAGAGGCTCGTCTACAAGATCAAAAGGAAGAGAATGGTGATGATGCCAAAATCAACTATGTGGTAGGCAACAAAACTAAGGTACACCTGAAACCTCAAAAGAAGAATATGAAACATAAAAAGAATCAGAACAAAAATGCTCCCCAGAACCAAAACCAGAATTCGAACCAGAATTCGAAGAAACAAAACCAACATCCAACACAGAATGAGCATGCCTCCCAAATTATTTGTTATTGCTGCAAAAAGACTGGGTATTATTGTAACGCCCCATACCCCAAAACATGGGACATTACCATCAGTCTACAACGAGACTCAAATCCGGCAGAGTCTCCCCTGTAAACTGGACCTTTTGCCACCTAATAAACACAGTGCATACAAAATATACACAGCGGAAGCAAAAGAAACTAAGGGTATGCACAAAAATTGCCACCCATTTTTTTTTTCAACTCAACTGAAATCC
>MVGT01002699.1:151623-209402 GCA_002174775.1 Macleaya cordata | reverse complement strand
TAAATATGTATAAATTTGATAACACACATCACACATATGTACTGCCTTCATATTTTCATAAGTTAGCATGCATATTTATACATAATAATGCATGTGTATACTATATAGGTTTATGTGCTGGTTTTTTTTCTGGTTTTTTGGTTTAGTCTTTCGGTTCGGTGTTTTTGGTACGGTTTCGGTTTTTTTGGTTTTTTAAAAATATGAAACCAAAACCATACCATAAATATTGGTTTTTTACGGTTTTTCAGTTTTTTGGGTTTTTAATTTTTTGGTTTTACGGTTTGTCAGTATTTTTTTCGGTCTGGATCGGTTTGGACCGGATTTAAAACCGCACCTTGTGCAGCCCTAGTTGGAGAGTAAGAGAGAGGCATGTCTTTCTATGCTCTCTTGTGTATGTCTAGAAAAAGAGAGTGGTATTTATAGTTGTATTTTAGGGTGACTAGACTAAGGAGTCCTTACTTATATTTACAATTGCCACCGAATTCAAATTTTAGCTAGAAAGCATAGTATCTATATTTGGTAAATTTTAGAGTTTACATTTAATAGTTGTTGAGATACTCTAAATTTAGCTCATTTTTTTTCCTTAATTTCCTTCTAAATGGAAACATCTTCTTTTTTTTTCTCTTTCACATGGGTAAATCTTATTTAATAAATTTAAACCCTTGTTCACTATTCTTTGCTCTTGAGTTTTTCAACTTAAACTAGAAGATATTGTTTGAAGAAGTTTAACGATCAGATCAATGGTATCCTAGATCACTTTTTCATCCATTGTCATTTGGTAAATCGTTGATCCGATAGTTAGGTTTTTAAAACTATATATTCTGCCTAAGTTGAAAAACTCAAGACCTGGGAAGTATGAAGACGGGTATAAATCTATTACATTAGAGTTACCCGAACACGATAGAGAAAGAGAATATTAAGATTTCTTTTATAACGAAATGAAAAAAAAATAAGATAAGCTTAGAATTTGTCTTAACAACTTATTGAGAAGGTCGGAGGGTAAGAGAGAGGCATGTCTTTCTATGCTCTCTTGTGTATATCTAAAAAAGGAGAGTCGTATTTATAGTTGTATTTTAGGGCGACTAGACCAATGAGTCCTTACTAATATTTACAATTTCCACCGAATTCAAATTTAAGCTAGAAAGCATAGTATCTATATTTGGTAAATTTTAGGATTTACATTTAATAGTTGTTGAGGCATACTCTAAATTTAGCTCATTTTTTTTCTTAATTTCCTTTTAAATTGAAACATCTTCTTTTTTTTCTCTTTCACATGGGTAAATCTTATTTAATAAATTTAAACTCTTGTTCACTATTCATTGCTCTTGAGTTTTTCAACTTAAACTAGAAGATATTGTTTTAAGAAGTTTAACGATCAGACCAATGATATATTAGATCACTTTTTCATCCACTGTGATCTGGTAAATCGTTTATCCGATAGTTAACTTTTTAAAACTATATATTTTATCTAAGTTAAAAATTTCAAGACTAGGGAAGTATGAAGAAGGGTATAAATCTATTCTATTAGAGTTACCCGAACATGAAAGAGAAAGAAACATTAAGATGTCTTCTTTTATAATGAAACGAAAAAGAAATAAGCTAAGCTTAGAGTTTCTCAACAACTTATTGAGAAGGTTGGAGAGTAAGAGACAGGTATGTCTTTCTATGCTCTTTTGTGTATGTCCAGGAAAAGAGAGTAATATTTATAGTTGTATTTTAGGGTAACTAGACCAAGGAGTCCTTACTAATATTTATAATTACCACTGAATTAAAATTTTAGCTTGAAAGCATAGTATCTATATTTGGTAACTTTTAGGATTAACATTTAATAGTTTTTTAGATGAATAATGCTAGAAGTGCTCTGAGGATGACTCCCAGGATGACTTCCAGGATGAGGTGGCATGATCTGCTTGTGTAAAGTTACTTTTTTACTTTTTCAAGTTTGAAGCAGATCTTGCCACCTCATCCAGTAGTCATTCTGGGAGTCAACCTGGGAGTACTTCTAGCATTATTCTTTTGAGATACTCTACATTTAGCTCATTTTTTCATTAATTTCCTTCTAAATGGAAACATCTTCTTTTTTTGTCTCTTTTACATGGGTAAATCTTAGTTAAAAAATTTAAACCTTTGTTCACTATTCTTTGCTCTTGAGTTTTCCAACTTAAACTAGAAGATATTGTTTTAAGAAGTTTAACGATCAGATCAATGATATATCAGATCACTTTTTCATCCATTGAGATATGGTAAATCGTCTATCCGTTAGTTAACTTTTTAAAACTATACATTCTACCTAAGTTGAAATCTCAAGACTAGGGAAGTATGAAGAAGGTTATAAATCTATTACATTAGAGTTACCCGAACATGAAAGAGAAAGAAAACATTTAGATACCTTCTTTTATAATAAAACGAAAAAGAAATAAGCTAAGCTTAGAGTTTGTCTCAACAACTTATTGAGAAGGTTGGAGAGTAAAAGAAAAGCATGTCTTTCTATGTTCTTTAATTATTTTGCTGGGTATTTTAAGTTATTTAGCATTATATACAGTAGTAATAATACACTACTGATGTTAAAGAGAATCCTAGGTTTGTGTATGAGCCATCATAGTTTTAGCAAAATCCCACTATGAGCCATCCTAAGAACCAACTATGAGCCACCCTCATCGATAATAATAAAATAATAAATATTTTATTTTTTAAAACCTCCCTCACAAACTTTTTTTTTTTAAACAACCCCACCCCTACCACCATCACCATCTCCACCGCCACCATCTCCACCGCCACCATCTCCACCACCATCTCCACCACTGCCATCACCGCCTCCACCTCCACCATCACCGAGAGAGAATAGAGAGAGAGCTGAGAGAAAGAGAGGGAAAGTGAGAGAAGAGTACAAAGATCTGAAAATTTTCTCTCTCTCTAATAGACTAGATCTGAAAGAGAAAAGAAAGCGGGACATATTGGACCATTTTTTTCGACTTTGACCGGTGAAATTAAGTTTTCACCAAGGTTAGCAGTTACAGTGAATCGAACCCGATGGACTGAGCACGAAGAATAGAAACAGACTAGTAAAACCGTTTCTTTTAGTGTACAGAAACGGACTTAGTAGTCCATTTATGTTAGTGTATAGAAATGGATTTAGTGATCCGTCATATTTAGTGTATAGAAACGAAC
Organism: Macleaya cordata; assembly: GCA_002174775.1. Classification (NCBI taxonomy): domain Eukaryota; kingdom Viridiplantae; phylum Streptophyta; class Magnoliopsida; order Ranunculales; family Papaveraceae; genus Macleaya; species Macleaya cordata. Next base: position 206,234 of record MVGT01002699.1, on the reverse strand, counting down.
TTAGTAGTCCATTTTTGTTAATGTACACAAACGGATTTAGTAGTCTATTTCTCTTAGTGTACAGAAACGGACCACTTATCTTAGTAGTTCGTTTCTGGTAGTGTACAGAAACAAACTTAGTAGTCTGTTTCTAGTAGTGCAACGAAACAAACTTAGTGATCCGTTTTTGTAAGTCTGTTTCTTGTGTACAGAAAGTCTTCGTGTTCAGGCCTTCAGATTTGTTTCACCGATCGAAAAAAAATTTTCAGGGGAACAAAGAGAGAGAGAGAGAGAGATATATCTAAAATTTTTAGATCTCTCTTCTCGATCTCACTCTCTCTCTCTATATTATCTCTAGGTGATGGTGGAAGGGGAGGTGGAGGTGGCAGTAGGGATGGTGGTGGTGGTTATGGTAGGGGTGGGTGCAAATAAAAAATAAAAGAATTGAAACTTTGTTCTAAAAATATATATATATATATATATTATTTAATTATTAAATAATGAGGATGGCTCATTGTTAAGTAATGGTCCAAATTAAGTCAACCTAAATTTTGACCAACGTAATTTTCACCTAAGATTCTAGGATTCGCTTTAACATAAATCATAATACACAGGCGCTCCTAACCTTGGGCTATTTTTGAATTGTAGTGCTCCCACTTAGATTATTTAGATCCGAACTCACCTGTGTAAAATGGCCTTCAATTTAAGATGTAATAAAGATTATTATCAACATATTTTAAAAGACTTTATAAAACCTGGTCCTCTTAATTATAATCAATTCTAACCTAGCCTTCGACAAACTTGACGGTATCAGTCAAGTACTCATTTTTCAACAAATGCAATACACAGAGAAGGAGAAAGAAGAAACGAAAAGAAAAGAAAAGCTAAGCATGATCATATAGCATAAATGATTTTTACAAATTGATTGATTGCTATTGAGAGCACGCAATGAATCTAAAAACTCAACAGCGATACAAGACGAGTGATGATATCCATTCCCAATCTGTTATTTGGGATTTGGGAGTCCATAAAATTCAAGACTATCATCTTTACCCAACTCTCCTCTCTTTTTGTGTTGCATTGAACCTGCAAACTTTTCAATCCAGCATATCTACTTAACCTTTTCTATCTGGTAAAAAAAGAAGAAGAAGAACCATCTTCATCTATATTAATATTTGTTCATGATGAAACGCTAAGACATGAACACAACAGATTCCTGGTCAGATAGAAATATTTTCCCTTTTGATCATGTTATCTTCTATAAGCACTACAACACAAAATACATACGATATCCATCGTAACTTTTTTTTTTTTTCTCTAGATGTAGCTAAAGAAGAGAGAACAGAAGCAGTATAATTTCTCATGTAGCGATATCCTCGACTTCTGAATTAAACACAAAACTTGGAAACGTCGTTGTTATGTCCCTGTAATTTCCAAAAGATAGAAAGAAAAAACAGTCTCAATTGTCATTCAAAATACATATTATCCATTTCTGTTGAAATTCAGAACCAAATCTAGGTTAAAATATCGATGATTCAGTAATTTTCCCGCTGGGACTTACCTTAGATACGTGAGGGTCATAATCTTCATTAAAGATGGATTGCGAGTAACAAAGTTAAGCCATTCGGCTTTATCAATCTTCCCGTCCTGATTTACATCGGCGTCCAAAAATGTCTGTTTGCATAAAGAATCATAAACTTAGATTTGTTGATGGCACCTCAATAAGAGAACCAACAATTAAAAGGTTTAGATACATCTAACCCAGTTTCGATCAACTAATAAAACAAACAAAAGAGAAAAAGATAAACGATATCAAAACCCTATATACTAATATTGGCAGCTACAGTTGTGTCAACCAGATGGTTCTATAGAACTGGTCAAATAATCTTATGATTTTTTCTTGGAGGTGAAATGACTTATTTGAAAGTTGGATATATATGAGCAATGTGAGACGATGGATGAGCTAGGGCATAAACCTCTTGTTTTTCTTTTCCAGTAGATGGGGGTTTATTAATACCTAGGTATCAGTGGTTCTTCAGCAATAACAACTTACCTTATCAAGTATAGTCTCGATGGTTTCATCAGCCAACCTCATTTCTGATTCACATAAAAGTGCAATTAACATTTGCTTGACCTGCCAAACATTGAATGAACTGTTAGAAGTATATTGGAAACCTTCGCCACAAAACAAAAACTGACACAAGACCTTGGAAGATGTGGTTCATGTAAATTATTCTTTGCAAAGTTGATACACTATGATGAAACAACAGCTGGTAACTAGGAAAATAATAAGACTCAGCTTGCCTAAATTTGACCAAAAAAAATAGAAAAATAGAAACACACAGAATGCTATCAATCCTATCATGAATGGGGTCTTTGTTGTCAGATAAAATTCAAGCTCGTGTTGATATGTACTACAGATGTAAATAACTTGAAACTTTCAAAATAAACAGAAACAAAATAAAAAAGTGAAATCAAAACAAAAGTGGTCATAGTGACGTCATACATAATCCGAGATAGTATCATAGAGTATGTGTGGCATGGAAGTCTATTGTGCAGTTAAAATGAATTTAGCTTCCCTAAAAAAAAATTGAATTTAGCTGGTAGCCTGGTTTAATAATAGAGATGTTGCAGAGCCGTGGCCAAGATTCTCAAAGAGAAGAAAATAGAGGTCAATAACAATGATTGTCAGATCAGACACGGAAAGTTTGCAAATAAATAAATAGATGAACAAAGAATTGTTCAATTTACAGAATAAATTACCTCCTGACGCTCAATGAAGCCCGTACCATCCAAATCATAAAGCTTAAATGAAACTGCAAAATGCAATGCAGAGTGAAATTTAGCAAGCATAGTACGGACTGTATTTAAGCATCATCTATATCACAAAACTCCACTGTTTATATCCGAGGAATGATTAACTTATGTCAACTTACAATCGATCTTGTCTTCTAGTGGAGCATTTGGATGAAAGACGTTAAGTGCTCGAACAAAGTCACCAAAATCGATAACTCCCTTTCGCTTAACGTCAAATAGGTCAAAGATCTGCATGTATAATAGTGGTTCATAATTCAAAACATGAACAAAACGAATATAATTATGAAAATTTCTTTTCAGAGTAGAAATGAAAATGTAAGCAAGACATTGCAAAGGCAGGTTGAAGAAGTTTATGATCCAATGACAAACATCTCTAAAATCTCAGGCGAGATAGATTTGGCCTGCCCAAAGAACAAGACTTGATTGTGGGGTAAATCGTATATGAAAAAGATTTTTATGACCAGGCAAGGATTGTTTTTCTTAAAAGTGTGATCCACCCTGTTTCATCGGAAGTCATTGATATAAATGTCCAACACAATCCCTTAAGTCTCAGAAAAGTCACCCTACACTTCTACAAATTGAGCAAGACCTGCGGGTATTGAGTCTCTAACCGAAAAAAAAAATATCCAAACACATTTTTAGGTCAGTCTGTACCTATCAAGCGGGTGGGCATTAGAAAATTATTAGGTACATACCTTGTCTTTTCTTTTCACTTTTAGAAATCAAGTTCAGTTAAATACAAACTCGAAGTTGAAGTATTTTTATTTCAAATATGCTTCTTGAATAGATTCTGGGATTTATATTGTTTCCAGATTTAAAATTTTAAATGTATAAAAAATTGGTCCAACTATTTGCTTCTTTCTTTCAAATAGCAACCAAATGTTAATATTATGAAAAATCTCTATATGAAAGTGTCTTGTGTGCAGAAATATGGACTCGAGGACATGGCTCTCTTCAGTTCATACTTACGATTCTACGAAAACATATGGAAACAAATGAAATGTTTGGAAATGGAAGATCTCACGAGAGAGCTAATCTAAAGGGACTTTTGTCTTTCATCTCAAAGATGGACTCGAGGATATTGTTGGTGTGCGACGTGCGTGCAATTGGAAGTCGAAATCAGAGACTCACACACACACACATACATACTGACATACAAATAGAAAGCATTTTTAGATTTAAATTTTGGATAAACTAGGAAAAAAGATATTAGGGATGCCAAATCTAGAGTCCTGGATCATGAAGCAGGATGCACCGTGCACAATCAGTAACGTGGCACCCACATGGGGTAGCACTCCAAGTAACACTAGTACTGAATTTCGAATCATGAGTATATAATAATATCACTATCACCATTAGATGCTATAAGAACAACAGGTATCTATTCGGTTTAAGGATGTAACATAGTACCCGATTCGCAAAGAGATTCTCCTTCTTTCTATTCTTAAACAGAGCTAACTGAAACTCTTCCTGCATATAGCAATTTAGCAAAGAAACATTCATTAATGTCAAATTTTTATTAAAGAACTTTAGATAACAATTTTACATTTTCTGAATACTCAAAAAGGATTTACGAGATCTTTTAGCACAAACTGTATGAATGCAGATAGACTGTCCATTAAAGTACAATAAGTGATTAACTTGAAAATATTTAAAACTAAGCTCAAAGCCTCAAATATTATCAAATATGCTTCAGTTGAAAAAACAACTTAAAACTTCAAAGATACAAGTAATTCTAAAGCAATATTAAGAAGCTAACATGGCATCCACTACATTTACACATGTTATTCCTTCCTTAGAAAAGTTGCAATGTGTTGAATCAGAGCTGTCAACCCTGGTCTATGATGCTATGAACCATGTAGAGTTACCTGTATCTGACAAAAATACTAGTTTTGATAGGAAACAAGAAGTATCCGGCTAGGATACTGGTAGGATACCTCGTGTTCTTATTTGTAACAAATCAGTTAAAATGTCATTAAGAGTTAAAGCATTAATATTAGCTTACCAGAACTTTTAATGCTACAAGTATGAAATAAAGTATGTCAGAGCAATTATTTGATCATCATACTCTTTTTTATTGTATGCTTATGGATGGATTTGTGCACGCATGAGTGTACCATTTGATAACTTCAGGAAATGGATGGGTTTACTCGTATCCATAACCATGTACTTGGTTTTGCATGATTTTGATCATTTCCCCACTGTATTCGTGTCCATATTTGTTCATGTCTGCGCATAATAGATGCCATTGTCAAGCCATGGAATCCAGGAGGAATATGGCCCATTGGCCATTCAGGTTGTCCTGGTACTGGAACATCCATATCACTAACAAATCCAATCCATAGAAATATATCCAAGGAAAATAGATACTCTTCACATCTCGATAATGGAGAATCATCCTACTTTTTACAAAGTCTAACTCTTTTGTAAAAACAATTCCTAAAACAATGTCTACCTCCAAATATTTTTTTGTTTTTATCTTTTCTTGGTAACTGCCACCCAATATCTTAAAAGATATCCAATGGGCATTATATTCTTTAGATTTAGAATGTCCCTTTCTTGATATCCTTCCACACTACCCAACAGAATCCATATCTAACCTAACCCTATCTACATTGAAAAAAAAATAACCTAAACCTATCCAAAAACAATGGATGATCCGTTCATGCCCTTTGGTTGGAACCGCCCATGCTATAATACCAGAAACGGCCAAGACTCCAACTCATGACCAAGTTCACAAATTCCGGAAACACCCATATTACATCACTCATACAAGAACTTCCATAGTCTCAAAAACATAAATAAAGGAATAGGTAGTTACATTTTCTAGCTGCTTGGCACAAGGAATTTCAAAGGAACAATTATTCAAGAAGTGATGGAGCAGAAGAAAACAAAGTGGATCAGTAAAATGCGAAAATAACTCACATAATAAATATTAACCAACCTATCACCAAGTCAGATGAGAGGTGAAATTATCCTCACAGGTGAATCTTATTTATGCTTATAAGTTTTTTATATGGCTTGTTGGTCAATATACTTTCAAGAACTCGTCATAATTCTACTCGATATTACAATCACATACCTACTACCTATTGACTCCAAAACTACCAATGGAAGTAGTTGTTGAATGACGTAAAAGTCATTTGTATTTTTCTTATGAATAAGAGGTGTTTTGGCTAGGGGCATAAATCTTGTGGGTCAAATCTCATTGATAAAAATAGTATTGTAAGAGTCCTGTTAAGACTACTCACTAAGTCACTAAGTCACTAATTCTCCAATTCTCTGATTTTCATTCTTCTTCTTCTCTTTCTCTCAAAACCTAGACTAAAATATATATTTATTAACCCTAAATTGACAAGTTTTTAACTCGGTACTAGAGCAAACATTTGACACAGTCAAAGACGGTAAAAAAATAACAAGAGGAGTCACAAACATCATCATTGGCAACTGATTTTTACGTAATTTTTCATGTAAGGCCCAAAAAAAACATCAAACAATCATTAAAAATGTTTTAAAAGTGCTTAATGACTGTTTTGGGTGTTCTAAAGTTCCAATTAGTTCTGGTGATATCTCTGGGTGTGTAATCGGGTTCTTTTGTATTATAATCTGCATTATGTTGGAAGTGTTTTGTTGAGTAAGGCTCTTTCGAGCCATTTCTATGTTCTTTTTTGGTTGCTTTTATAATTGAAAAGGCCTAATTTCCAATTTAGTAAGTGTTTTGGATTTTGGAAGGACAGGGAGAAAAATACTATGAAGCTTGGATGAGATTAGCACAACTATATTTGCATGCTTTAGTGAACTTACCAAGATAAGGATCTGAAATCCTCTCTGGGATTGCAACTATGTTTGCCTCGGAGAGACATGTTTTCCTTAATGAAGCACAAATGCTAGTTGTAGTTTAAATTGAAATCTCAAAAGGTTGTTCAAGAAACTAGTCGATTACTCAGAGAGGATTTCAGATCCTTAGCTGAAATCGCGCTTTTCAGATCTAGAGAATAGTTGCATTATGAACAAATCAAACTGCAAAACCAGTAGCTCATGGTATTCTGAAGTAAACAACCAAGAAGAAGAATACTTCCTATTGATAAATAAATAAAAACAATACTTCCAAGTTCCAAGGACAGTTCTCAAAATGTACGAGGAAGTAAAGACTTACTACTAAAATTACAACTAAGTTCAACACGAAGGAAAATTAGCAACAAATACATAACCGAGGGGAGAAGGAAAATAGATAAGCACGGCAAAATATACTAGATGAGACACTTATATTGTAGCAATAAGAAGGGTAAAAAAATGAAGATTGAAGTACAACAGAAAGAAGAACCATGGTGACATACACATGTGTTGATAGATAGTACCTTATTTATTAGCCCATCATCAATCACGGAACTGCTAATGCTCTTGAACAGTTCAAATAGTGCTTCAACTTCACTAACACTGACTGAAAATAAAATAGAAGTAAGAATAGTTGGCCAGGTTTCTGAAAAGAACAGATCAACTAGTAAACAGAACAGCATTCAATGTCCGAACAATGAATAGCAAAGATTCTTCTTGGGACTCATTGCAAAGTACTGTTTTCTGACAAGGTAACATGAGAAACAATATATTAACTGTTCAAATCCAACTATAGATCGCCATGAGAGGATTAGCAGCACGAACTTCAAGTAAAGAAGATAAGCTTCCATTACTAAGATAGTTATGATAAATACAATAATCATATTTTGAACAATCAAGAAAAAGGAAACAAAACAAAGAGTTCTACATCTCCATTTGGAAGCATTAATGAACAGGTGTGTCTGCTTTAAAGAAATGATACAGAACATCTGGAATAGTGATGCTCAGTGTGAGATTTAATACTAATTAGACATTTTTATTCATTTAGTTTTCTTTTACCAAACAAAGAATATTGTTTAATTATTTTTATCTTCAGAGAAATTTCAGATATTTGATTTATTAACATTTTGTATAGGTGTACTTAATTTTCTAGTGGATGGGTTTTCTAAATGCCTATTACAACTCTTATCTGGCCAATCGGTCATTTTGTGCCATGTCTAGGGTCGATGTGGCCAATCCAGAGCATCCATTTGATATAGGACCAAGTAGATTGGGCACATGGACAGTACCTTTACCACCTCACACCCATTTCATTTACAGTATTTCACTTTTTCTTGTGTATAAACAGTCTTATTTCTGGAAAAGTAATATTTAAATAGAAGCAAGGTATTAAATTTCCATACTTTGCCAAAAATTCACTAAATATATCCCTATATCCAAATTCCAACATCGAAAGGCTATAAGTCTTTTCTACAGAATTTCTGTTGAAATTACTATTCATTTTGTAAAATTTAAATAGTTCATTTCCACCAAATCCTGAAATTCTAATATGTAAAAAAATTTATAGTTAGGGAAATCAAACTCCTCAACCTTTAGAAACCACCGAAAGCCATTGTTTCTTTGAACACCAATTCCTAAAATATATGTGGAAAAAAAAAGGCAATAACTCCAGTTAGATCAAAACTCAAAAACCTGTTATTTTTGTCAGTTTTTGGCTCCTTTTGCAAAAACTTGCTCTTTTAATTGGTAAACAGGGTGCCAGAGATTTGTTGCAGCCTAGTTGAAAAGGGGTTGTAAGCATAGTAAACACTTACTGAAGATGTCAAAGGGTGTTTGGACTGTTCTAGCCTAGGGTTGAGCACAACGACCTCCATGTTCTTATGCAAAAATTATGTAGGGCTAGTATTGGTTCCTTAATGTAGCACAAGTGCTTGACAAGATCATAAGTCAATATGTGGTAGTGAAGCTTGTCGTATTTTGTTGTTTTCTTATCTCTTTCATGTTTGAAGTTATGCGTGTCGATGTTGATGCTTACTTCTAACATATACATCACAACAATGAAGTTCAATGAGGCAAGTTTCTTAAATAACCTCAACAGACACATATCTGATTGATGAAAAGGGGAGACTGGAAATAATAATGAGAAGACTCCAAACCTTGATGAGGAGTGAGGACAGTATGAGTTATGACGAGTGAGAGGTAGAGAACTTATTTGCAATATAATAGATTCTCAACTCTATACAACCTGAGGTACATAGGGGGATTTTGTTTATGGAAACTGTCAAGGAAGTACAGTATGCAGTCTCTTGAATGTAAAATAACATTAAGAACTCTAGCCATGTATATAAGTTTGACCCAAGAAATTGCAATATATGAGAAGTGTTTGACTATCGTTGGATGTATCAACTTAATTGTAGAGAGCCCATATATTTGAGTTCATTGTTGATTTGAACCATAAGTCAGAGAATCTGAGTCCGTACGGGTTCACTTCCTGGCAAGGAAGTTCGCTCATTACTTGATCAAGACTATGTGCTAGTTCAAGTTAGAACAGTTGGTGACTTGGTGTACAACTATGAGAGTTCAGGTTGCCAGCATCACTTCATCCAAGAGATCAGCTCAGTTCTCACTACAGATTAGAAAGGCAATAACTGTAATAGGATGAAAACCAATGGAAGTGGTCATGATGGTGAAGATAAACTAAAGTGTATTCACTGCTGGTGCACGTGGTACACAAGAGAAACAAGCTCGGGCTTAGTAGGATAACCAGCTAAATTCTCTATGTTCGGGGTATCAACTGCTTATGCAACTCTTACAACAGGATCGCATTCAATTGCTCCAACAGGCTGAGTAGATCTTCTACTACTGCAGAGAAATTAGATAGTGTCTCCACATGTGCATGATCATGTACACATGCATCTGATAATCAAATCTCCTGTATCACATCCACTTCCAAGTCATGGATAACTGATTCTAATGCATCTAACCTGACAGGTGTATCATCTATGTTTTCTGTGAACTCCATTCATTCCCAATGTTTTTACTAACTTACTGTAAGTTAATTGTCTCCCAAAGAACTTAACTGCACTGTTTCCTTTTTCCTACCTAGTTTTTCCCAAGATGCGCTCTCAAGGATAACAACCAGTTTCCGTGAAGTAGACGCATTATACTTTTGTTTAACTGCACTGATTCAACAAGTGCTCTGCATCATCCCTTGGTACCTAGTAAAAGTATTTATCATATAATGCAGTAAGCCAGTAATATTACCATCTTAGTTATTTCAAAAAAAATATTACCATCTTAGTTAAATTTCTTATCAGTCTGTACCATTTATTCCTACTTTTGTTTAACTTAGTTACTTGATTGTTCCAGTGTGAATTTTTTTAGTACAAAAGACATAGTCAATAGTCATAATTAATTTCATACAAGTAGAAACAAAACTACTGCTCCTTTTGTTCTTGTTCGAGATATGGGGTTCTGCCCCTTTTACTTTTGTGCGTGGTTAGCACCATTTTGTCAAGTTTATGGATTATAATACTCGTGCCACTTGGGTTTATCTTCGGTACCTCAAGTCAATACTTTGGAGAGGATTGATCATCTGTAAGCATGACCATTCGTGAGACAAGGAATGACAAGCATTACCATACCCAAAAAAACAAATCTGAAGGTACCTCCAAACCTAATGGTCAGAACTGTGAAACTACACGAAAGAAGGGCAAGGCTATTGCATTTTTAAACAGTTAAAAGACACGTCATTTGTAGTTTGAAGTTCTGCCTTACTCCAGTCCATTCTTAGGTTTGTAGAAGGCCGAATTCTCCGTCAAGCTTACTGATTTACTTAAACCAATCATCAAGCTCAACAGAGGTTTGGACATTATTTACGAAAAGCACTACACTAGTTGTGATAGCTTTTTCTCTAATGTTTACTAATACAATTTCAACTTATCAAAAATTACAAAAAGAAAATGAAAAAGAAATTGTAGTCTACTAAAATAACAAGAAACCTTCTAGTTTCAATCACTTAATCATAAGCAGAGTCTCAAATATTAGTATTTTTAGTATATCAGTAACTCAGTCAGATTACAAACCAGAATGTGTTGTAAGAGATCAATGGGTACATTGGAATCATAGTTTTAAAATCGCATATCGTATCGCGTTTCGGAACCCCAAATTTAAGATACGCATATCTTATCGAATATCGTGTATCGTAGGATACACATATAAGGTGCAAGATTAGATATGGGGTGTGAGTAAGTTAGGTGCAATTATGATGTTCCTTTTTATAACACTAACGTAATTTTTTATAAACATAGGTGTTCAGAGGGGGTTTCTTAATTTTTTAAAATAATGGAGGGTGTATTTTTTTAGTTAAACAGAAATATCGCGATACGATATGCTCAAAATATTGGGATATTTTGAGATATCACGATACGTATCACAACATCTCGCGATATTTTGAAATGACAGATATCGTTGAGTATCGTATCTTTTTTCTGGCGATACGATACGTATCCTGTATCGTATCGGGATATATCGGGATATTTAAAACTATGATTGGAATCATCAGAACATGTCGATACATAACTCTAAACTGTGTATCATGCCTCAGATGTGATGTTTGAAGCTACAAAGCTATGTGTAGTACTAAGATGACCAGAATATAATATGTTTAGTGAACTACTGTATATTGTCTTAATGGTATCAAACGGAATTTTAGGGGGTGTGAATGTGAATTGCTTACAAGCTGTTTGTGATGCGAGAATCACAGGGTCCTCGTGCCCAGGGAACTGCTTTCTGGCCGTTGACTGAAAACAGCCCATTGACCAAAAGCCTAGGCTTCAGTATTATAAATCATAGACATCTGAATATTGCATGTTAACCTAAATCAACCACCAAAAAACAAAAAACAGAGCAAACTAAAATCAGGTTAGATGAACAAAATTCAAAAAAAAAAAAANACCTGACAGGTGTATCATCTATGTTTTCTGTGAACTCCATTCATTCCCAATGTTTTTACTAACTTACTGTAAGTTAATTGTCTCCCAAAGAACTTAACTGCACTGTTTCCTTTTTCCTACCTAGTTTTTCCCAAGATGCGCTCTCAAGGATAACAACCAGTTTCCGTGAAGTAGACGCATTATACTTTTGTTTAACTGCACTGATTCAACAAGTGCTCTGCATCATCCCTTGGTACCTAGTAAAAGTATTTATCATATAATGCAGTAAGCCAGTAATATTACCATCTTAGTTATTTCAAAAAAAATATTACCATCTTAGTTAAATTTCTTATCAGTCTGTACCATTTATTCCTACTTTTGTTTAACTTAGTTACTTGATTGTTCCAGTGTGAATTTTTTTAGTACAAAAGACATAGTCAATAGTCATAATTAATTTCATACAAGTAGAAACAAAACTACTGCTCCTTTTGTTCTTGTTCGAGATATGGGGTTCTGCCCCTTTTACTTTTGTGCGTGGTTAGCACCATTTTGTCAAGTTTATGGATTATAATACTCGTGCCACTTGGGTTTATCTTCGGTACCTCAAGTCAATACTTTGGAGAGGATTGATCATCTGTAAGCATGACCATTCGTGAGACAAGGAATGACAAGCATTACCATACCCAAAAAAACAAATCTGAAGGTACCTCCAAACCTAATGGTCAGAACTGTGAAACTACACGAAAGAAGGGCAAGGCTATTGCATTTTTAAACAGTTAAAAGACACGTCATTTGTAGTTTGAAGTTCTGCCTTACTCCAGTCCATTCTTAGGTTTGTAGAAGGCCGAATTCTCCGTCAAGCTTACTGATTTACTTAAACCAATCATCAAGCTCAACAGAGGTTTGGACATTATTTACGAAAAGCACTACACTAGTTGTGATAGCTTTTTCTCTAATGTTTACTAATACAATTTCAACTTATCAAAAATTACAAAAAGAAAATGAAAAAGAAATTGTAGTCTACTAAAATAACAAGAAACCTTCTAGTTTCAATCACTTAATCATAAGCAGAGTCTCAAATATTAGTATTTTTAGTATATCAGTAACTCAGTCAGATTACAAACCAGAATGTGTTGTAAGAGATCAATGGGTACATTGGAATCATAGTTTTAAAATCGCATATCGTATCGCGTTTCGGAACCCCAAATTTAAGATACGCATATCTTATCGAATATCGTGTATCGTAGGATACACATATAAGGTGCAAGATTAGATATGGGGTGTGAGTAAGTTAGGTGCAATTATGATGTTCCTTTTTATAACACTAACGTAATTTTTTATAAACATAGGTGTTCAGAGGGGGTTTCTTAATTTTTTAAAATAATGGAGGGTGTATTTTTTTAGTTAAACAGAAATATCGCGATACGATATGCTCAAAATATTGGGATATTTTGAGATATCACGATACGTATCACAACATCTCGCGATATTTTGAAATGACAGATATCGTTGAGTATCGTATCTTTTTTCTGGCGATACGATACGTATCCTGTATCGTATCGGGATATATCGGGATATTTAAAACTATGATTGGAATCATCAGAACATGTCGATACATAACTCTAAACTGTGTATCATGCCTCAGATGTGATGTTTGAAGCTACAAAGCTATGTGTAGTACTAAGATGACCAGAATATAATATGTTTAGTGAACTACTGTATATTGTCTTAATGGTATCAAACGGAATTTTAGGGGGTGTGAATGTGAATTGCTTACAAGCTGTTTGTGATGCGAGAATCACAGGGTCCTCGTGCCCAGGGAACTGCTTTCTGGCCGTTGACTGAAAACAGCCCATTGACCAAAAGCCTAGGCTTCAGTATTATAAATCATAGACATCTGAATATTGCATGTTAACCTAAATCAACCACCAAAAAACAAAAAACAGAGCAAACTAAAATCAGGTTAGATGAACAAAATTCAAAAAAAAAAAAATATTGATTTCGAAATGTATGAATTCTATATGGACCATTAAAAAGCAAAAATCTTGAAAACCATAATCATAAGATCTTTAATGAAAGTAAAGTGAATTTCGAAACAAAAACAAGAGATCTCTCCTAGGGCCAACTGCTAATATCAAATCGAAATAAAATAAATAGAAATCTGAGATAGAACGAAAGAGAGGTCGAAGATGAACTTACTGGACGGAATCCTACCGGAAATTAGCCGGTGAAATGCTGTTTTCCTGCAAAACGGAGAGAAACTCCAAAAGAATTTGTAATCCTTTGACACAAAAATACTATGATTTTCCAACTGAATGACGATCCAACAGACAAGATTGTTTGATCGGAAAAAATGGTTTATCAGACGGAATCGTACCGGAAAATTAATAGTCACTAAGAATGCCGTGTTCTTGAGAAACTAGAGAGAGAAAATTGGAGTCGTTTGTGAAGAAAGAAAAATACTGTCAAGTTTGAGGGCTTAAGTGTTTTAGTGACGTTGATCCAACGGCTCAGGTTGTTTGATCAATAGACTCCCGATGAATTCGGCGCCTCCGTCAAAAACATTAAAAGACAACGCAAAATTTAATTAATTAAAAAGAAATACAAATTAGGCAAATACTTGTTAATCTTACACCCTTTTTACTCTGGCCGGTTTGTGGGACCTACATAGAAATTATGAGGGTTAGATTGTTTGAAAATAGTTTCTTCGCTATGAAGAAAAAATCACCTGTCTAAAATTTTTACCTCTATAAATTTTAAATTTTTTAGACTATTTATTTTATATTAATTTTTAAGTCAATTACTAGTATTAAAAAGATGTAAATTTTTTATGACAATGATCTACGTTGTGAATAGATACTTCCCATTATAATTTGGCGTCCGGATCTTTCCTATGTAGGCCTTAGAAACGAGTGTAAATAGAGTGTAAAAGTAAGTCAAATGTTAAAAGAAGAAAAGGGTTGCAACTAAGGTTTCCCATAAGACCAATACAAGTGAAAAGTAAGAAAGGACACAACTTTTCAACTAAGGCCCCGCTTTGTACTTCATGAATATTCGTAAATGTAAAAATTCATGGTTCATCATGTGTTTGTAGGTAATTGATGAAGGCATCTAATAGCAAAAATTTGTTATGATTCGTAATGGGCTTACAAAATAAACAATTTAAAATTTTTTATTTATTTTTTTTTAATTTACAGAATTTTAATTAGCACCTAAAAAAATTATAAATTTTTACTTTTACGTGTCCGGCTAAATAAAACCAAACTATTTCTTTTTTAGAAGAGAGGAAACTTATTAATAAGTTTGACGTAAATAATATAAACAAAAGAAAAAGCACATCTTTAAATAATTATAAAAAAATAAAAAATTAAAATAAAGTGATTCCCTAAAATTATAAAATTAATAGTAGTATTAAAATATTTGTAAATCAAATAATTGTATAGTTAAAAAATAGATTTAATATTTACCTCTTTTCTTTTAGGCAAATAACTAACTTTTTTTTATTTAAAAGTACTAGTCGACTTGCACATGCTATGCTCAAACCATTTAAACTAAGACAAGTGTTCAAACATGTTTTAATAGTATAAAATAATTAAATAAAATATTAACAAATGACATCTAATTTATCTAAATCATACTCAAAGGCTCAAACCCAGGACCGTTGTTAATACTTTACCAAAATGATATCCAACACCATGGTAGAAACATCCTCATAACCAACGTTCATAAATAGTAGAGTAAACTAACACTCTTGAAACACTATTTTGCGAAGAGCTTAGAATGTTGTGGTTATGATGTGGACACCTCAAACAAGCAAAAAAAATGTATTTTTTAAGATTTGGGCAAGTACTCTGATCTCTAGTCAACTCGACCAGATCGACCAATCTTCAACAATTCAATGTGATCCAAGAAGTTAGTTATTTCATTCTATATATTTATAATGAGTTATATCCTAATTCTTAAGAATAATGCTAAAGAGAGATTTTTTTGTTGGGGAGATTTTCTAAGAAGATTCTGATATAACAACAAATTAGTTATCATTTTTTATAACTCTATGAATTGCAAGAATGTTCCTCCTATTGTTCAGTTGGAATTAGTAGTTGAAAAAAGGAAGTACCAAATGTGTTGCATTATTTAAGTCTCATTAATGAATTGATGAAGTTGCGCGGGTAAGGGAAAGATTTGATTAGGCCATTCGAGTTTGGGATGAGGATTTCTAAGGTTGGGATTGATTGGATGTTCGAGGAAGGCGAAGGAGGAGTTATGTTAGGATTTTAGGGATCAAATTAACCACAAACTAGAGATAAACAATCAAACAAGCAAACCGAGAACGTAAAACAGAAAATAAAGCAAGCACCACAACGCACAAGATTTACGTGGTTCGGCAAGATTGTCTACATCTACGGACGACGATGAACTCTTTCTACTATAATGAAAAACAATGAAGAACAGTTACAGGATTTACCTCACAAGCAACCCAAACTTCAAGCCTCTTAACCCTTACAAGGATTCTCTCAAACCCTTCTTGTTGAAAGCTCTTATAAATATTGCTCTCACCTCTCTCTATATCTTCAGACTCACAACCCTTTCAAGAGATCTCACACTCTCACTGTTGTTTTCTGAAATACTTTAGGCTAAGGCCCTACTCCTATATTTATAGCCTCCAATAGGTATCCCAATCTTCGAAAGAAAAAGGAATCCTAACTATATATGAAAAAAGAAACCCATCTAAAAATAGCAGTTCCCCCAAAACAAGTGAAAAGAAGTTTCCAAAACCTTGTAGGACTCTTATTTAGAGTCTTACTAAATATCGACAAACTAACAATTCTCCACCTTTGACGATATTCTCTTGTACCCGTTCTTCTCTTCACGTTCATCATCGTCACCACCTTGTGCCTCACGGCGCCTCCACCCGTAGGATATTGATCAAGTCCAGGCAATGCTTAAACTTAATCAATGGTACCACCTTTGTCAGTATATCTGTAGGATTCTCCTTTGTGTGAATCTTCAGCAATGAAAATCCTTCACCCTCTATAGTATCTCGTACTAAATGATAACGAACATTAATCCCATGAAAGTCTTCGTGCTTTATTAAGTCGATAGCACTTTGACTATCACATTGCACCTGAATGCATTCTTGTTGAATACCTAAGTCTCCAGTTAATCCTCTAAGCCAAATAGCTTCCTTCATGGCCTCTGTTACAGCGATCAATTCTGCCTCTGCTATTGATTGGGCAGTAATTGACTGTAATGTTGACCTCCAACTCACTGGACCTCGAGTTAATATAAAGGCATATACCGTAGTAGATCTAGATTGATCCACATCACCTGCATAGTCCGCATCCACATAGCCACAAACCTGTGGTCCTAGACCACCATCTCGTTGGTATACCAAATCTACGTCAATCGTACCATGTAGGTACCTTAATATGCACTTCACTGCCTGCCAATGTTGCTTCCCCGGATTTGCCATAAACCGACTAACAACACCAATTGCCTGTGCAATGTCTGGTCGAGTACAAACCATAGCATACATCAAACTACCAACCGCACTCGCATACAGAACACGAGCCATGTACTCCTCTTCTTCCTTAGTGCTTGGAGCCATCTTTGCCGACAACTTGAAGTGCGCCTCCAAAGGTAAACTTACCGGTTTAGAATCTTGCATTTCGAACCTAGCAAGAACCTTCTCCACGTATCTCTTCTGTGAGAGACACAACCTGCCCTTCTTTCTATCTCTAAGAATCTCCATGCCAATAATCTTCTTAGCTACACCCAAATCTTCATTTCAAACTCCATACTCAATTGAGACTTCAGCTTCTCAATTTCTACCATGCTCCTAGCAGCAATGAGCATATCATCCACGTATAAGAGTAAGAAAATCAAAGATCCATTTGGTAGCTTCTTAAAATACACACAACTGTCATACAAGCTATGTGTAAACTTCTGTCCCATCATAAATGTGTCAAACCTCTTATGCCACTGCCTAGGCGATTGCTTGAGCCCGTACAATGACTTATTTAGCTTGCACACATATTCCTCCTTTCCTGCAACAACAAAACCTTCGGGCTGTGACATGTATATGTCCTCCTCCAAAGTACCATGTAAGAACGCTGTTTTGACGTCGAGTTGCTCCAACTCTAAGTCGTAAAATGCCACAATAGCTAACAAGGCTCGGATTGAAGTGTGTCTTACCACCGGAGAGTAAACTTCATTGTAATCAACACCTTCCCTTTGTGCATAACCCTTAGCTACTAATCGCGCCTTAAACCGTACGCCAGTCGTACTAGGAGCTTCATCCTTTATTGTGAACACCCATTTACACCCAATTGCATTGCTTCCCTTAGGCAACTTTACAAGTTCCCAAGTCTGATTCTTGTAAAGAGAATTCATCTCCTCACCCATCGCTGCTTTCCACTGATCATAGTTCACATCCTTCAATGCTTCTTGAAAAGTGGTTGGCTCATCTCCATAAGCCATCAATGCATAAGCTACGCTGTCCTCATAGCCATACCTAACCGGTGCCTTAATGGTTCTTTTATCCCTTCCGTCCACCAAGGATTGTACCTGTTGTTGCCGAGGTTCTTCGGTAGGAACCTCTTCCTCATCCACATCTGTTTCTGACGTAGAATCAATTTGAGATGTAATCTCCACCCGCACAGTATCACCATCATTTACCTCCACCTGAGTTGAAGTCTCTTTGCTAGGGTGTAGCAAAGCCGACTCATCAAATGTCACATCCCTACTGATCACAACCTTGTGGTTTTGTGTACACCACAATTTGTATCCCTTGACTCCTTCTTCATAGCCAATGAAAATGGCCTTCTTCGCCCTTGGATCCAACTTACTTTCCCTAACATGATAATAAGCAGGACAACCAAATATTTTAAAGGAATCATAAACAGCAGGTTTACCGGACCATACCTCGATAGGTGTCTTCAACTCTATGGCTGCACTTGGTGATCTGTTGATGATATAGCACGCCGTATTTACTGCCTCAGCCCAAAATTCATTACCCAAACCCGCATTGGATAACATGCACCGTGCTCTTTCCATAAGGGTCCGGTTCATCCTTTCCGCTACCCCATTTTGTTGAGGTGTCGCTTTCACTGTAAAGTGCCTTACTATGCCTTCACTCTGACAATACTCTATCAATGGGTCATTTTTATACTCCCCACCATTATCCGACCTAAGTCTTTTAACCTTCTTGCCAGTCTGGGTCTCAATCATAGTCTTCCACACTTTAAACTTCTCGATGACTTCATCCTTTGTCTTCATGGCGTACAACCACACTCTCCTGGAAAAATCATCAATGAAAGTGACAAAATACCTCATACCTCCCTTGGACACTTCTTTAGAAGGCCCCCACACATCCGAATGAATGTAGTCCAAAGTACTTTTGGTACGATGAACGCCTTTGCCAAACTTCACCCTATGTTGTTTTCCATAAACACAATGCTCACAGAAACTAAGTTTGACCTCCTTTAATTTATCAAGCACTCCTTGCTTGCACAACACATCCAGCCCCTTCTCGCTCATATGCCCCAGTCGCATATGCCATAGCTTTGCTTGGCTAGATTCTTCATCATCTTCGGTACCCACAGCAGCTCCACCTACTATCGTACATCCCGAAAGAAAATACAGATTTCCCTTCCTCTCCCCTTGAATTACCAACCTTGAGTTTGAATCTACAACCTTTAGAAATCCCCTTTCAGCCACAAATTTGTAGCCCTTGGACTCTAAAGCACCGAGTGAGATCAAGTTCTTCTTCAATTCAGGAATGTGCCTAACCTCAGATAAGGTTTTCACCTTACCCTCATCGGTCTTGATTTGAACTGTTCCTATACCAACGGTTTTGCAAGCATAGTTGTTGCCAAGCAAAACCGAACCACCATCCAACTCCCTGTAAGAAGTGAACAAGTCCCTATTGGGACACATATGATAAGAACAACCAGAATCAAGAATCCATACCTTTCGATGATCACCCGTCGTGACCGTCAACACCTCTCCTGCATCTGACTCATCCTCAGCTACTGCTGCTTGCGAACTTGGTCCCTCTCCGTCCCTAGGTTTTAGCTTGGGACAATCTCTCTTCATGTGCCCTTTCTTATGACACCAATAGCATTCAATCTCTTTCTTGGCTTTTCCCTTTCCAAATTTCTTATTTTTGGACTTCTTCTCGTTACCATTCACAAACAAGCCTGCCGCTTGATTGTTCTCTCTTGCATCCATCTTTCTGAATTCATCTGATAAAAGAGCTGATGTAGCCTCTTCTAACTTGATCCTCTCCTTTGGACCCAAGATTCCTTGAACGAACGGTTCATACGAGTCGGGAAGAGAACATAGTAGTAACATAGCCTGTGCCTCATCAGCCACTACTTCACCCACATTCAATAACTCACAAATCAATTTGTTGAAATTATTAATGTGCTCGTTCATAGATGTACCTTCCTTATACTGAAAACGATACAATTGCTTCATCTGAAACAACCTACTTGATAGAGACTTCGTCATGTATAATTTCTCTAACTTTGTCCATAACGATGCAGTCGATTCCTCATGCATCACTGTGTATGTGACCTCCCATGCCAAACACGATCGAATCACACTACAAGCCTGTAAATCATATTCTTCCCATTCATCGTCCTTCATATCCGATGGTCTTCCCTTCAAGGCCTTATGCAAACCTTGTTGAACCAGCGAATCCTTCACTTGGACTTGCCACAGTCCAAAGTTTGTTTTCCTATCAAACTTCTCCACATCGAACCTATAGTTCGTAACCTTTACATGTTTCGATGCCATCTCAAGAACGAATTAAAAGATCCCTAAAAGCTCTGATACCAGTTTATTAGGATTTTAGGGATCAAATTAACCACAAACTAGAGATAAACAATCAAACAAGCAAACCGAGAACGTAAAACAGAAAATAAAGCAAGCACTACAACGCACAAGATTTACGTGGTTTGGCAAGATTGTCTACATCTACGGACGACGATGAACTCTTTCCACTATAATGAAAAACAATGAAGAACAATTACAGGAATTACCTCACAAGCAATCCAAACTTCAAGCCTCTCAACCCTTACAAGGATTCTCTAAAACCCTCCTTGTTGAAAGCTCTCACAAATATTGCTCTCACATCTCTCTCTATCTTCAGACTCACAACCCTTTCAAGAGATCTCACACTCTCATTGTTGTTTTCTGAAAACTTTAGGCTAAGGCCCTACTTCTATATTTATAGCCTCCAATAGGTATCCCAATCCTACAAGGAAAAAGGAATCCTAACTACATATGAAAAAGAAAACCCACTTAAAAATAGCAGTTCCCCCAAAACAAGAGAAAAGAAGTTTCCAAAACCTTGTAGGACTCTTATTTAGAGTCTTACTAAATATCGACAAACTAACAAGTTAGACCAGAAGTAGAGCAAGTTGCTGATTGCTAAAACTACATTTTACTTGGACTGGATTGAATTGATTTGAGAACATACAAAGATGGTGTTGGATGCGCTTCTTAATTCATCATCCAATTCTTAGGCTTTTGTTCAGGTAAACTTACTTACATGGTCAGATTTACTAGTATTTTATTTTCTTGATTCATATTTAAATAAGGGTTAATTCGTATTAGGGTCCCAGATAAAATCTGATATTAGGCTCGGGTCCTGGATATGTCCAACTTTGAGTCTGAGTCTTGAGATAACGGTTGACTCAGTTGACCATCCAAAAAATTAAACTGACGCAAAGACCTCGATAAAAAGTCTATTTTATCCTTATGAATGTAATAAAAGTCACACTTGCCCAATGGTCCAATTTTCTCCGCTGAGTTCCCTCACACGAGTGAACCACGTGTAAGTCGAAGAAGGCATCGAACGGTTGGCCTGTGCTTTTTTATGTTTTTTTTTTCGGACCATCAAAATTTTAAGCTTTCTTACGTAGTTTTGGTACTTTGCATAAAATAGTTTTATACTGTTTCATGATCCCTTGAAACATTTTTAGCCGTTAGATGTTAAAATTCACGGTTATCTGATCGCGTCAACAGTGGAGTACTACTTAATATGGTACGTCCTCAACATTGGAACCAATTGGGGATCCCTCTTCTCGTCTTCTTTCCTTTGGTCTATTCAGGGATTAGTCCATTCTTCGTTATTAAAAAAAAATATATGTCTTTATAATTCATCAACCACGAATTAGTTTCCATAAGATTTTTAGTTGTCTATGAATAAAATGTTTGATTTCTTTTTTATTAAATTTTTTTATGATAATTATTTTTGAATCACATTTTTATTACATAATTAAATTAGCTTTGACAAAACAATATTTTCCATTTTTAAACTGATTTTCATAAATAGTCTGTTTGGACAACGGATTTTAGGGAGGGATTTTGTAGGGATCAGGGATTTTGAGAAAAAATATAACATGATTTTTCCACCAAATCCTTGGTCCCCACAAAATCCCTCCCCCAAATCCCTTGTCCAAACAAACTAAAAATGAATTCCCAATTTGAATACATGAAGGAGATGATATTGCGATATGTGATGGCTGCTCACATAACTAACATAACTACAAAAATACTCAAAATAATAGTTAGGTCCTACTGTTACTTACTCTTTTTTTTTTTGAGATTTTGGGTTAGGTCCTAAAAAAAATTAGCAATTAGGGTTTAATCCCACATTTTTTCAAAAAGCTGATGTTACTCTCTTTTTGGTAGGGGTGTCAACGGGACGGTTCAGGATCAGAACCTAAAGGTTCCAGATCCAGTCCCGTTAATATAAAGCGGTTCCGGATCCTACCGGTTCCGGTTCCGGAACCTCAATTGGTGGTTCCAGATCCGGTACCGCTAGGATCCGCGGGTACCCGTTACCAGTTTTTAATTATTATTTTTTTATTTTTTCTACATAAAACTTATTTGTATTTTGTATTTTCGTATTCTATTCAATTATAAAATTTATTTTATTAAGAAATTTATTGTATAATAGTCATTGGTTTCTTTTTTTAATTAAAAAAATTTAAAGAAAATTTAAAATTTGTTGTATAATATTAAATTAAACTACAAAATTATAAAATTTATACGGAACCGGGTACCCGCGGGTACCCGTTGGGTGGATTCGAAATGGATCTGAAATTAAACGGATCTAAAACGGGTAGATCCGAAATGGATCCAATATTAATCGGATCCACAAAATGAGGTCTCAGAACCGCAAAAAAGGGTTCCAGTACCAGTTCGGTTCCGGGTATTTTGGTACCTATTGACACCCCTACTTTTTAGATGGAAATTTTGAAATCAGCGTTTCTTTGTACGTGTGCGAATCACACGTGTATTTTATGACATTATTACCCTCACGTTTCTAGCACGTGAGGGACCTAAGTTTTAATGTTTTAAAATACCAAATATATCCTCATTTTTATCCAATGGGTAGGGTTAGTTCTTAGTGGTTTAGAGTTGATTTTAGATAGAGACAGAACCTAGAGTTTTCTTTTTCGTTCATTTTAGAGAGAGAAGAAAGGTTGTAAGTGAACAACAAAGGATTTTGGGGATCGTTCTTCATCGATTTTTTGGGAGTTTTGAAAGATTTTGAGTTGTTGAAGTTACTGGTGGTGTCCGATCTGCGGATTTTAGCCATATTTTATCTTGAAGCTTGTGAGACTTTATCAGTCTTCGAAAATGGAAGAAGGCCGTTGTCAGTAATTAAATTAGAGTTTAGTCCCTACTATAAATACAAATACTGGACGTAAGTCCTCACACAAAGATCTAATTCTATTGACGAAGATAACCTGTAAACTCAAAATCTAGTGGTTAGTTTGTTCAAATAAGTTGTCTAGGTTGAAAGAAGAGCACACTTACCTTGTTGCAAGTGTACGAACCTTCACCGCCACTCATGCTCAAACAACCTTAAAACCTTGAAATCCTAACCCTTGATTTCTTCTTTGAAATTAGAATAGTAACTAGGAACTTAAAGAGGGAGCAGTATAAGAGTACAAGAACAGAAATTTTAATGGTTAAGAGCTGGTATTTACACACAAACTGTCATAGGTAATGGAGAAGAAGTTGACTATTGCCAAACGATCATAATCTAGGGCGTTATTGTTCGTTGGATTAGATTTTTAATTTGATTGCCACGTGGTTCGATGAAAACGATGGTATATTAGGTATTTAGAATGCACCATAACTTAAGTCCCTCGCGTGCCCAAATCGTGAGGGTATTAATGTCATATGGTGTGCGTGTCATTCACACACGCAGAAAATAACGACAATTTCACAGTTTTCATCTAAAATGGGACTAAAGTCAGCTTTTTGAAAATATGTGGGACGAACCCCTAATTGCTAATTTGGCGAGGGACTAAAACCTAAAATTCCCTTTTTTTTATATCCAAGCTGTCCGAGCCACCACATAGTGCACCCGATTATTTCTTAGGGTGTGAGCATACTCCTCTCATCTACACACATCTGGTCAGAGTTTAATAAGAGTGGCCATTAGGAGGATCGAACCCATGATACCCATGTTAAAATCCAAGGATTCGACCACTTAGCCATTCCCTGATGGTTTTACTTACTAATTTGTATTTGGGTCCCATTAATACTAGAGGTTTATGCTAGTATTGTTTAAGCTTACCTCGAAATTCTTGTTCTAGTGGAAGCTAGATCCAACGACTATTTCAAAAACTGGGCTTGCAGTAGGTATTATTGTAAGATAGAAGGATAGAAAAATGGAACTGATTGATGGGCAATAATGGTGAAGGTGGTGACCGGGTTTTATAGAGATTCAGTCTAACTAGTTATTAAGTCCCAACGGTCTCCCAACGGCTTGTTAAGTCCCAACCGTTGGATAGTTGATTAATCTTAGCCGTTGGATTAAACTTTAATGAAATTACATGACTTATAACCCGTGCCACAAAGTCACGTGATGGTTAGAACTCTAACCCTGTTATTTAATATATTCAAAATTATTAATTCAAATAATTATTTAACAAATTTTGGATGGTCAACTGGGTCAACCGTCATCTCAGGACCCAGACTCAAAGCTGGACATATCCAGGACCCTGAGCTTAATATTAGACTTTATCTGGAACCCTAATACTAATTAACCCTATAAATAATAAAGGCAATTCTTGGGTAGTGTAGGTTTTTGTTGTTATATTTGTGGGCTATCGAGCCTACTTAGGCCGCCGACCCACTCCACGGCCGCCAAGTCCATCCTTGATCGCCCTTTGTATTTTGAAAATAGAGATTTACTAAATACACCATTTTAACAAATGTGCAAAGACATATCTGCCCTCTAACTAACTCAAATGAATACTTAATTCTCGATGCACGTTAGCACCAACTACTTCTTTTTAATTTTGTTTTTGCTCAAAATGTCATAACTTTAAATAAAAAAATTATTTTTTCAAAAAATTATATTTTTGGAAAGCATTCATTGAGATCTTCGAAATGAGACCAATCAACAGTACTTTTTTCTATTTTTTTTTAAAAATACTAATTTATTTTTGCATAGCATAAAACTATATTTTTAACTAATTTTATAATCTAAATTGGATCCAAATTCAAATTTGCATGCTCAAAATCAAGTAGCATCAAAAGAAGAAGTGAAGATCTCGATAAATACTTTCTAAATATATAAATTTCATCAAAATGTATTACTAAATTGTATGTAATAATATTTTTGTAATATTTTATATTTGTTTTTCACAAATAAATAGACTACCACATTAACAAAAAAAATATGCAAAATATTTTGCATTTTAAAAATAGAAACTATGTTTTTAATTAATTTGTATCCAAATTCAAATTTGTACGCTTCAAAAACAAAGACTATCGAAACAAAAAGTGAAGAAATTGACTAATTCTTTCTAGATATATAAATTTTGTCGAAATATGTTATTAAAAACAACATACAAAAATATTTTTGTAAAAAATTTGTAATAATTTTTTTTTTCAAAAAATAATGTTGACTGATCACATCTCAAAAATCTCGACGAATAATTTCTAAATATATAAATTTTGTCAAAATTTGATTTTTAGTTTAAGAGATATAATAATCTAAAAGTGCACTAAAATGGAGTTTTTGTCTATTATAAAATTAAATGGGTGTAAGATACTATATATGGGAAATAATTTAAAAATAAGTTTTGGATATATTAAAATATTTGTGGAGTTGATAGCTTTAAAAGTGGGATTAGGGCAATTTCTTGTTTTCAAAAAAAATATACATTGTACGTTTTCAATATATTATTAATTAAACACATAAAATGCATTTTACCCTACACATTTTCTTCATTAAAGATGTTGCGTTAAGAACTATAATACGCATATTTTTAAGGGGCAACTACAATTTAGTCTTAATTGACAAAACACAATAAAGTTCAGTACATGATATAAAATTAAACGGTTTATATTGACTATCCCTTTCTTTTATCAGTCCTATCCTACACGCAGGGGTGTCCCCTCAATTTCAAAACACACTCAGGGTTATCCCTAAATTTATTTGGGGATATCGTATACATTAAAAAATATTAAAAAAATTTGCAGCATGACGAAAGAAAGTTTATGCAGAGTGATGTAACAATACGAAGACAATGGCTATATTGGAAAAAATCAAAACAAAACAAAGAAATTATTTTCTTAAAAAATTAGTTGAAAAGACGCACTAGGACTTTCGAGTCTAAGTCACAACATTAAAACTCGGAGTCACGAGTCCAAGTCATAACATTAAGACTCAGAGTCGCGAGTCCGAGTCTTAATGTTGTGACTAGTCTCTGCGTGTTCGAGTGATTGCTACAAAGCCCTAAAATTTATTTCATTTTGTTTTTAAAAAAAATTAAAGAAAATGCATACAAAGATTAAAAAATTACATCCCAATGATGTGATCGAACATCCTTTATAGGATTCAAGGATAGAATTTCCACACAAAATGAGTTTTTGATGGAATATCTTTCGTTATGGTTTGTTTCGAAATGGCATCATCCTCTATGAAAATCACATCGAAATGTTTTCGATTACGTAGAGGATTTAATGCTCGGATTCTTGAGGCCGAGTGAACGACAAAAAGTTCGTTAGTGTTACTCTTCGGTACTGATATGGAGGGTGGAATCGAACTCTCACTTTCTCTGACTTACTCTAACTTTCTCTCTTTTACTTAATATTTTATTTTAAAACGAGAATATTTTAAATTAAAAAAATAAGGAAGGCACCTCTAATTAAAATTCTGGTCAAAGTTAAGTTGACTAAAAAAATAAAAAGTGTAGCGGCCAAAATTCGCTAACAGGTCCAACGGCCCATTAACCAAAAGGCTAGCACCTTTTACCAGGCCCAGGAGCCTATTAGCCCGAGATCAATCTCTATGGTTCAACATTAAAAAGTAGATAAGGGTTGACGAGTTCAAACGAGGAGCTCAGTCCACGTAGGACTCCTCAACCGTCATAATATCTTCCTTAAGGTTGACGAGTTCAAATCAAGAGCTCAGTCCACGTAGGACTCCCCAACCGTCATACTATCTTCTTTAAGAATGACGAGTTTAAAGGAAGAATTGAGTCCTCACGACCTAAAATATCTTCCTGAGATCTGGGTGAATTATCCCGAGATCCCAGGATGACTAATCTGGATCCCCCTCCTATAAAAGGAGAAGGGGGACAGATTGAGAACGGTCTCTGGCACACTCTCCCACTTTCTAAAAAGCCCTCTGCAACTTCAGAACGTCCATTCTCATAGTCAAACTTCTCCGGAGGTAATATATATGCAGGGCAGAGATCTGGAGACTAAGATAACATCTTTCATCACTCCCGGCCACGATCTACCAGAATAGGTGATATAAATCCATTCTTCTTCTTTTATTTTCTATTTAACTGTCTTTTTAAAGAAAAACTGACTTGACCGTCGGAGACCCTTAGGCTGGCACCACCCCGGCACCAAGGAATCTTCACGATCGATTTGTGTTTCTTCTTATGCAGGTCGTCGGTGCCTAATCTAAAATTAATTGTGGAATTTACGGTCTACAATTTGGCGCCCACCGTGGGGCCTCGACAATCATAATCAAGGGAAGAAATCCAACTAAACGAATCCATCAACAGAGTTTACAGCCCGATCATGGTCAGACAATTGGAAGAAGGTGAAGTTGACGTCAATGCACAACTCAACACAAACATAGCTCAACCAGCAGATCCTACCATTGTGAGGTTGATTGCCTTGAAGCAGAAAACGCAGCCATGAGAGAAGAAAATCGAGCGCTTTGTGAAAGGTTGGGTTCACTATTGGCTCTGACCACTCCACAATCAAGGCAATCCCAAGTCCAATTTAGAGAGCCAATTAATCTAATGCAACCGTTGGATCAAACTCACATTGGGCCATCTAGTCATCGACGAGAGCAATCCACAATCGACGGAGAGACACAGACGATAGACATGGACCCGCAACAGACGATTATGGCCAAAATATTTACGAGAACAAGAAGCACCATCGTTGATCCCAGTCAGCGGTCGACACCACACGGTCAGCTAAATCCCATTGCAGAAGGCGAGGAGGCCATTGGCAGTCGACACCTACAGTCGACTGCGACTGAACACGACTAATGGGTCGGCACTCACACGTCGACTTGAGGAATACATGACCACGACATCGCTTTAAGTCTGGCCCAAATGGAAGCCCTCATCAGTAGAATCCCAAGTGTCCCTGCTCCAATCAAGAAGAGCCTGCCAAGTAGTTAGGCCGACTCACCTTTCGTCGATGAGATCGCTCTAATTGAAATGCCGAGGAAGTTCAGTCTACCAAATATGAAGCTTTACAATGGCACAACAAATCAAGATGATCATATTGCCCAGTATAAGCAGCGAATGTTTACTGCGGCGATTCCAAGGGACCTCCGTGAAGCCTGCATGTGTAAGGGGTTCGGATCAAGCCTGATAGTCCCGGCCTTACAATGGTATACCAATCTCTGTAATAACTCTATCTCTTCATTTTCTCAACTCACAGATGTTTTTGTCGAGCATTTTGCTAGCAGCAGAATACAGGAGAAGCACTCAGATGACCTCTACCGAATCAAGCTGAAGAGAGGTGAAAGACGCTGAGACTATACCAGACGCTACAATAGGAAGAAAGTATCCATCCCTTCTTGCAACATCGACACTGCCATCACAGCTTTCAGGAATTGTCTCCTTTCGGACTCTGACCTTCATAAAGAGTTAACTAAATACCCGTGCAGAACGATGGAGGATGCGTTGGCTAAGGTGTGGGCCCAAATAAAGTGGGAAGAAGATGAAGCAAACAGATCTTATTCTAGGACGGAGGTCAATGACAGAAATAGCAGGGCAGATGGTAGAACAGAACGCATAAGCAATAGCTACCACTTCGAACCCTACTCTGATGACCATCGCAGTAGAATGGCACTGAGAGATTATGGTCGACCATTTGGTAGACCACAAGACCGAGGCAACAGGCAGCCGACCCCCTACAACCTCCTCAACATCGAACCTAAATA
Organism: Macleaya cordata; assembly: GCA_002174775.1. Classification (NCBI taxonomy): domain Eukaryota; kingdom Viridiplantae; phylum Streptophyta; class Magnoliopsida; order Ranunculales; family Papaveraceae; genus Macleaya; species Macleaya cordata. Next base: position 177,206 of record MVGT01002699.1, on the reverse strand, counting down.
GGTGGTCGCCGTGATGAAAGGAATGGGAAATTCAGTCAGATGGCCGAAAAAGTACAAATTTTCAAATGACAAGAGGGACACAAACAAATAGTGCGAGTTTCATGGAGATCACGGTCACAACATCGCCGACTGCATAGCCTTGAGGTTGGAAGTTGCGGAGCTCCTGAAAAGGGGCCATCTCAGAGAATTCTTGTCCAACAAAGGTCGGGCTACAACTGATGCCAGAGACGAAAACTGAACTGAAATGAAAAACAACTCACCTCCTGAACCTCTGCAGCCAAGGAAAACCATCAATGTGATCACCGGGGGATCTGAAGTCAGCGGAGTCACTTACTCAGCCGCCAAACGACATACCCGGGGGGCAGTCTGACCAGAGGCTCACGTCCGATGACCAATCCTGCCTGCATACGACCAAATGCTGAGCTTTGAAGACTCTGAGGCAACTGATTTAGTCAACCCTCATCACGATGCACTGGTGATCTCTATCCTTATTGCAAACTGTCTTAGCAAAAAATTCTCGTGGATAATAGGAGCTCAGCTAATGTTTTGTTTCTGAGTACACTTAGGTAAATGGGGATCGATGAATCACAGGTCGTTAAGTGATCGACGATTCTCATTGGCTTCAGTGGAGAGCAGAAGCACACCATTGGCGAGATCTCTCTTCCAATCTATGCCGAAGGAGTCAACCTGAGCACAAAGTTTTTAGTGGTCGATAGTCCTTTAGCCTACAATGTTATACTCGGACGACCCTGGATATACGAGTTGCAAGTTGTTCCTTCGACCTATCATCAAGTAATCCGCTTCTCGACCAGCGCAAAACTCTTCGTAGAGCGCGATGTCCTCGTCAGGATTCCAGTCGACACTCTTTCCGGCCTTGAACTCTTTCATTAGCTATGCCTTGGTCTTCAGAATAGAGTCTAGAGCCACAGACTCTAGCTACTCGAGGAGACTCGCGTTCTTCACTCGCTCGTCTTCTAAGTCAGCCTGCAGTTGCTTGTTCTCGTCCTCAAGAAACTTCTTATCGGTCTCAATGAAGGCACGAGACTTTTCAGACTCGGCCAAAGCAGACGACTTCTCAGACTCGGCAGTCTTTAACTGCTCACGTTCATTTCGCAGCATGTGATTAGTTGACTGCAGAGTCCTAACCTTCCGGTCGAGTGCCACATTGTCTGACCGAAGGAAAAGCATACTTTAGAGAGACTGCAGAAGGAAAAACGGGAGTTAGATCCCATGAGTGAAGTGATCGGCAAGAAATAAAATATATAATAATGTTAACAATTTACCTTGAAAGCTTCCACAACTCCATAGTCAGAGGCCGTAGTCGAGCCGAGTTCCTTGAATCAGGACTCCTTTATAGCAGCAGGGTCAGAGTAGATAGAGATGTCGTTCGAAAACGACAACGTGATGGCCTCCTTAGCAAGGTCGACAGATTTAACCCTTCGCCTCTTACCCGCTGCTGGGCTCGACTCTACAAGGGGCTAGGAAGGTGGTGGCGAAAAGCTACCTTCGACTATTTAGATGGAGGCTTCGTCCTGCTGCCTCGTGGTCAACTTCTTCTTCTTGAGCAGCCTCGAGCGCGCCCGAGCTACAACCTCTTCAATCGACGGGATTTAAAAGGTCTTCGTCATTTGGTAGTCTGCAAAGACCCATTGCCGAGGGGTTAGAGGCTTGATTAATGAGTATTCGTACCCCAGCAGCTCGAGCGCTCTAACGATAAGTATGATAAATAACGTACTGACTGCTCAAGGGAAAAGGGTACCTTCTAGATCCTTGGTCGACTCTAACCACAATCGACTAGAACAAAGGCGCTTATCCGACAAAAGATTTCTCGAATCTCAATCGACTTCGGAGATAGCGAGAATTTGACTTGTCCGCTCGACGACTGTTAAATTGTGCACTGGGTTTTGGTTGAATTTCTGCCCTACAAAGGAAAACAACAAATAAGATTTCAGTCGACAATAAAGCAAGGCACTACTATTGAAATCTTACCTAACGCATGCCAAGAGTATAGAATATCCGACTCTAGAGTCAACCCGAGGATCAGTCGACCCCTCGCCAAGAAATAACCTTATTTCCAGTTGCGGTCGTTAGTGGTCAGACGGCTCACCAAATGCTCTCGACCAGTTCGAAGCACGAACTGATAGCGGCCTTTTTCCTTATCGTGCTCCTTTAAGTAATAGGAGTACAACACCTCTTGCAAGCCAACAACTATCCCCTGTTGTTCGCCCAGTGCCTTGAGTCCGAGCAGCAGTTTCTAGTCATTCGACATCAGTTGACTCGGTGCAATCTCAAAATGGGCAAGGATCTCCTGGACCAGCTTGGGGATCGGCAGATAGAGTCCGTGAACAAAGGAGACCTCGTAAAGGAAGGTCCAACCTGGAACCTCCCAGAGGACACATTCGTGTCCCTTTGGAATCCTCAGCTGTACCTGTGGAGCCAGAATCTAGCGCGCACCACGCTCGAGGGAGACTCGCACGTGGGAGACGCATAAGTTGGATTCGCCCACCTCAGAAGGAGTATGAATGTGATATGTAAGGAGTCGCCACCTGATTTATAGGAATCAGGACCCGAGATTTTAGAATATCGACCTAAATCTAGTTTTTCGAGAAAACCATGGCGATAGTCCAAAGTAGATGGTCTACGGTACAAAGATAATGGATAAGGGGATCTAGGTACGGGTTGGGAAGGTGTTAGGCACCTAACAACCGCCCGTCCATGAGGACGGCCTCTACTTCATGATTAAAGATTTTCAGGGAAATATATATTCAATACTAAGTTATGCTACATACACAAAAATAACTGCACTATAGTAAATAAGCCCCCTAAATCTACGTGTCATGATCAAATAGTTCTGGGGCGAAAGATGCATACATCTATCTGTCTAAATGCAGCAAAGGAAGCGACGCGTGCCATCGGTAGGCCTACGTGCTAAGAGCACAGTGACGTAGACGTACTTTGTATCCACACGCAAACAAGGGGTGTGATACGTGCAATATGTACATGTACACTCAAACATGTGATATGGTGTTGTATGCACCATACACTGAGGGATCACATCCAACATAGGATGCGCCCAAAGATAAGGAGAGGCAAGTGACGTGGACGTACTTTGTATCCACGCACCAACAAAGATGACCAAAACAGATTCATGGACGCTCTTGGGCGTGAATCTGTAAGAGGACGGTAAGCAGATTCATTGACGCTACGGGGCGTGAATCTGAAAGAAGACGATGAGCAGATTCATTGACGCTACGGGGCGTGAATCTGAAAGGTGACAAAAGCAGATTCATTGACGCTACGGGGCGTGAATCTGAAAGATGACGATGAATAGATCCATTGACGCTACGGGGCGTGGATCTGAAAGATAACGATAAGCAGATTCATTGATGCTACCGGGCGTGAATCTGAGGGATGACGAAAGCAGATTCATTGATGCTACGGGGCGTGAATCTGAAAGATGACGATGAGCAGATCCATTGACGCTACGGGGCGTGGATCTGAAAGATGACAAAAATAGATTCATAGACGCTACGGGGCGTGAATCTGAAGGAAGACGATAGCAGATTCATTGACGCTACGGGGCGTGAATCTGAAAGAGGACGAAAATAGATTCATGGACGCTACTGGGCGTGAATCTGAAGGGTGACGATAAGCAGATTCATTGACGCTACGGGGCGTGAATCTGAAAGATGACGATGAGCAGATCCATTGACGCTACGGGGCGTGGATCTAAAAGATGATGAAAACAGATTCATGGACGCTACGGGGCATGAATCTGAAGGAAGACGATAGCAGATTCATTGATGCTACGGGGCGTGAATCTGAAAGAAGACGAATGTTGGGACTCTCAAAGACGACGAAAATAGAGTGTCTCGAAGGTGACGGTAGGCAGGTTCAGCCCTTAGGGGTGAACCTCAAAGACGACGATAGTAGAGAATCACCAAGACGACGAAAGTGGAGAATCTCGAAGGTGGATGGTAAGTAGATTTATCCCGTAGGCATGAATCTCAACGACGACGAATGCAGAGACTCTCAAAGACGACAAAAGCAGAGAGTCACAAAGACGATGATAAGCAGATTCAGCCTATAGGCATGAATCTCAAAGACGACGACGAGCAGATTCAGCCCTTAGGCATGAATCTGAAAGATGGGTCACGTCCAATATAGGACGTACCCGGGGACGAATTGGGGATCACACCTTGTACGTGTGCCCGAGAAATGCAAGCGTCAATGGGACACCAATGATGCATGTCCTATGCTCTAATATTGCACGAAGGTATCTAACATTCCTAATCTGGTTTAGGATGACCCTGACCCTATATGTATGAAGAACTCAAAGCTAAATGTGATGCATCTGGAAGAAGACATGTAAAACAAAGGTGAAGGCAGAATAGGAATTTCACAACGAGTGAAACCCTACACACCCTCGAAAACAACACACAATCCTAGGCTAATGCAACCTAAAGCTACAAGCACGCAAAACCTAACCCTAAGGTCAACTGAGCTAGAGACCTTAATCTCTATTATTGTTTATTTTTAGGGTTGGGCAAGTTATCAGGCCTTTAGGCCCGACATGAGAGGATGTGGGTTCTTGGACCCACAAGGAAGAGGATAGGCTCTAATGGCCCGAGTGATGGTGATGGGCCTTCGGCCCTGGAAAACCTGATCTAGGTCAGTGGGCCTGGCAAGGATGCGGGCCCTTAGGCCCAAGCCCGAGAAATGAGCCCTTAAGCTCATAGCAACAGGTAGAGAGCCCGAAAGCTGAAAATTGGGGGAAACGAAGGAGGGCTCGTAGGCCCGCTACGAAGGGATGGGCCCGTAGGCCCACCACGAAGGGATGGGCCCGCATACCCAAAATAGCTTATTTAGAGGCTTATTAAGTATTTTGATCTAAAACTAGCAAAATAATCAAAACACTAATACACGTCACTAATTACTCAAAATCAGGAGACAAGTAAATTAACGCAACTTATGATATCAAAAATTCAAGCACAAGGACGGGAGTGCAAAAATGTTTATGCAAAAATGTTTTTGCAAAAATGATGAAGTCACATGCACGATGTCAATCATGTTAAACATGGTAAAATAGTGATACTAACTCATGTAAAAAAAGATGTACTATGCTCCGTGTGAAAAATGCCTCATTGTCACATGCTTGATCATTTCATGCATGCATCATGCAAAACATTTAATGCGAAGATTTTAACCCATGTTTCACGTAAACATCATGTGGTGTGTATGCATGTCATAAATTATCTCATGCAAAATTTACATAAATCACGTAACATATGCTAAAAATCACATGATATGAAATTTACATTTACAACATTTTTCCCGTAAAAAATTGCATGCGAATTTCATTGAATCATCAAGGCATTATTACATCATCCATTCATCACATGGGATATGAGTTCAATTAATGGAAGAAAATAAAAGACGAGATAGAAATTATCACCTAGTCAGCACAAGCCCGTCGACCAATCGCGAGAAATCTCCCCCCCCCTTTTTAACGCATCGATGTGTGGTGGAAGCAACCAGTGGGCCCCACTCCGTGTCCGAGTGGAGAGAACCAAATTTCTTTGGGACTATGCAAAACTGTTTTTGAAAGGGAGGAAAAAAATGGAAGAGTACAAATAACAAAAGAAAAAAAATTTTGAAACCCTTTTTTTCTGTTTTTTTTTTGTTTTTTCTTTTTCAAAAAAAACGTTTTTTTTTATTGTTTTTACTAAAAAAACTTTTTTCCTTTTCTCTCTCTCCTCCTCCCTTCTTCTCCACCGGGTGTCTGTTACAGACGCCCAATTTTTTTTTTCTTCTCTTCTTTTCTTCTTCTTCTTTCTTCTCTTCTTCTTCTTTTTCTTTCTTCTCTTCTTTTTCTTTCTTCTTTCTTCTTCTTCCTTCTTCTACACGTCTGTAACAGACGTTAAACCCTTTTTTTTTTCTTCTTTTCTCTTTTCTTCTTCTCCTCTTCTTCTCTCGGTGTCTCTCTCTAACTGTTTCTCCCTCGATCTCAGCTCTCTCACTCTCTCTGTTTCTCTCGGCCTCTCTCTCCCTCTCTGTTCTCTCTCTCTTCTAGCTCTCTCTCCTGATCTGTCTCTCTCTCTCTAACAGTTCCCTCCTTCTCAAACTCTCTAGCTGAACCCCCTATTCTCTCACTCCGTCTCTTTTATCTCTTTCGATCCCTCTCTCGACAGCCCCCCTCTTTCACGCCCATACTCCTCCCTGTTTTGGTGAAGAAAACAGGGAGGAGGATGGGGGTTGCGTGGCTGCCACGGCACGCACCTCCCATCCCTATATTTTTTATTATTTTTTCAAAAAAATTTTTTTTGTTATTTATGTGATTAAAAAATAAGAACGGGTCCCACCATTTTGAGACAAATCCATTTAAAATGATTTTTTGACAAAAATAGTTGATTTGAGAAAATTTGGGATGGGCCAATCCTGTCAAGATATGTGGCGACGTCCGGGGATCAAAAATCCTACGGTTCCTCGACTAAACCGGTTCTATTCCGAACTTGGGGGTTCCCCGAGATTTGGTTATCTTCTTGTTCCAGCCTTGGGCCGAATTCTGGACGAGTGGAGTGAAGCCTACTTAGTCACATCAAACCGATTTCCATTAAATTGTGCACATAAATTGAGGTGTGGCCAAAACGGGTATTTTCCCAGGGTGTGCGAAAATTTGGCGTCTACAGTACCGACTCTGGAATGCGATAGGTGAGTCGCAGTCGAGTCAAATCCGATGATTCAAGCTTCGATCTTGGGTTGTTGGGCAAGATGTTTAGGGTCGACTACACCCGTTAGAGTCGACGTCCATTTCCTCATTAGGCTCATCCCCCATGCAGTAGATTGCGGCCTCCATCAGGTCAAAGTCTGGATGACCAGTCCTTAATACCGCTTCCGACTCGACCCTGTCAACTACCCTAATCGGCTGCAAAAGGCTCTCTTGGAAGAACACGGGAGTGGGCTCGGCGATGGTCACATCTTCAGCCTTTGTTATAGGTGATGTGGAGTTCGCCGTCGACATATCTAGTCGACTGCCGCTGGACGAACTCAACTCGGAGTCGACAAGCATAGTAGTGAAGGCAATTTTAAAAGGAAAATGGGGGAAAAGGAATCGACAGTCCCAGGTGTTACCCTTGCCAGAAAAACTCTGGTTATCACCGGCAAAACTGCGACCAAGACCAAAAACTGACGAAAAGCAAGACCCAGCAAATAGGAAAAACTAGAAAACCCAAGGGAAAAAAAAGACAACAAACCCTTCAAAGAAAAGAAAAAAGATGAGAAGAACCTTCGAAACAACAAAAAAAAAGGTTGAATTAGGATTGGTATGGAGCTTGGGGTTTTTTCGCTGCAAAAACCTCAAAATCCACACCGAAGCGAGGAGAGGTTTCATGAAAAAGAAAAGGTTTTCAGAAGAAAATAAGAGGAAAAGAAAGAAAGAAAGAAGAAGAAAACGAGAAACAACTCACCGAGAAAACAGTCGGAGCAGGGGAAATTGCGAAAAGCTAGAAGGCTTCTGAAAAACTCTGGTTTTTCTCTTTCTTTCTTCTCTGAGAAAACGCTAAGTGAAGAGGAAGGAAAGGGCGCTGTCCTATTTAAGGAAACTCGTCTTTAAAAATGGGGGACACATGCCAACATTCCAATGGGCGTGTCTTACGAAAAGCCACCCTCACAATCTGGCAGCGAGCCGTTTCGCACGCCACGCCCACATGACGAATAAGGAAGTGCTACGTGTTCAAGTACCGAACGGTTACCACCTTCCTAGACTTTCCAACTTCAAACCAATTCGAGCCATGAGACGAAGCCGACTGGAACCCCTGCAGGACAATGCCCATACAGATCCCAGCTAGGTCTCCCACTTGACCTCATTGGTCGGCTGCTCCCTGGCACCACGTGCCTAAACTAACAGTCGACGTCAGTGGTCGACTGCTTACAGGCACTATGTGCCTAAGGTTACAATTGACATCCTCAGTCGACTGTAATCAGGCTCTAAGGGCCAAGCATCTCTGCGGACGGCCTCATGGTCGACTACTATTAGACACCAGGTGCCTAAACTTCTGCCAACCCGTGTTTGACCATGTTGAAACTTCACATTCTACCTCATGGTCGACTGCTCCAGTCGACCCCATTATTGATTGCTCTCAAAACCCCAATCGACTTATGTGGTCGACTGCTTCTATACATCCCAACCACCCCTAGGGTAGGAAAAACGTCACTTGCCGAACCTCGCAGTCAACATGAGGGGCCGGCTACTTCGAATCATTGGGAAAAGAGGTTTTCACTCAACCACAATGGTCTACTACCTCAGAACGAAGGGCCAACACAAACTTCATTGGTCGACTGTTACTCTCTAACTCAAGAACTTTTAACTTAGAGAGTAGGGGACAAACTGTAGTGACCAAAATTCGCTGACAGGTCCAATGGTCCAATGGCCTATTAGCCCGAGATCAGTCTCTATGGTCCAACATTCAAAAGCAGATAAGGGTTGACGAGTTCAAACGAGGAGCTCAGTCCATGTAGGACTCCTCAACCGTCATAATATATTCCTTAAGGTTAACGAGTTCAAATCAAAAGCTCAGTCCACGTAGGACTCCCTAACCATCATACTATCTTCTTTAAGGATGACGAGTTCAAAGGAAGAGTTGAGTCCTCACAACCCCAAAATATCTTCCTGAGATCTGGGTGAATTATCCCGATATCCTAGGATGACTGATCTGGATCCCTCTCCTATAAAAGGAGAAGGGGAATAGATTGAAAACGGTCTCTGGCACACTCTCTCACTTTCTAAAAAGCGCTCTGCAACTTCAGAACGTCCATTCTCATAGTCAACCTTCTTCGAAGGGAATACATCTGCAGGGCAGAGATCTGGAGACTAAGATAACATTTTCCATCACTCCCCGCCATGATCTACCAGAATAGGTGATACAGATCCATTCTTCTTCTTTTATTTTCCGTTTAACTGTCTTTTCAAAGCAAAACTGACTTGACTGTCGAAGACCCTTAGGCCGGCACCACCCCGGGGCCAAGGAATCTTCACGATCGATCTGTGTTTCTTCATGTGCAGGTTGTCGGTGCCCTAATCTAAAATCAATTGTGAAATTTACGGTCTACAAAAAGTTAGGTTACAAGTGATAAAAAAAAAGGGTAGTTAATATAAATCGTCTAAAATTATTGATAGTTTAGTCCAAAAGTATCGTTTGGTCTAAAATTCTCCTCAATTAACTATTAGTCATCCTTAACCTATGGTGCATTTTAGCAACAACTAACTTTTTTTAAAAAAATAAAAAATGACATAATATTTAAAATACAAATCAGTTTTTCATAAAAATTATATTTTTGGAAATTATTCACTGATCTCTTCGAAATAAGATCAGTCAACAATACTTTCTTCTTAAAAAAATCTTGGCCGAGTCGCCCTACGTGACTAGTACTTCAAAAGTCGACCTAATAAAAAGTTTGGCGACCTAATGGACGGACCCTTTTTGTTATATGCATTAAATATACAAATTCAATTTTGCACATATGAACTGAGATTTTTATTTAGTTCGATTTTCGAATTGTAAAATTGGATTTCTTATTGTAAATTCAAAATTGCAAATTTAGATTTGCATATCTTTCGAAAAAAAAAATTGAAAAAAAGTATTAGTGTCTGGTGTAGTTTTGAAGATTTCGACTAATACTTTTCAAAAATATAATTTTATCAAAATTTAATTTGTGCGGTTTAAAATATATAGTATTTCAAAGTTTTAAAACAAAAAATAACAAACTTTCTCTCTCCGCCAGTTATCCACCTTTATAACGATTGAATAAAACAGAATAAGGACAAACTTAGAACTACACAAATAAGAAAATGGACTAAATAGTGAATTGTTTTGCAAATGGACTACTACAGTACTACAAGTAAAAATTAAATTATTAAGGTTTTTGGTCGATCTCTCTTTTTAAACCTTATCTAAATTCTTTTTTTTATGTAGTTTGGTGAAAGTTAACTGTGGTTAACTTTGGAGAATTTATAAAAGATTTAAGTGGCACATGGCAAGCTCCTATTGAGTCCCTAGCTTCGTGACTAGTTTTGTTCTCACCCCAATACTCTACTATTCACCTCTATTTTTTACACTATTTAAGGGCAAGTACTATGGCAGCCTCAAACCTCCACATTGGAGAGGTTTAAGGGATAAGTCAAGTACTAAGGGCAAGTACTATGGTATCCCCCAAATTTTAGTACAATAAGCTTCAAATGGTAGTTAGAGGGAGGAGCAAGTATTAAGGTTGAGGCACTAAAATTTGGAGCGGCAATAGACGGAGTAGAGGGCGACAAAGGGAGTGTGAGGCTACAATCCCTTTGTCGCCCCCTTTTTTTGGTTTCAAAAACCTTTTTTTTTGTTTTTAAAAGTTTATTTTTGTTGTATGTTTATTTTGGTATATTTTAAAATACTAAGTCTGTAGGACCCACTTGGATACGATCCAATAGCTGATATTCGGTGTGATTATTCTCTTCACCATGTAGATCATCATCACAAAAAATCATCACATTCTAAAACTTCTAACCCCATCAAAAGTTGACTCTTTTCCTCACCGTTCTTCTCAGTGTTAACTTTCAATCAACTTTCGATTAACTTTTGAAGGGGTTATAAATTTTATAATGGAATGATTTTTTGTAAGGATGATCTACATGGTGAAGAGAACAACTTCATCAAATATCAACTATTGAATCATATCTAAGTGGGCCCCATAGACTTTGTATTTTGAAACATACCAAAACATTCATACAACAAAAAATAAACTTTTGCAAAAAACATTTTTAAAAACCAAAAAAAAGGGGGCGACGAAGGGCTTGTCGCCCCACAATCCCTTTGTCGCCAAATCAAATTCTTTTTTTTTTAAAAAAAATCTGGCGACAAAAGGAGTGGAGGTCTACTCCGTATGACGCCCTCTAACCCTTTTGTCGATTCCTCTTTCCTTTATTCTTAGCCCCAAATATGAGTAGATTTGAGGCTGAGGGGATGAGTTTGAGGGATAGATGTAACTTGAGTTCAAAATTCTACTGTTTACCCCCACTTTCAAGTAATCTTCGTTTTACTCTGTTTTTAATTTTATTGGGCAATTTTGCGCTCACTCTTAAAATTCCATGGTTTACTAGTCAGCCGCATCAAGTAAGGGTTTTTGAAAAGATAAATTTTTTGCTCGATTTTATTTGGTTCATCGCATAGTGTCTCATTCCCAGGCAAAAAACGGAGACCAGCTTAAACTGGTCTTCAATGAAAAAAACAAAATAAAAGAAAAGGACCCTTAGTCTTCAATGTTGTAAATATGCAGTTACAACAAACCAACTCTTGAATAGATGATATTAGACCTGGCAAACTGACCCATGACCCGCCAACCCTACCTTAACCCGACCCGCCAAACCCTACCCTAACTCGACCTGTTACTAAACAAGTTAGGGTTAGGGTTGAGCATTTCTGACCCGTTACTCAAAAATCTCGTAACGGTTAGGGTCAACCCTAACCTGTTTCCTTGTTTTATGTAGAAAAATGTTAAATAAGTCAGAGTTAGGGTTTGAAAAACTGACCCGTTTAATAAACCAGTCAGGGTTAGGGTTGACCAATCTTGACTTGATTACCCGTCAAACCGCCTAGGGTCGACCCTAACCATAACCCGTTGCTAGGTCTAGATGATATATCAAGAACAGCAAGAAGAACGAAACTTATAGACTCAAAATTTCTAGACTACATATTAGAGGACAAACACCCAGTTGTCGTGATCATATTTAGGTAATTTTATAAAAGATTCCTTGTAATAATCACAAAGTAAATTAATTAAGAGAGCGGATCCAGATGCATTGTTATTCATATATTGAGTGTACATTGGCCCATGAAACTCACATAGAGATCATTCAAGGGCTGATTATAAGTTATGATATTTTCTTTATAATGTACATTATCCTCACAAAAGTTATGCCAACTCTAAAACTTTCAAGCCAATCATCCATCTAGTGAAATCAATGGTAAGATGAATAGCTCAATCACCATTAATTTTTTGTGATTTCTAATCACTGGATTATGGGATTACAAGTTTTTAGAATGCGCTAATTTTTTACATTGTTAAATTTTTGAATAACTTTTACAATACAAATCAATTTTTCATAAAAATTATATTTTTGGAAATCATTCATTGAAATCTTCGAAATGAGACCGGTCAACAATACTTTTTTCTTAAAAATAATCATGTTCGTTCTCAGCTAAGGGGTGTATTTTTTATTGGTGTAATTATATGAAAAGCTCTGCTTTAACCTGAACCAATAAATGGGCTTTGGACTTAAATTCATTTTCTTAGCTTCTCCCTATTTCCCTCTCCAAAACAATTTCCCTAATGTCAACACCCTTAAGTAATATAGCAAGTGGTAGTCAATTGTGACTTTTGTGGACATGGATGGACTTTTGAAGACCATGGTCTTCGAGAGACTCTATCAGAGTTTATGAACATCTACGGACTTCTGAGGACTTGTATTGACAGAGTCTATGAACATCAACAGACTCCAGAGGACTTCTCCTGACAAAGTCTACGGACTCCTATGGACTTGTAAAATTAAATAAAGTAAATAATTTTTAATAAAATAAATATTTAAGAAAAAGATATATAAAAATAACCATGGTATAGATATTACTAATTATTTTCATAATAACTTTAATAATTAATAACTAAAATTATATTTATTTTTATAATTTTATTAAGTTGAATAACTGAATTATGATTATTTATAATTTTAGATACAGGGTTTTGGGCTAAGGCCCCTCCATGTGAAAAACGTTAGGATGCAGGACATCCAACGTTTTGTTTTTGTTTAAGGCCCCTTGGGTTAAAAACCAAACATGTGACATGTAAAATGACCAAAAAGTCCATTCAAACAAAAAAAACAGCACACGCTCCTTCTCTCTCTCTCTCTCTCTCTCTCTCTCTCTCCATTTGAAGATCTCGTACCCAAACAAAAAAACAGCACCGTCGCCGTCGACGGTGCCATCACCATTACTGTTCTACAGTAACATACTCTCTCTCTCTCTCTCTCTGAAGATCTCGAACTAAAAACCCTACTTTCAGCAACTTCTCGCATTTATCTTCATCGTTTTTCAAGATCTTGTCGTCGTTGATCATGAGCAAATATGTTTTCTAGCATCGCCACCCAGTTTGAAGAAGATTTCAGTGAACTGTAATGGTTGTGATACAATTTCACACATTGAAATAGAGGATTTCAGTGTTTGATAAACTTTAGAGTTTTGCTGAACAGACTGAAACCCTCTAGGTAGAGGGTTTCAGTGTTCGATAAATGTTGGAGTATTGTTAAACACACTGAAACCCTCTACCAAAAGAGTTTCAGTGCATGATTTCAAACATTAAACCACTCAAATAGTACATAACACACACTGAAACCCTTTAGGTAGAGGGTTTCAGTGTTCGATAAAAGTTGAGTATTGTTAAATACACTGAAACCCTCTACCAAGAGGGTTTCAATGTTTGATTTCAAACATTGAACCACTCAAATAGTACATTAAACACACTGAAACCCTCTAGGTAGAGGGTTTCAGTGTTCGATAAAGGTTGGAGTATTGTTAAACACACTGAAACCCTCTACCAAGAGGGTTTCAGTGCATGATTTCAAACATTGAACCACTCAAATAGTACATAACACACACTGAAACCCTCTACCTAGAGGGTTTCAGTGTTTGATTTCAAACTTTGAACCACTCAAATAGTACATAACACACACTGAAACCCTCTAGGTAGAAGGTTTCAGTGTTTGATTTCAAACATTGAACCACTCAAATAGTAATAACACACACTGGAACCCTCTAGGTAAAGGGTTTTAGTGTTTGATTTCAAACATTGAACAACTTAAATAGTGCATAACACGCACTGAAACCCTCTTTGATAAAGGTCGGAGCATTGTTAAACTCACTGAAACCCTCTTGGTAGAGGGTTTCAGTGTTTGATAAAGATTGGAGCATTGTTAAACACACTGAAACCCTCTACCAAGAGGGTTTCAGTGTTTGATTTCAACATTGAACCACTTAAATAGTGCATAACACGCACTGAAACCCTCTTTGATAAAGGTTAGAGCATTGTTAAACTCACTGAAACCCTCTTCGTAGAGGGTTTCAGTGTTTGATAAAGGTTGGAGCATTGTTAAACACACTGAAACCCTCTTGGTAGAGGGTTTCAGTGTTTGATTTCAAACATTGAACCACTTACATAGTATATAACACACACTGAAACCCTCTAAGTAGAGAGTTTCAGTGTTTGATAAAGGTTGGAGCATTGTTAAACACACTGAAACCCTCTTCGTAGAGGGTTTCAGTGCTGCGTAAAAGTTGAAAAACTAGTGTATGAAACTAAAAAAAAAAACGAAGACGAAGAAGAAGACGAAGACGAAGACTAAGATAGAGACAAAGAAGAAGAAGAAGAAGACGAAGACGAAGACACAGTTGCGTGGAAGATCTGAACTTCTTACAGCTTTTGAGGAAGTTGAAGCTTTTGAGGAAAGCTTCAATGGTGATTTGAAGAAAAAAATTCGAACCAGAAACCTAACCGATCTAAAATGCGAAATCGAAAAAGAGGAGATCAAATAATTGCATTCGTTCAAAGAGGATCGATCGATCAAACGATGAAAAGCTTTGTTCTTCATTCGTTCTCTGTAACGAATCTGTTTTTAGGTTCAATTAAAAAAAATGAACTAGAGGGCAAAAGTGGAAAAAAGAAAATAAAGAAACTAATTTTTGTCCTTAAAACAAACTAAAAGGGTTAAAAACATAAAACTTACATGTGTGAAGGGTTTGAGTCCAACCTAAAAAGGTTGTTGGGTTAAAAACAAAAGATAACAGAGAATTGGGTCTTCGGCCTAATTCCCTGTTTTAGATATGATCATTTATTATTTATTACTAACTATAATTATTAATAACATGTATTATTATTATTTTGTAATTACTAAACACAAATTATTATTATAATAATTAATAACTAATAATTAATCATTTTTAATTATAATTAATTAGCTATGGTGGAGAGAGGAGAGAGAAGGTCCATACTAATACCATATATATGGGATGAATTTAGAAATACAAATTTTTTTTTTTAAACTCACAAAATATATATCCACTAATACAATTTTTCTTTTTAAAAACTCACAAAATATATATCCACTAAAATTTATAAGTTGATGAATTTTAAAATCTACCTTTTGATGTCTACAACAATACACATGACATTCTTTTGATACCCACAACTAGACACGTAACATTCACTGAACATTTCTAATATCCACCACCATCAACAGAGACTTCTGGTGGACATTCATGTTGGATTTGACATGTGCATGAGAATCCAAACAATCCGACTACCTCTAATTCCGTCATTGAAAGTGGGTCCCATCAGCAGCGTATGTTAGCACCTTCCCCACAAGCTCTGTGGGCTTTGGGGTGGAATGAATCTACCTCCTATCGGGCATAATTAAATTGGACGTCTGTGTGTGCTTGTTTTGGTCAGTTGGTCTGTCGACATCAAGTCTTTTCAGTTTTTATTTTAATCTTTTAGCAGAAGAGAGAGAGAGAGAAACAGAGACCGGACGACACTTAGAAGCGACAGTTTTCTTTCTTTACCTTACGTGTCTCCTAATTCATTCCATTCTTCTTCTTCTTTGTTTAATGAACAAGTAGAGAGAGAGAGAGAGAGTTGAAAAATCAAATTTCAACTAAGAACAGGAAACAACGACTTGGGCTTCATAGTATTATTATACTTCAGGAATGAGAATTTCTTAATCTTCATAAGGTTGGGGTTGTTGAGGTGAAGCGGTTGGTGTTATTAGTGATATTTTCTCTCTCCTCTTTCTCTCTCTCTCTCTCTCTTGCTGTAATTGATGATGGAGGAGCGTTACGAGCCATTGAAGGAACTAGGGTCGGGGAACTTTGGGGTGGCGAGGCTGGTGAGAGATAAGAATACTAAAGAGCTTGTTGCAGTCAAGTACATCGAAAGGGGAAAGAAGGTACTGACTACTGAATGAATGAATGAATAAGAATAATCTTCTAAAACCCACTAATTTCCCTGTTTTCTTTTTTACTTAGGTTTCCCTTTTCTTTTTTTCTTTTTTTCTTTTTTTTTTTTTCTAATAATACAACTACTTCTAAATTTTCTTCTTTGCTTGATATGAATTGGGTTTAATTATTTACTTGATTTTGCAAAATGGGTTCCAGGTTTTATTCGGAATTTTAGGTTGCCGGCTTTTCATTTTAGTTTTCAAAATAAAAAAAGACAAAAAGAATTCACATTTTCTTCTTCAGCTTGGTGTTGTTGTGTACTACTACTGTATTACTGGTGGTTCTGATCTTTCTGCTATATATTTTTAAACTTTCTTTGTTATTTGATTCGATTTGGGTTTGTTTATTATTGATTTATGGAAATGGGTTTTTGTTTGAAACTTCTGTTCTTCTTTGATCTTGTTTTAGTGGCCATCATCATAGTGAAAATCTGAAATCATGGTTATTTGACAGTGATTTTAGAGGATTTGTGGATAGCATCCTCTGCTCTCTTCTGTTGAGTTGTCATTAGTATCTTTATCTTCAATTTACTGCTTTTAGTGGATGGCATCGATATGTTTGGCCTCTGTGTTTCATATTTTTATTTGAATTGGCTCAATCTATTAAACTTTGTTGTTTCTTTTTCAGTCTCCTAATTTTGTGTTGTTTTTTAATGAATGCTTTTATTGTTTATAAATCTGGAATCTGTATTTGGGTTCAGATTGATGAGAATGTTCAGAGAGAAATCATCAACCACAGGTCTTTGAGGCATCCAAACATTGTTCAGTTCAAGGAGGTAAGAATAACTAAGTAAGATATTAATTTTGTTTATAGGTTAAGACTCTATGTTTGAATACAATCTTGAATGTTGGATGCAATGTCTTAAGGAATTTGTGGAAGGTTGGCAAGGGTCACGTTTATGATTATCACGCATTTATTGTCATATCAGTTGTTAGACTGCATACCCTGATTTAACTAGCATTGGATTGAGAGTCTTGAGACCAGGAAAGATGGTTTTTATGAATTGGGGGCATTTATTGGGTTTTTGCTAATTCACATTACATGGAAATAGTCCCACTGACTACCTTAAGTTTTCCACATGTTCAAGATGAAATTCTTAAAAGTTTTAAAAGATTCTGGTTGGAGCATGAAGAAATACCTCAAAGATCTACATTACATATCTATACAAATGAACAAGTAAATAGGTTAACTCTTGGAGGAAGAAAGTCTATGCCAGATATCCTTAATGTATACATGTTAACTGGAAACTGAGGAGTAAAAAGAAGAAGCTGAATACTCATTCTTCTTGCAGGTTTTGTTAACACCAACACATCTAGCGATTGTCATGGAGTATGCAGCTGGTGGTGAACTTTTTGAGAGGATATGCAGTGCAGGGCGATTTAGCGAAGACGAGGTCATTGACAAGCTTTATTTTCTTTTTTTCAACCATAAACTTCTTGTGTTTGCTCCTCGATGTCAAGTTTCACCCTGTTGACCAAATGAACCCACTTTCAACAGGCGAGATTTTTCTTCCAACAGCTAATATCTGGAGTCAGCTACTGCCATTCTATGGTATGCTTCCCTCTTCTCTTATTTTTCAGATTAGAATCTGTTTTCTTTCTTTTCATTAACAACATTGACACTTTTACTTTGTTTTTGTGCAGGAAATATGTCACAGGGACCTTAAACTAGAAAATACACTCTTGGATGGAAGTCCGACTCCGCGCCTTAAAATATGCGACTTTGGTTATTCCAAGGTTTGGTAAATTCCTAGTTACGTGTTTTATGGTTAATATATATACATGCAGAACACAGACTTTCTTTTGCTAAGATTTTATGGGTTGCTTCGATTTCCAGTCTGCTTTATTGCACTCACAACCCAAATCAACAGTGGGAACACCAGCTTACATTGCTCCCGAGGTTTTATCACGGAAAGAGTATGACGGCAAGGTATATATTTTTCTCTTTTCGAAGTGGAATGTTTCATCTGACCATCTAGTACTGGAAATCAGAACAGATTCATACTAAAATCACATTGAGGTTATCTAATTCATTGCATTCTTATGGACAGTCATAAAAGAGGCTTGTAAAATTATTCAGGAAGACGTACATCTACTAGAGGAACATAACCTAATGAAAAATGGTTTTTTTCATATTTTTGATCCCATGAGAAGAATCAAACAATCAAATGGTGGTTTGAAACATGAACACCATATGCTAGCCAAGAGCGTGGCACGTGGGACACCAATGTAGATGGAGAGTGATAAATTGGTTCTCCATCCAATAAGTGATCTCACATTATTGTTGAACTCTAGAGTGTCTTGGTTTTTTTTAGGCCACTCAAAAGTAAGGGACTTGAACAAGCTGTGTAGGGCAGGAACATTATTGGCGAAGCTCATTATCTTCTATCCAGAAAAGAAAGTTCCATATCTTGTGGCTTGATCACTTTTACTTTCTGAGGTGATATTATTAATTGTTAGGCTATGCTCCTGTAGGTACGACTATGGTTGGTCAAGCATTTGGAATAGTCTGGACTCTGGGTTGCTGATCAAGTGGTTATTAATAGTTCATCCTTACCAAAAATAAGGAAAAGATTGTAGATTAACGGACTCTGTTGGAGTGAAATGAACCCTTTTATTATAGAGAGCGGTTATATATCCCCACATTTTGTGGGGCCCACATGCAAATGATCCATGGGATAAATTTGGAGAGGATGTTCTCCTCACTATGTACATCATCATATCAAAAAATCAGCACATTCTAAAACTTTTAACCTCATTAAAAGTCTATCGAAAATTATTAGTAAAAAAAAAAAATTCAAAATATACCTAATTTCTAAGGGCTAATTTGAGGGCGTTAGAAGTTTTAGAATGGGCTGATTTTTTGATATGATGCTCTGCATGGTGAATAGAACATCCTCTCCAAAAATCAGTCTTTGGATCATATGCATGTGGGCTCCACAAAATGTGGGGCTTTATGGGGTTGAATAAGGTGGGGGCTATATAACCCCTCTCTTTATTATATTAGGTGAACAAATTTTACAAGAGAGACAAACACACTTGGGAGACAATACTCGTGAATAAGGAACACACTTAAAGACACTCACACAAGAGGGAGATGCTTCAATCACAAACACTTAAAAGTTGAGACTCTTACACAATGCACATGGACGGCCTAAAACCCTATTATACCTCCGACTACCTAATTCGATACTTCTTCAATTGCAGATAGCAGATGTGTGGTCCTGTGGTGTCACACTGTACGTTATGTTAGTAGGAGCATATCCATTTGAGGATCCAGAGGATCCTAGAAATTTTAAGAAGACCATTGGAGTGAGTTCTCTACATTACACTACAATAATCACCAAATTTTTTAATACCTTGATCTACCATCAGCTTATTTCTACTAATTATACACACCCTGCAGAGAATAATGAGTGTTCAGTACTCCATACCCGACTATGTACGTGTATCTGCCGACTGCAGGCATCTGCTGTCACGAATTTTTGTTGCTAACCCATCAAAGGTAAGTTTTTATACACTGATATATAATAGTCTTACCCTTTCCTACTTTTGGATGAAATTAGATGATGATTCACACTCTTAAATCCTCATGAAGAGGATCACCATTCCAGAGATAAAAAACCATCCATGGTTTTTGAAGAACTTGCCGAAAGAGCTGGTTGAAGTAGAGAAGACAAACTACAAGCCAGTTGATCATGACCAACCTTCTCAAACTGTGGAAGAAATAATGCAGATAATACAAGAGGCACGTACACCAGGAGAAGGATCAAAAACTGCCGGGCAGTCTGTTGTAGGGATGGTGGATCCTGATGATGACGAAGAAGTCGATGTCGAATCTGAAGTTGACACAAGTGGCGATTTTGTTTCCCATGTATGATTGCTGCAACTTCATGAACCAGCAATAGGAGGAAGGTATTTGTGTTTTCTATGGTGCAGAGTCTGTCATGGTTACAAGTACATGGTGTGTTTTTATTGTAACTTTTGTTGTACAGTAAACTAAACTAATATGCCATGAATACAAGGATGTTGGAAGGGTTATCTTTCTGCTCAGGAGTTCTTTTTCAATAACTTTCTTGCTTCTGTTTATGGTGACCGATTGAGATTTGGAACGTGGTAATCAAATGGTAGTAGAGGTGCTGTTGGTGAGGAAGATGAGGTGGTGGGTGTATTTTTTTTTGTGGGGTGGAATTTTCGGAGGAGACCCTCCTAACAAATGGGCTTTGGGCTTAAAGGCCCAATAATCCCTCCATCCATACTGGAGGTACCAATATCAACCACATAGTTGTTAATCTCGTGCATATCGACGATTTTGGCCAAAAAGACAATATTAAGGTGTATTGTGAGAACAAAAGTGCTATTGAGACTAGCCTCTAAATCTGTATATTTATACAGATTGAATCACAATAAATGGTAGATTGAGATTGCCACCTCAATCTGTATAAATATACAGATTTAGAGGCTGGTCACAAAAGCATTTTCATTGTGGGAAACACCAGCCACTTCAAAATCACTAACCCTTCTACACGTGTTAGCATGTGTTTCTTATGTTAGGTTGTGCCACTTTTTTTCTCTATTAAGTTAATTTTACACTCTTACAACCAATTTACAGTGGGTGTGAGTGTACGTGAAGATTATTCAACAGTTGACGTTGACCAACATGACGAGAAGATCATTGTCGCATGAAGTCAACCCTTTATTTCTGACGACAAAATCAATTCTACACAAAGCTACATGCATGTAAGCGAAATGTAATAATGAGTAAGATGATCTGCTCACCATATTGATTATCCTCACCAGAAATTAGCATATTCTAAAATTTTTAACCTCATCATCTGGTGATTAGAAATCACTGAAAATCAACAGTGATTGAACTATTATTTTACAATAATAAAGTTACAAATTTTTTACAATAATGAAGTTACAAATTTTAGAATGAGCTGATTTTTTGTGAGGATGATCTGCATGTATGAATAACAATATATACTGATAGACTCTCATATGTATGTGCATGAGAGGATTTAGTATGGAAAGAGAAACTCTAGCGCATCAAACTCACAGGCTACTGATTCACTCTCATATATATATATATATATATATATATATGTGTGTGCATGAGAGAATTTAGTATGAAAAAGAGAGAAACTCTAGCGATACGCAACAAGTTTTTACCTCGTAAAATAATTTTAAAAACTATGCTCAAAAGCATGCAAATCTCTGCAATTTTGGCTTAAATGTATTGAATTAAATACAACCAAAGAAGAGTACTACCCTGCACTTTGTATTACTACAAGAAATGTGACTTTAACTAGCAAGGTCGTCCTTTGTAAATCTTTACTGCAACAAGTTTTTACCTCATAAAATAAATTTTTTATTTTTATTTGCTAAATACCCCATAAAACATTGGAATTCCATAAAAACTGATTAGTTATGCTAAAACAATACGAATTCCATTGTTTATTTGTATTTTTAATTCCACTCTCCTTACTTAAAGGCGTGGCTAATAGTTAATTTTTAATGTAATTCCATGGATTAGACTTCCTTGACCTCCCAAATAATTAATTTTACGGAAGTGGTGGAAATGAACCAATTTCCTCCCTTAGTGGTGCTTGGTAAGTAAGCAGTGGTTATGCCCTGATCATACCATACAAGTGTTGATGATCCCTATAGGTTTCGATACTATAAAAGAAAAAGAAAAAAAGTAAAAAAACAAAAAAAAAAAAAATTAGGGTTTACACATCTAAATATTTTTTTTAAATTTAGTGTGCTGCTGCCATGATGAATATTGAATACCAGTGATGGACACACTAATAACATTGCATACCACCCACTCTTTGAAAGATTGGTAAATATAGAATTTTGGGCATGCCACTGTGATATCTGTTTAACCTATATATCAAGATCTGATTAACAAAATTATGTAGATCTTCACGAACGACTCTGATTCATCCACATATTTCATATTCTATACTAGTCCTATAAAAAGAAAACTATATAATTCAAAACTATCATACCCCCACAAATTTCATGTTCTGGACTACTAATCTATCCATGAAGATGAAAGCGACAGGAGATATTTGATAGGTATAACCGGCACTGTAGAAATTTGGTGAGGGTACAAATTTGATAAGTTACATTTCAGTAATTAAAAACCTATTCAGCTAAAAATATGCTGAATTGTCCTTTTTCAGACCATTTCAGACCGTTCATTCAGCAGCTACCAAAGAAAAACATACATTCTGAGATGCTGAAATGGGCAATTTCATAAAAGATTTCAGATTTCAGCCCCTCAGCTGACATTTCAGAAAAAAGAAAAAACAAACACCCCCTAAACTTGTTAGGTTGGTTAGAAGATTCAATTACACAAGAATTCAAACATTTAAATTCTTTTTTTTTTTTTAAATCAGCTCCATATTAGATGACAGGTAACATAAAATCGAAGAAGCAAAGAAACAGATGTTTTTCCTGCAAGTAATTTTCACTTGTCCAAATGAAATAAAGAGCTCTGGATTTTTTAAATTTTTGACAAAAAAAAGTGTCAAAGACAAGTTTTGACATTGAAGAAGAAGCAGCAATTCAACAGTTGTAATAAATTTCTGGAGCACAAGTGCATATATATTCAGTAAGATAATTAAAGCAAAACATAAAATGATCATTTTTGTCAGAACAGAACATATGAGCAACCACACCAGTGTACCAGGGCAGTCAAATATCTTCCTCCATGGATAGAAAATTTGAAGTCTGCAGTCTTGAGTCTACATATATACTTCCAATAACATAACAACTAAAACCTAAAATCTCCAAAAACCTCCTTTGAAATATCAAAAAACAACCCCAAAACCTACAATCCCCAAAAAACCTCCTCTGGCAAAAAACAACCCCAAAAGTAAAATATATGCATCAAGGAGACAAAAAAAACCATCATCTGAACATGTAACTAAGTAAGTTTACCTGAACAAAAGCCTAAGAAGTGGATGATGACTCAAGAAGCGCATCCAACACCATCTTTGTATCTTCCCAAAGCAATTCAAGTCTGTCCAAATAAAGCTTAGTTTCAGCAATCTGCAATTTCCTCCACTTCTGATCCAACTCCTCCTTCGCCTTCTTTGAACTTCCAACCAATCCCAACCCTAGAAATTCTCTTCCCCAACTCGAAGGTGGCCTAATCAAATCTTTCCCCTTCCCCGACTTCATGAATTCATTCATGAGACTGAAATGATTGACATTCCGTTCTTCTTCTTTTTCAACTACTGATTCCGACTGAAGATGAGGAACGTTTTGCTTGGCAATTGCAGAGTCCTCCAAAACTACAACACCTTTAGCTTTCCTACTATTTTTTTTCGCCACTTTTGTAACTGAATCAACCGTAGCACCATTTTTTGCTTCCAAACTTTTAATAGGAGACCAGATCTTCTTTGATAACTCATACAACTTAGCATCGTGGGGCTTTGGGAAATTCATTTCCTTACCTTCCTTCTCATTGAGTGCATTCTTTATGTATTTCCCCTTTAATCGTCTGATTTTATCATTCAATTGTTCCTTGGTGACTTCCACATGAAGCAAGTTCTTGATGGAGGTATAAAATTCATTCACATCTAAACCCTTGTCATTGTACTTCACCATTCCCTTCAAAATAATGATTTCGTCTTCCTCGCTCCAAACCCTCTGAAATGGTATCGGTTTCTTCTTCTTTGACTCCTCTTCAACTGAATCGTTATTCTTCTTCCTTCGTTTTTCCGACTTTCTATTTGTATCCTCAATTGCTGTTTTCATTGTGGTGGGTCGTTTTGCTGGGGTAACTGTGGATTTGGGTTTCTTAGGTTTGGAGCTTTCATCCTCTTCTTCTTTTGTTGCTGATTTCTCTTCCTCTTCTTCTTCTTCAACTTCTTCAGCTTCATCCTCCTGTTCTTCTTCAACTTCATCCTCCACATCTTCTACAACTTCATCCTCCATTTCTTCAACTTCTTCAATTTCTTTTGCTGCTGTTTTCGCCATACTCTTCTTCTCTTGCTGCAGCTGAATCATACACAATTTCAATAATAATTTCCGTATATAATAACATTTTCAACAATAATATTTGTATGGAAATAGGTTAGCATTGATATCTCAATGTGTATCTATGTAAGAAAGTGTATAGAAATATGCATTAATCTACAGTAAAAAAAAATCATGTTCAACAGGTTGAGGGTTGTCCATCATGATTTCCTAAATCAATCACCCAAGTCGCCTGAATAATAAGGCCCAAAAATTAAAACTAAACTGTAGATTGTCAGTTGCAGCAAGTAAGAAAATAAACCATGCATTTCAGAATTCTAAAAGAGCATTAAGACTTCTAAAAACACATCAGACATTTTGAAACAAACCCAAATCATCCTAGACTAATCCATTGACCCCAAACTAATAAAACCTCTTTGTCAATCCCAAATTAATTTATTAACCAAAATCAATTATTCCAAAAAAAATTTTAATAAGAGCCACAGAAGATAAAGATTGAAATTTTTTGAGAGAATGTGGTCTGCGTACCAGGTTCTTCAATGGCAGTGGCGGTGGCGCTTCGATGGTGAATGTCTTCAACCAAAAGAGAAAGGGAAGGATGATGGCTGTGCTGCTTCAATGGTGGTGATTTTCCAACTAAACAGAGATTGAGAAGGAGAAGAAGAAGGAAGGTTGCATGACTTTTCAGTTTGGATTTTTTCGGAGCCCTAACAAAGTGAGGGATAGTTGAGAGAGAGTAAAGACGAGGGGTTTTTTTTTGGGGACTATAACAAAGTGAGGATATAGACGAAAAAATTTTGTGGTTCGTTTTATTTTGATAGGGGTATTCTGGGAAGTTTGAGAAAAGGTGAGAACGATGAACGAAGGTACGTGTGGTAAAAGTTGTTTTAACTAGCTGTAATTAGAAGTCTATATTAGTAGAGCTGTCCAATAAATAGACGCCATGTGTACTGGGCATATGGGGAACTTCTTTTTGCGGCAGTTCCTTTTAACTTTTTAAATTAATTTTAAAATCACATTTTCAATTTTTTATTTTTACTAGAGGTGGCGAGGGTGTAAACTAACAAGGAGTAGTCAATTAGAATTTAGACTCTAATGGACTCATGAAATTAGGGGTATGTGGTTGTGGACTTAGATGAAGTCTATAAAAGTCTCATGTTGGTGGTTGTAGACTTTATCAAAGTCCATAGAAGTCCCATGTTGGTGGTTCTAGACTTCATCAATGTTCACAGAACTCTCATGTTGGTAGTTGTGGACTTTGCTGAAGTCCATATAAGTCCCATGTAGGTGGTTGTGGACTTCAAAATAGTAGATTTGTGAGGTGATGGACTTCCATGGACTTTTTATGAAGAAAATTTAGGTTAGCCAAATCCAACCAATATATGTGAGATTTGCATGGACTTTCTCTCTCCTCTCTCTATTATAATAAATAATAATTAATAATAATTAATTTATTAATAAATCATAATGATAATACTTTATTAATAATTATAATTATAATAAAAAATAT
>MVGT01002699.1:130610-140959 GCA_002174775.1 Macleaya cordata | reverse complement strand
TTTGCTAAAAACCTCATAAAACATTTAGTTGTGCTCCATACTATTAAAGAAAAAGAAAAGAAAAGAAAAGAAAAAGTTTAGGGTTTAGGGTTTACACAAATTTTTTTTTAGTGTAATGTTGCCATGATGAATATTGAATACCAGTGATATACACACTAATAACATTGCAAACCACCACTCTGGCATGACACTGATATAACTGGTTTGACTTATGATATAATTCAAAAGAAAACCATATAATTCAAAGCTGTCATAGCCCCACAAATTTCATGTTCTGGACTACTAATCTATCCATGAAGATGAGAGGGACAAGAGATATATGATAGGTATAACCGTCATTGTAGAAATTTGGTGAGGGTACAAATTTTATAAGTTACATTTCAGCAACAAAAAACCCATTCAGCAAAAAAATATGCTGAATTGTCCTTTTTTCAGACCATTTCAGACAGTTCATTCAGCAGCTACCAAAAAAAAAAAACATACATGCTGAGATGCTGAAATGGGCAATTTCATAAAAGATTTCAAATTTCAGCCCCTCAGCTAACATTTAAGAAAAAAGAAAAAACAAACACCCCCTAACCATGTTAGGTTGGTTAGCAGATTCAACCACACAAGTTACATCTAAATTTATAATTTCACTTCAAAATTCAAACATTTTATTTTATTTTAAAATATATATATATCAGCCCCATATTAGATGACAGGTAACATAAGATCGAAGCAGCAAAGAAACAGATGTTTTTCCTGCAAGTAATTTTCACTTGTCCAAATGAAAGAAAGAGCTCTGTATTTTTTAATTTTGTGACAAAGACAAGTTTTGACATTGAAGAAGAAGCAGCAATTCAACAGTTGTAATAAATTTCTGGAGCACAAGTGCATATATATTCAGTAAGATAATTAAAGCAAAACATAAAACGATCATTTTTGTCAGAACAGAACATATGAGTAACCACACCAGTGTACGAGGGCAGTCAAGTATCTTCCTCCATGGATAGAAAATTTAAAGTCTGCAGTCTTGAGTCTACATATATACTTCCAATAACATAACAACTAAAACCTAAAATCTCCAAAAACCTCTGTTGAAATATCAAAAAACAACCCCAAAACCTACAATCCCAAAAAAGCCTCCTATGAAATAGCAAAAAACCAACCCCAAAAGTGAAATATATGCATCAAGAAGACAAAAACCATCATCTAAACATGTAACTATGTAAGTAAGTTTACCTGAACAAAAGCCTAAGAATTGGATGATGACTCAAGAAGCGCATCCAACACCATCTTTGTATCTTCCGAAAGCAATTCAAGTCTGTCCAAATAAAGCTTAGTTTCAGCAATCTGCAACTTCCTCCACTTCTGATCCAACTCCTCCTTCGCCTTCTTTGAACTTCCAATCAATCTCAACCCATTAAATTCTCTTCCCCAACTCGGAGGTGGCCTAATCAAATCTTTCCCCTTCCCCGATCGCATCAATTCATTCATGAGACTGAAATGATTGCCATTTCGTTCTTCCTCTTTTTCAACTACTGATTCCGACTGAAGATGAGGAACGTTTTGCTTGGCAATTGCAGAGTCCTCCAAAACTACAACACCTTTGACATTCCTACTACTTTTTTTCGCCACTTTTGTAACTGAATCAACCGTAGCACCATTTTTTGCTTCCAATCTTTTAATAGGAGACCAGATCTTCTTTGATAACTCATACAACTTTGCATCGTGGGGCTTTGGGAAATTCATTTCCTTACCTTCCTTCTCATTGAATGCATTCTTTATGTATTTCCCCTTCAAGCGTCTAATTTTATCATTCAATTGTTCCTTGGTGACTTCCACATGAAGCAAGTTCTTGATGGAGGTATAAAATTCATTCACATCTAAACCCTTCTCATTGTACTTCACCATTCCCTTCAAAATAATGATTTCGTCTTCCTCGCTCCAAACCCTCTGAAATGGTATTGGTTTCTTCTTCTTTGACTCCTCTTCAACTGAATCATTATTCTTCTTCCTTCGTTTTTCCGACTTTCTATTTGTATCGTCGATTGCGGTTTTCATTGTGGTGGGTCGTTTTGCCGGGGTAACTGTGGATTTGGGTTTCTTAGGTTTGGAGCTTTCATCATCTTCTTTTGTTGCTGATTTCTCTTCCTCTTCTTCTTCTTCTTCAACTTCTTCAGCTTCATCCTCTTGTTCTTCTTCAACTTCATCCTCCACTTCTTCTTCAACTTCATCCTCCATTTCATCAACTTCTTCAATTTCTTTTGCTGCTGTTTTCGCCATACTCTTCTTTTCTTTCTGTAGCTGAATCACACACAATTTCAATAATAATTTTCGTAAATAATAACATTTGCAATAATAATTTTTGTATGGAAATAGGTTAGCATTCATTTGTCATTGTGTATCGATGTAAGACAGTGTATAGAAATATACATTAATCTGCAGTAAAAAAAAAAAAAAGAATTCATGTTCAACAGGTTGAGGGTTGTCCATCATGATTTCCTAAATCAATCACCCAAGTCCCCTGAATAATAAGGCCCAAAAAATTCAAACTAAACTGTAGATTGTCGTCAGTTGCAGCAAGTTAGAAAATATACCATACATTTCAGAATTCTAAAAGAGTATTAAGATTTCTAAAAAAAACATCAGACATTTTAAAACAAACCAAAATCATCCTAGACTAATCCATTGACCCCTAACTAATAAAACCCCTTTGTCAATCCAAAATTAATCGATTAACCAAAATCAATTATTCCTAAAAAATTTCAAATTTTTTAGTCACAGACAATACATATATTTAGAAGAACATCAAACATTCTAAAATTTCAGCAGATTTGATGAAGATTCTTAAATTTCATCAGATTTCAACGTTAGGGTTGGTTGTATTTTGGATAAATTAATAAGAGCCACTGAAGATAAAGATTGAAATTTTTTGAGAGAATGATGGCGAGAGAGAATGTGGTCTGCGTACCAGGCTCTTCAATGTCAGTGGCGGTGGCGCTTCGATGGTGAATGTCTTCAACCAAAAGAGGAAGGGAAGGATGATGGCTGTGCTGCTTCAATGGTGGTGATTTTCCAACTAAACAGAGATTGAGAAGGAGAAGGAGAAGAAGAAGAAGGAAGGTTGCATGACTTTTCGGTTTGGATTTTTTAGGAACCCTAACAAAGTGAGGGATAGTTGAGAGAGAGTGAAGAAGAGGGGTTTTTTTTTGGGGACTTCAACAAAGTGAGGATATAGACGGAAATTATGTGGTTCGTTTTATGTTGTAAGGGGTATTTTGGGAAGTTTGAGAAAAGGTGAGAACGATGAACGAAGATACGTGTGGTAAAAGTTGTTTTAACTAGCTGTAAATTAGAAGTCTTTATTTGTAGACCTGACCAATAAATAGACGCCATGTGTACTGGGCATATGGGGAACTTATTTTGGCGGCAGTTCTTTTTTACTTTTTATTCGACCATGATGCATTTTTCCGAAAAGTCAACCATCAATAGTTGAATTGCTCAAATTTTTGAAATTTTTTTTTTGAACTGCCTATTGGTGGTCGAAAATTTCAGTCAATCTGTCGAATTCGTCATCCTGTTCGAAATTTTTTTGGAAATTAACAAGAATAGTAGATCCGTTTTTGTCCAATGGTGGTCGAACTTTTCTACAAAACTTGATCATCAACAATGGAGTTTTATTGAAAAATTCAACCATTAGTGGTTGAGTTTTTTATGAAAAAGTCGACCATGAGTGGTTGAACTGATCATTGGTGGTCGAAAATTTCAGTCAAATTTGACCACCAATGGTCAAATTCATCATCTTCTTCGAAACGTTTTTTTAGATCTGAAATATTTTTTAGTTGATTTTTTTTTTGTGGGGAGGGCAAGATCTAGATAGAGGGGTGAGATCTAGAGAGGAGCGAGATATAGAGAGGTGGTGGAGGGTGGAGAAAGTGGTGGAGAGAGGAGAAAGATCTGTAGGTAGAGACGGGTGGAGGCGATGATGGAGAAAGTGGAGAAATCTGTAGAGGGTTGGAGGCGATGATGGAGAGAGTGGATAGATCTGTAGGGAGAGAGGGGTTGAGGCGGTGGAGGGGGTGGTGGAGAGAAAGGACATATCTGTAGGGAGAGAGGAGTGGAGGCGATGGAAAGTATCATAAAAAAAAAAAATAGTTAGTCGATAGTGGAGTAGGAGGTGGCATTGGCGGTGGTTTAGTTTAAGATTTTTTAAAGTTGGGTGAAAAGATACCAATCCAATTTTAGATAACCACCCCCTTAGTAAAACTTTGTCCATCCCCCTCACCATTTTAAAACATTTTGTCCACCCCCAACACATTTTGAGGAACTCCTGAAACCACACTATTAGAAAAACTGCCCTTGGGAGGGGTATGGCGGTGGATCCACCTGCAACATAAGCTTCTTGCGTTTTGTTCTGCCACATAAACTAAACAATAATAAAATATAAACGAAGGAAATAAGAGAAATTTGGCTAGTTGATTGAGCTGCTCGGCTAGAAGTTCGACCTCAGACTCGGATGATGGTTGGTAACTTGGCATCTAAAGACCTAAGCATCCAAGTCTTGTAGCATGAACACACTAATCTCAAAGAAATTTTGAAAGTTTTACTATTACAACATCTGTTATCAAAAGTTAGTAAGTTAGAAAAAAGTATAATTCCTCTCAGCCATCCATCATCACCACACCCATGAGGCCCCATAAATCTCAGAGAACAAAAAAAAAAAAGCCTCACTACTGAACTAGCACTCTTTATCCCTACGCTTTCATGTTCAGATTCCAGTTCCAAGTACCATAGTCGGATAGTCCCTTTTGGCATCCATTACTCTGGTGCAAACTGAAGTTGGATCTCTTATATTAGCCCATCTCATCATCCTAGCAGAGATGCTCTGTTACGGATTCAAAATTACTCCAGCTAAAACTTGGGCCATTCTCGATTGTAAGTGGAATCACAGCGCAGGCAGAAGCGTTACTGGAATCTCGTAACAATGGCATAAAAACTGACATAAAGTTCCTTCATTAAAATCAATAATCAAAAAGACCAAAAAAAACAAAAAACTGCAGATAAATATAACACGATGAACTTCTTATTACATGTCTTGATAAACTATCCATCTGACAAACAATAATAAATGCAAAGCCTTCCTAAAGACTCATTAGAATAAGAAGAGCTGCCACCAGCCATACAAAACATAGAAGAATATGTAGCATGACTAAGCTCAGAAAATACCTATGTAACATCGACACTTCACTTTTTTAAATTTTGCCGTGTCGGATACTCTGACACTCGGACACTCGTGTTGACACTTGTGGATACTTCAATGGGTACCTGCACATAATAATGTTAGATATTGTGTGTCTATCTTGTGTGCACTTGCACATAATCGTGTTAGAACGTATTATATAGTTCTAAGTTAATGTCTTTTGTGTATTATGTAACAATGTTGGTTCTAAAAATACAAATTATAACTAAAATTAAAGCATATAATGATTGATACATGAATAAGTATGTATGTGTATCGCCATGTCCGCGTATTGGGTGTTTTTAAGTCACCGTGTCGGACACCTCGTACCCGTGTCGGACACCGACACCCGTACCCGTATCAATGTTACATAGGAAAATACCAATATCCGAAAAAAAAAATGCAATATAAAATGGGGTTCTAAATAGAAAGAGAGAAGCAGGAAGTAAGATTTTCAAGGTCTTAAACCCAAATATTTCTTTCTTGGCAATATTCTAAGAGAAACTAAGATTAAATTTCACATGGGTTGTAATTCTCTTATTCGAAAAGAAACAAGAAGGATGATTTACAAGTAGACCCCAATCACCTATAATGTCTCCTCCTCGAGTCCAAATAGGATAAGCTTCCACTTCAAGAAAGCTAAAAATAGAAAATAACTTCATGGAATGTTTGCAAGTGGATTAAATACAATTTGTAAGCAGGGTTGCATACATAAGCAAGTTATCAATGTAGAACTAAGGGCAAAGTGGTAACGATGAAGCAGATTAGACTCCAAGATGCCTTACCACTACCAGACTACCAGTATATCGAGACTCCAATTAGTACTAGGACTCCAAGCACAATTCAGATTGATGCCTTGATGGATCATTGATTTTTATTTTTTTTTAACTATGGTTCTTTCTTCTAAAATAATCTCTCTCCGCAAAATTAACTTATGGATGGTGATATCAACATCTCTGTCTACTAAAGTAATAACGAATCAGAATCATATTGATATATCAGGTATACATGGATACATTCCAACAAGTTGATATACACAACACCAAAGAAAAAAGCAAAAGAGAGGTGATATATACTAGGAATATTTGAAGAAACATGAAAAGGCAAGAAAAGAGGAGTCAAATATCATCAAGAACTGAAGCTACTAAAAGAAGAAAACAGAACTGAGCATCAGAGATCTCATTTCATTGTAAAATGACCAGAGAGCGAGTGCTGGTGGTGGTCTGTGCGCGTGAGTAAATTGCAAACAGAAGCCCACATCACAATGATTGAAGCATGTCTTCTTCAAGCATCATTCAAGGAAAAAAAAATACATACTTGGACAGTACCTATGCCCAAATTCTTTTCTTAGGTACAAGATCCGATGTCTTGATCTCATCTATTTTAGCAGCAAGGATGAAGTCGTTCATACTCAGCCCACCTGCAACAATTCGTAAACAAATTAAAACAATTTAAGGTCATAACGTGGGGCATGGGCTCATAAAAAACTGAAATTCAATTTCATCTGAGACAAGTATAGAACAGGAGAAGCAATCAGCTGTCTAATGACATGGGTGGTTCCATGGTAGATTCAGCTAGCACACGTGGAAATAATTTCTCAGTTGTGTACAACAACCACTCAGTAGCCCATCCCAATCGAACAAACCAGACAAAATCTTACGGATAGGAAGAGAAATTGGTGGAGAAACAAGATAAGTATTCAATAGGGAAGATGGTTAAGATTGTCTCTCATTGGATATCTTTCTGCTGAGAACTGCTATGCAGCACCTGAAAAATCACTGATTCCAGCCCTGCTTAGGTATGAAATTTTACAGCACGAATAGTGGTAGTTCAATCCTCCCATATTTTAAACCCTAGACAGCCATGTTACCTTCAGAACAATTTTACAACTGAGAATGTAAAAGCATTTTCTCCAGAAATGAAAATTGTTGCAAAAGGAACTGTGCAGTACGAGAATGCAGCACCATGGTTGGAGATACTATTTGATAGGGAGGCTTCAACAGAGGATAACATGGACTTCAGGAGCTCTGGCAAAAATTACACACCCATTCTTTATCCTAGATATTTAAAAAATTACCAAATTTATCCTAGTAAATGTTGAATCTGTTGATCAACTAAGTTTCTTATATCCCTGGTTCGAACTTAAAATGCTCCTTAAAGACCCAAAAGTGGTAATATGTTAACAATGTGGATATAGTCACGACGCACAAGGGAGGAAAGAAATCCAATAAAACAATTTGCCATATTACCATTCACTTTTATTAGAATGAAACTTAACAGTCAAAGACACCATCAACACTCAACACAGTTCAAAATTAGGGGTAATTAAAAATGAAAAATGGATCTTTTCCTTTCAATTAATGGCTATTGGCCTCTATCCAATGAAGGATTAGTCCTGGCCCTCCGATTATTCCTCCCTCCCCTCTCCCTAGCCCTTGCTGTTGACTCCTGCCCCGGCCTTAGATCAAGAGCAAACACAATTAAAGATACTATTTTTTACACCTGTCACATCACACGTTTCTACACACATACACCTCAACGTTATAAGAGCTGTGCTAAAAAAGTGTTGAAACCTAAATAAGTTTTAGTCTAACATCTGTGGGAGTACCGAAACTCAAAACCAAGAGACTCCTATATAGAGGCTGTGGAGTCTAGTTCAAAGTATTGAATTTCCATCTGGAGTGTGCCCAAAACGTGTTTCCATATTTTTGGAACCGGGGTTCTATAACTGATCCACTCCCAAACTGTGGATCCCGTTATTTGGGAGCAGGACCGCCACCCTCACGGCACGATTCTGGTTACTAAGCACCTAACCCTCACTATTACACTCAGAAGAGTCAGAACTATGAAGAATACACCAAAATATTATTTCGTACATAATTAACTTTTAAAGAAATATATGTATTTTGAATGTTCCCTAAAAAAATAAAAGAAATATATGTTTATATACTGATTTGATCCGAATTGAATCCTAGTCCAGTAGTCCCCTTTATGATTCCATGATTTGATTCAATTTCAAGTAACTTGGTTTGCCTAGCTAATCCAACCAAGTAAAGTAGAGGCATGCATTCTCCAAAAGGAAGCATATGATGTACCTAGAGTTCAAGTTATTTGGCAAAATCGTATAAAAAATAACCCATTGAGAGAGAGGGAGAGAGAGAGAAATAAAATTAACCAGCTAGTAAGGAGAGAAGTGAAACAGAAATCATGAAATGTTTAATATCTCTCCTTACCAATGGAAGCAGTCCAAAGTTCAGCTCTAACTTGATTAGGTTGTTCCAAGTGAAGATTTGGGTAATGCCCAGCAGCCTCAGCAACATTAAAGATCCTATTGATGAGTTCAATCCCACATTTAAAATCTCTCAACTTCCATAAACACTGAAGTCTAAGTCCCCCAGCATCATCCACCAGTCTCCAACCAACAACCTATTAACATAGACAACAAACAAAGATTGTAGGAGACCCCTATGAACATGAATATGTTGTTGTATCCACAAAATCACTAACATTGTGGAAATATAATCTCGACGCAATCAAGTATTCCAAAATGGTCATGACATTTAGAATTTTGATGAATTGGTTAAAAAACAAATGCAAACGTTTGCAGTGCAATCACTAACCAACCAAGCACTCTGTATTATTTGTAATAGTTTTTATCAAGATTGATAACCCCAAGCAGCTATAACAGTTTTTAATGCCAATAATTGTGCATTCAAAACTTTGCATTTACACACATCATCAAACATCATAATTTCCAAGCAAATTCAAAGCCTTAATTTGAGAAGCAAAAATGTTACCTTTCTTAGTAGCTGTTGAGCGTCTTGGTGGATAAGGGGAGGCTCTGAGGGAGAAACTGGAGAGCATTGTTGTTGGGAAAGAGAGAGAGCAGAAATGTTAGGAATTAAAATCCGATGCTCGGTGTTGCCGGCACCCAAAACCTTCTCCCCAAAACCACTCTCGATTTCTGCAGGATATGGATCTCTAGCCCCAAAATCCCCCAACATATCGCTGCCCAAAGCAGAAGTTTTTTGCTGGTGCAGAAAATTTCGACGCCCCCTCCCAGTGGAGTTGTAGGAGGAAGAAGAGGAGGATTCTGGAATGTTATGGGTGGGGTTGAATTGTAGGGGGCAGCAGTATGGAGGAGTGGTTTGGTGTTTAGGGTTCGGAGTTGGAAGAGGGAAATAAGCAGAGAAGCAAAGAAGCATAGATGAAGAAGACTACTACTGGCTGACGCCATGGGAGAGGAAGAGGGAGAAGAAGAGAGAGAAAGAAGAGAGAGAAAGTAGTAAGAATGTCAAAAATGGTCAGTAGTAGTAGAAGTATAGAATGCGGAGTCGTCATCATCATCTTATCCAGTTGTCTACTACTCTGTTCGGCGAGGTTATTTTATTTTTAACCGTTTTTAGGCCGGTCATATAGAAGACAAAGGGTGACCTGGCTGTCATTTGGGTCTGTCAAACGATTAACGATTTTAACTGACCTTTTATCTCACTCACTCTTGTTCGACTTTGAAAGTCCTAACCCAAAACGAAACGGCATTTTCTAGGGTTTGGAGAGGGAGACCGTATTTGAAGGTGGTGAAGGAGGTTGAAGAAGGGATCCAGGACAATCCGAAGAAAAATTGGAAACAAACAACTACTCGAGGAATAGTAGAGCTAGAGGTCCCTAAATGGTTTATATCGGTTCATTATTTTGTTGGAAATGTTGATTTTAGTGTTTATTTTAGATTTCAAACCTTTTAAAGTTTTTTTTCCAATTTCTTTTTAGAGGGTTGATATCTACACAGCCAATTTTAATACCTTGTGCCCTCATCCTCTTACCAACAAAATTGATTCCTAATGACCTCAACCCATTTGATTAAAATAATATATTTTAATTAAAATAATATATTTTAATTAAAAATATATATTTTAATTAAAAATATATATATTAATTAAAAAATATATATTTTAATTAAAAAAATACTTTTTATTAAAAAATATTAAATAATTAAAAGTATTCAAATAAAAATTTAATAATTTTTTTTTCATTCCCCACCACCACCGTCACCACCACCGCCACCCCGCTCACCCACCGCCTTCACAAAGATCAGAAAGAAAGAGGGAGGAGAGAGAGAGAAAAAAAA
>MVGT01002699.1:89453-123661 GCA_002174775.1 Macleaya cordata | reverse complement strand
AAAAGCTAAAATAATAATAATAATAATAAAAAGAATAATTACTTAGGTTATACTAAGGTATAAGCACATACAACAAAGTATGTGTATATAAAAGAATAATTTATAAGGTTACTTATTAATACATCACCCATACATATATAGTATATATACACAATTAAATAAAGTTTAATTGGTCAAAATTAAGGTCAAAATCGCGGGTACCTTTGGTACTGGTCAAAATCGTGTTCCGGGCTTTTGTTTGGGATCATTTAGTGTCCTATTTTCGCGCGTGAGAAGTCGAAATTGAATAACTTTTCGAGATCTATCCATTCGTGTAGTTCGATTCTTCAAATTATTCTCCAAAAAAAATCCATTATTTAGTCCTAGACTTAATTATTTTAACACCTAATAGGTTCCACGATTGAAGCGTTGGAATTGACTCAACTTGACTCACCAAAGTCAACAAAATTATTTTGGGTCGTTACACAATGGGTACCAAATTACCCGGAACTGTACCCGTTCCGGCCAGAACTGTTTATTGCGATTCGAGACTTTATTTTGTTGATCTGATTAATTTCGGATCCATTTCAGATCTACTTGTTTTGGATCCGATTAATTTCAAATCCATTTCGGTTCCACCAAACGGGTACCCATGGGTACCCATTTCTGTATAAATTTTATAGTTTAATCTACTACTATACAACAGATTTTTAACTTTTTTTAATTTTTTTAATTAAAAAAGAAAATAAAAGAAACCAATGACTATTATACAAAAAATTTCGTAATAAAATGAATTATGATTGAATAGAATATGAAAATACAAAAAAATATACTTTTTATGTGAAAAAAGGTAAAAAAAAAAACTAAGTGGGTATTGGGTACCCGCGGGTACCCCCGGATTCTAACGGTCCCGGATAAGGAACCACCAATTAAGGTTCCACAACCGGAACCGCCTTCATATTAGTGGTACCGGATCCAGAACCTTTAGGATCCTATTTGGAACCGACCCATTGACATCCCTACCTGAAGGTGTTGCCTAAGTCGTTTCAATTCATGTACTTCTTCTTCCATCTCTTTACTCTGATAATTTTTATGAGTTTTTGAGAATCATTGGCTTTAATACCATTAATGTGTGTGTTTAGAGTGTGAAAGAATTAAATGAAATCACAAATTTAAGGAGAGAATAAAGGGAAGAGTGATAGAAAACCATAATTTTTTTAAGGGATAATGGCCAAAACATCCAATATATAACGTTTTTAATCCATTTAGTACACAAGATTTCTAATAAGACTGAAATACCTTTTTTAAAGCTTTCTGAATCTGTTTAGTTCCTTTTTAAACTTTTCTAAATCTATTTAGTCCATTCCTTCCTTTTTAATGTTCTTGTTATACCCTTATTATATTTGTCAATTACTTTTTTATCTTTGTCAAACTTGTACAGTTGTATGAGAGAGGACTAACGTTATCTTTTTTGTTTTAAAACTTTAAAATGTTATATCTCTTCAATTAAAATTCTGATTTTGATAAAATTCATATATTTGGAAAGCACTTTTTGAGATCTTTGAAACTAGACTAGTCAAGAATGGTTTTCAAAAAAAAAATAAAAATCACGAAATATATGCAAAAACGTTTTTGCATCAGTTTATGCAAAAATGTTTTTGCATAAATTTCATGATTTTATCAAAATCTGAATTTTAGTTGAAAAGACGTGTTTGCATGAACTGATGCAAAAACGTTTTTGCATGAAAACCAATGCAAAAACGTTTTTGCATAAATTTCATGATTTTGTCAAAATCTGAATTTTAGTTGATGCAAAAACGTTTTTGCATAAATTTCATGATTTTGTCAAAATCTGAATTTTAGTTGATGCAAAAACGTTTTTGCATAAATTTCATGATTTTGTCAAAATCTGAATTTTAGTTGAAAAGACGTGTTTGCATGAACTGATGCAAAAACGTTTTTGCATGAGAATTTTTTTTGAAAACTATTCTTGACTGGTCTAGTTTCAAAGATCTCAAAAAGTACTTTCCAAATATATGAATTTTGTCAAAATCAGAATTTTAGTTGAAGAGATATAACATTTTAAAGTTTAAAAACAAAAAAGATAATGTTAGTCCTCTCTCAAGAAAGAGAGAGAAGAGTAAAGTGGGGTAGTACGTGGTGAAAGGGCAGATTTGCCTAAATTTTATTTTTAGACTAAATAGACTCATATAAAATTTGGTGGACTGAACAGACTGAAAAAAAATCATTTTGGGCCTTTTGGCCGTTCCCCCTTTTTTTAAAAACACGCAGGCAAAAAAATAACAGTTCAAATTTTGTTCTGATTTCTTTAAGACCGCCTAATAGTTATGGGGATCTACATGGATTGCTTTAGTTAATTACCTTTGAAGTGTGACTGAACCAACTCTATGCAGTATGCAATAGCCTTCAACTTTGTACTCCAATCTTCCTCCACAATCTAAATTTTTTGCTGAAAACCTAAGATTACACAATCAGAATAATTCGGCCATAACTCTCTCTTAGTAACTCATTTTTTCATTTTGATAACCTCTTTCATAGGAAATTTAATTTTCCACAATTTTTTCTGAAATAGTCGACCTCTAATTTTGCTTCAAAGTGCTTCAACAATTGACCTTTAGTTATGTGGGATATTTCTGCAAACTTAGGGTTTCTAAACCCTAGACCATAACATATCTTCCTTTTTCTTCTTCAACCCTGCTTGAAACTGAAATCCTACTTTGTGCTAACTATAATTGAAGCTAGGATTTGTTTAGCACATAAAATACTTAACCAGAACATGGATGTGAGAGAAAAAAAGGAAAAGATAGGCGATTTCTTCAGTGGCGGTTAGCTGGTGAAATCGCCCCCTCTCTGTATATAAATACATGGAGGTCCCAAATCATCTCAGAACCCTGGTTTAATCAGGTTTCTTGGGCCCCACATCTTTTAGCTAATTTATTTTTTGTGTTTCATATAAAATAACATACAAAATAAATAATTACAAGTTGGCCCACCAAACTTTTGTAACTAAATACTCTGAAAAATGCAAGAATTATAACTAAACCCTTCTTCTATTAATTAATATTGTTATTAAATCGTCCACCTTATACTAATATTTATAATAACCTTTAGGTTTAGTATTTATTATTTGTCAGTACCTTAAGGGAAATTATATTTTCGTTTTTGACTTATCAAATGTGCTCAAGCATTATTATTTTAATAATTTTTTAAACATTTTAGTAGACCACTGACTAGTTTAGAATAATAATCCGTGCACTGTGATTTAAGGGAATATTACTTGTGTTGTGAATTCCATGTTCAACTAGAATATTCTAGCTACGAAATTACAACCATCCATCTTGACCAAAATATTGGATCACTTTTCTCATTGCTTGACAAAATAAAATGATTATAATTTACATGCAAGGTACGTGCTAATTCTCAAGTTAAGATTTATTGCAATAACAATTGTAGACACCAAATTTTGCACCCCAAAATTAACCCAAAAAAGGGTCCACATCTTACTTTTCAAAATCAACCCAAAAATTGGGTTCAACTGACATTTCTCTAAATCAGCCCAATAACAGGATTGAAACATACTTTCAAAAAATTCAACCCAAGAATGGGGTTGAAATATCAATTTTCAAAGAATCAACCTAAGAATGAGGTTGAAACATCATTTTCAAAACCCACCCAAAATGGGGTGTGCATCACATATTTGCAAAGGGTTTCTGCATTAAATTTTTAATTAACCCTAAAAGTGGGTTACCATACACTTTTAATAAGACCCAAAATTGGGTGGGTAATAATACCCACCATAACAATCAGTAGAAAAGAATAAGGTTTACAACCTTTAATAAAACCCAAAAGTGGGTGGGTAATAACACCCACCACAAAAATCAGTAGAAAAAGGGTTTTAAAAGCTTTTAAGTGGGTAATAATACTCACTTGCAAACATCAAACAATTAAAAGAGGTAGGTAATAATCACCCACCAACATTTTAAAAAAAAATCAGCACACCTTTTTCTTTCACGTTGAAATCAGGAAGAAAAAAAAGGTTTTTTTAGATGGGTTAATAACACCCACTAGGTAAAGTCAAAGCTTTTAAGGGGGTGGGTAATAACACCTACAACCCTTTTTTTTCACTGCTGCTATTTGGACCGACCGTTTTACAAAACGGATGCCCGACACTTATGTGGCATGGTGGGTCCTACTGCCACATAAGTTGGACACCCTTTCAAAACATTTTTAGAGGGGAAAAAGTGGTGAGTCCCACCATACCACATAAGCGTCTGGCATGGGTTTTGTAAAAGCATCAGTCCAAAAAGCTTTATTATTTTTTTCTCGGTGATGTTACATTTATCGAAGTTCCTACACAATTTTCTACCGAAAGACACAATCTATGGTAGACGCGAATCACTTTTAGGATGGATGCAAATCACGAGGATATTTGAAAAACCGTATGACCGTTGGATTGACTTCAGAAGGAAATTCAGTAGGATATTGCTATAAATTAAGTATTATCCTTTTTTTATTTTTCAAAATCAGCACTAATGGCTAGAGTACCTAGCAGTTGGCCATCTAAAACACACAACGACTAGATGCCCTAGCCGTTTGTCACGGGGCTAGCACTTGATCTGTTTGCTAAGCAACCGTGCGGCACTTGAACTAGTTCTCCTGCTAGTCAAGTAAGCCTTTCTCCCTTTGTGAAGCTTACAACTCTCCTTGGTTAGCTAAGCTCGCACAACACACAAGAAAACACAAGAGCAGCTTAAGAGAAACCTTTAAACTCTTATTACTCAACTCTGAATTCTTGGTCCCTACAAATGAAATGGGACTCCCCTTATATAGACAGGTTGGGGGTCCAATGGACGGCTAAGATTACAGCATGTGTCATACATCTGATGAAGGGGACAAGCTCCTAGGCTTTCCCATAAAATATTCTTGGGTTACCAGGCTCGAGGAATATACAAGGCTCAAGAATGTCTGTGTGTCTCTAGGGCATCTAGAGACATGTTATGTCAGCTAGCTGTCTTGGGGCCTGTTATGTCGGCTAGCTGTCTTGGGGCCCCTGGACTGGACTAGTGGTGCTGAGTGTGTCACGGATGGCAAGTGTCCAGGCCCAGTCCGTGACATTCTCCCCCACCTAATTCGCAGACGTCCTCGTCGCGAGGTTTTTGTGGTATTCGGTGACTAGGTCCTCGTATTGCCACAGTGTGTCAGCGTGTTCCCAGCTGGCCTCGCTATCGGGTTGTCCCTTCCAAGCCACTAAGTACTCTTTGTATATTCGTCCTCCTCGA
The DNA here is from genome assembly GCA_002174775.1 of Macleaya cordata. NCBI lineage: Eukaryota > Viridiplantae > Streptophyta > Magnoliopsida > Ranunculales > Papaveraceae > Macleaya > Macleaya cordata. The sequence continues at coordinate 118,382 of MVGT01002699.1, read as the reverse complement.
GATGCACGGCGGTGCGAAATGATGGTTTCTACTTCCCTGTCAAAGGAAGTAGTCATGTTTATTGGAGCTCGCTTAGTGACCCCTCTTGATGAATCCTCCTGATCGGGGTAATAGGGTTTTGAGCAGCTCACATGGAAGACAGGATGGATCTTCAAGTGTGACGGCAATTGTAGTCTGCAAGAAGCTTTTCCGACCTTCTGGATTACGGGATATGGTCCGTCGTACCGGCGAACCAGACCTTTGTGTATTTTCCTGAGGGATTTGAACTGCTGATGATTGAGCTCTACCATGACCAAGTCCCCTTCTTGGAACCACAAAGGTTGCCTCTTTTGTTCAACCCATTTCTTCATTCTATTGGTGGCCTTCTCCAAGTATGACTTGGCAAGGTCTGTTCTCTCTTGCCACTCCTTGGCAAATCTATGGGCTGCGGGACTCTTCCCTGTGTAGCCTCCCGCAAGGGTGTGTGGTGTCAAGGGTTGTTGGCCAGTCACCAACTCGAATGGACTGTGGCCAGATGATTCACTCTTCTACAGGTTATAACAAAATTGAGCCACGTCCAATAATTCTACCCAATTTCTCTGATTAGCACTTACAAAGTGTCTCAGATATTCCTCTAGTAGGGCATTGATGCACTCTGTTTGACCATCTGTTTGGGGGTGGAAGCTGGTAGAAAAACTAAGTTCAGACCCAAGGATTCTGAATATCTCAGTCCAGAACTTCCCAGTGAATCTTGGGTCTCTGTCACTAATGATGGTCTGTGGCATGCCCCAATACTTCACCAGATGTTTAATAAACAATCTCGCTGCTTGCTCGGCTGTGCAATCTGTTGGTGCGGCTATAAACGTCGCGTACTTGGTGAAGCGGTCCACGACCACGAGTATCGATCCCAACCCGTCTACCTTTGGTAGGGCTGAGATGAAATCCAAGGATAGACTAGACCATGGTCTTTCAGGGATGGGTAGTGGCTCAAGTAGTCCCCCTGGCTTCTTGTGCTCCACTTTATCTTGCTGGCAGACTAGGCAGGTACGTACGTAGCTGTCAACATCATCGTTCATCTTGGGCCAGTAATAACTCTTCTCGAGTAGGGCCAAGGTCCTCTTTTGGCCAGGGTGACCGGCCCACCTTGTGTCGTGGCATTCTCGTAGTAACTCACGACGAAGGTTATCCCATTTAGGGACAAAAAGCATGTTTCCTTTTGCGAAGAGAAGTCCATCCTTCATCCAGAATCTCCGAAGCTTCCCTTCCTTTGTTGCTTGCATGAGACTTTTTGCAAAAGAGTCGTGCTCTAGACCCTCCTTGATACGTTCGGGGATGGTAGTCTTGAGGCGACTAATCGCAGTGATACTTTCCAACACTAGAGAAGCAAGTTCAGTTTTTATACTTAGTGCATCAGCAACATGATTGGTACTGCCTGGCTTGTACTCTATCTTCATGTCGAACTCAGCTAGGAAGTCTTGCCACCTAGCTTGTTTGGGGCTGAGTTTCTTCTGGGTTTGGAAGTAACTAGTAGCAACATTATCTATATAGACCACGAATGTGGTACCCAAAAGATAGTGCCTCCACGTTCTCAAGCAATGGATCACCGCAGTCATCTCTTTTTCTTGCACTGTGTAGCGTCGTTCAGTCTCATTAAGCTTTCGGCTTTCATAGGCTAAAGGGTGGCCATCCTGCATTAGAACCCCTCCGATGGCGAAGTCTGAAGCATCAGTGTGTACTTCGTAAGGTCTGGTATAATCGGGTAACTTCAGTACCGGTTCATCCGTCACTGCTTGCTTCAGGTCGTCGAAAGCAGCTTTGCATTCTTCCGTCCATTGCCAAGCTTGGTTCTTCTTGAGGAGATCAGTGAGTGGTGCCGCTCTCTGGGAATACCCTTGTATGAATCGCCTGTAGTAATTAACTAGGCCCAAGAAAGACCTAAGTTCAGTTACTTTGGTTGGCGCTTCCTAGTCATTGATGGCTTTGATTTTCTTTTGGTCCATCAATATTTTCCCTCCACCTATCCAGTGCCCAAGGAAAGGCACCTCTTCCTTTGCAAACGAGCATTTCTCTCTTTTCACGAAAAGGGAGTTGTCTCTTAGTATTTGGAATACAGTTTGCAGGTACTGCAAGTGTTCCTCTAAGGTGTGGCTGTATATCACGTCTAGGTAGACGACTACAAACTGGTCCAAGCACGGGTGGAAGATCTTGTTCATCAAGGTACAAAAAGTGGTAGGAGCATTGGTTAGTCCAAAAGGCATAACAAGGAATTCATAAGCTCCATACCTGGTGACACAAGTTGTCTTTGGCTCATCTCCCTTGGCAATGCGTACTTGGTAGTACCCTGATCTAAGGTCAAGCTTGGAGAAGAACTTTGCACCTCGCAATTGATCAAACAAGTCTTCTATTCTGGGGATGGGATACTTGTTCTTGACGGTGACCTTGTTCAAAGCTCGGTAGTCAATGCATAGACGTAAGCTCCCGTCATGTTTCTTTTGAAATAACACTGGCGCTCCATATGGTGCTTTGGACGGTTGGATATATCCCGCATCAAGTAGCTCCTTGAGTTGTTTCTTTAGCTCGGCCAATTCTGGTGGTGCGATCCTATATGGGGCGAAGGCAGGCGGTCTTGCACCAGGTTCCATTTTGATCTGATGGTCCACCTCTCTCCTTGGTGGAAGTGTCCTTGGTAGTTCTGCGGGCATGACGTCCTTGAACTGGTGCAGGACATCATGGACTTCCAAAGGGAATTCTTCATCATTCTCTCCATCTTCTTCTATCATTGCAGCTAAGTAAGTTATTTCACCCTTCTGTATTCCACGGTTTAACTGGATAGCTGACAGGGTGCCTTGCTTGCCCTCTTTGGGGCGTGATGTGGGAACCATGCATGGGGATTTTTCATCATTGATACTTACCACTCCTAGGTAAGGCATCACTGCCGCTTTGGAATGGTCGAGGAAATCCATTCTTAGGACGACTCTAAAATCATCCATTGGTACAACTAGGAAGTTGGTGGTGTCACGCCATTCACCAATCTTCAGCTCCACTCTCTTGGCTATACCATGTACTGGCTTAGCCTCAGAATTCACTGCCTTCATCTTGCTTGAGTCCTCCTCGACTCGAAGCTCTAGGCGTTCTGCCTCTCCCTTAGAGATGAAGTTGTGGGATGCTCCTGAGTCAACCATCACCCTGGTTGAGTTTCCATTAAGATGTATATCTACATACATCAGTCCTTTGCTGTTGCTTGGTTTGTCAGACGACTGCTGCCCCCTGATAGTATTGATGGTAAGTGCACCCATCTGTGGCTCATCCTTCTTTTCTTCTTGTGCTATTAAAGCACTCAGGATGTTCTTCTTCGGGCAGTCGAAGGCATTGTGGTTTCCTTCGTAGATGAAGCATCTACGAGGTCAGGGTTCGTACCTTCCTTTACCCCTCCAATCTCTGGGTGGTGCACGATGCTCTTCTCTATCATTAGGGCCCTTGGGGTAATCTTTTTTTTTCTGCTCCCCAACTTCTATTGTGATGTGGCTTGGAAAGTGAACCCTGGTTGTTATCTGACTTTTGTGAGTAGTCATTTAACTTTTCTACAGTAGCGAGGGCGGTGGATAGATCTTCAACACCCCTTCGTTGTAGCTCAGTACAAGTCCCCCGTTGAAGGCCATGCAGGAAGAAGTATAGGCGATCCTTTTCGGACATGTCAGTAATATCAAGCATTAGGGCATTAAATTGCTTAACATAGTCAGTGATCGTACCTATATTCTTGAGGCTCATGAGCTTATCCCTAGCTCGAAATTCCACATTCTCTGGGAAGAATTGTGCTTTTAGTTCCCTTTTGAAGTCACTCCATGTGGCTACGATGCACAATCCCTTTTCTATGTCGTTGGTTTTCCGACACCACAATAGTAGAGCATCCTCGGATAGATACATTGATGCTGCATCTATCTTGACTTCCTCATCTTTAAGGTTCAGGGCTTTAAGGTATCTTTCCATATGCCAAAGAAAATTCTCCAGCTCTCTAGCATCATGTGCTCCGCCATAGCACTTTGGTTCCGGGATTTTTACCTTGGTTGTCTCCCGGGCTGGGCCACCTTCGCGAACGATGGTCCTCTCCAGTAACGCGAACCTGGTTCTCATTTCGTCCAACTGGGCGTGTAATCTTTCTACGACCCCTGAGGACTGTTCCTTGAGACCTTTTGCGAGTTGGGTCATGTCTGTCTTGAGTACACTGATAGTACTCTCTATGGACTTCTCCAGGTCCTCAATGGTCTGGTCTTGGTCTTCTAGCAAGTTCCCCATATTCACACTAAAGTCGGAAAAGGACCTCTCAGCCTTTTCCACACGATCTTCCAAGGTTAATACCTTGGACTCGAGCAGCTCAATCTTGGCCTCTAGGGAAGACTCCTTGCGTGAGTCGACGGATTTTCCCCGGCTCGACTTCTTGCTTTTTGGAGCACCATCCTTCCTTGCCTCGGCAATGACTTGAGTAACATCTCCTTCGGTTTCCATGGTGTATTCTCCCAACTGAGAAGTTCCAACCATGGCTCTGATACCAACTGTCACGGGGCTAGCACTTAATCTATTTGCTAAGCAACCGTGCGGCACTTGAACTAGTTCTTCTGCTAGTCAAGTAAGCCTTTCTCCCTTTGTGAAGCTTACAACTCTCCTTGGTTAGCTAAGCTCGCACAACACACAAGAAAACACAAGAGCAGCTTAAGAGAAACCTTTAAACTCTTATTACTCAACTCTGAATTCTTGGTCCCTACAAATGAAATGGGACTCCCCTTATATAGACAGGTTGGGGGTCCAATGGACGGCTAAGATTACAGCATGTGTCATACATCTGATGAAGGGGACAAGCTCCTAGGCTTTCCCATAAAATATTCTTGGGTTACCAGGCTCGAGGAATATACAAGGCTCAAGAATGTCTGTGTGTCTCTAGGGCATCTAGAGACATGTTATGTCAGCTAGCTGTCTTGGGGCCTGTTATGTCGGCTAGCTGTCTTGGGGCCCTTGGACTGGGCTAGTGGTGCTGAGTGTGTCACGAATGGCAAGTGTCCAGGCCCAGTCCGTGACACATTGGACCCTCCACACTCTCAACGACTAGATCACTCTAGTCGTTGGCAATTTTTCTCTCTCCATTTTCTCTCTCCCCTGGTTGTTTGGTCCGTAATGGCTAGATGCTCTAGCTGTTATGCACTCCAATCGCGAGTGTTTTGCGTACATTTACTAAAATAACCTCAAACGGCTACGTGTTGTCACTGTTGTGCGATTTTGTCTCCTCTTTTCTCTCTCATTGAGGCCTTTAATGGCTAGATGACCTAGCTGTTGGCCTGTTTTTCTCTCTCCTGAGGGTATTTTCTCTCTCCTCTCTCCTTTGTGGATAAAAATAAATGGAAACCGTCAGATTGTTTTGATCCAAGGGCTATAATGCAATGGCTAAATAGAAAGCTTCCCGTAGTGGAAAAACAGACTTCAATCCTTTTGGGATAAAATTTTCTTACTTCAGAGAAACCTACGGGAGATGTTAGAGAAAAAACCTAGAGAGAGAAACACTTCTCTTCTCCATTTTCAAAACCTCCAATAGATAAAACCTTGTTGTTTATAGTTCAAAGAAGAGTTCTATCATACCATTTACATCCAAAACACCTCAAAAAAGCCTATATTGCTTCAAATGGGTTGAGTCAAAGAAGGGAATCTCTTATTTCATTTGGGAGTGTGGGCTAAAGCTAGGTAAATCACTTAACCTAAGCTTATTTTTGGTTTAATCTAGCATGTAATCTCTTCTCTATCTAATGAATCAATTTTTTTTCAAGCATTTATTGATGTGTTTTAGTTCATTTTCTAGTAATAACATCTAGATTTGTGAGCTTGATGGAGTATTTCATGGAGGTTTACATTTATGTATATTTGTGTAGTTTACATGCCTAAAATAGAGCTTACTACATAAGATATTTGCATATAACAAAAATCATGTAGATATCACTTCCGTATACAAGCTATCTTGTTGAAATGTAAGGTAAAATAAATCATACTTTTGTGTGCTAAAAATGGCTCATATTATTTCATAGTGTGGGTAAAATATGATCACCATGTTTTAGGTTATAAAGTAGTGTTGTATTTGTATAGAAGTATCATTTACATCACTAAAACCTAATTTTCATAAGAAAAACATGTTTATAAAATATGTTAGTAAGAACATGAGGTTTAAATACCATGAATGCTCCATGAAAATGTATGGATGTTCTTCACTTTTGCACACAAAAATACTTTTTGATCCTTAAAAATAAGTGGGATATAAAAATAAAAGTGTTTGCATGAATAAACTAATTTTTGATCCATAAAAATAAATGGGATATAAAAGTAAAAGTAGTTTTTGTGAAAATACACCTTTTTGATCCATGACAAAAAATATTTGTGTTAATAAAAAAATTTACTACAGAGCTCTAGAGTTCGATAACGACAAAAATTGGTTTAGGTTTTTGTAAATTTTTTTGCTGCAGAAAAAAGGGACCGAACTAGAAGCTCGCCGGAATTAATGGCGGCTTCTGGTCATGTCGCTGAAATTTAAGACTTTGGCCTTCTTCTCTAATTTTTTTTCGCAAATAAAAATCAGTTCAATAGCCGAAAAAAATAAAAAATCAGAGCAAAAATACGTTGAGGGGGTTAGTGTTTTTTTTCTCTCACTCATCCCTCTCTTCTCTCTTCTTTTTCATCTAACATGGGTTAAAGATTGATAAAAAAAGAGGAATGGGGAAATAAATCCAAAATCGGTCCTGGATTTAGGTTCTACCCCACCCAGCTTTAATATTTTAAATAAAACCTAAAATAGAGTAAAAGACAATAATACCCTCCCTTAGAAACCAAAAAGAGAGAGAAACAAAACGCAGAGTTGAAGGGAGAAAAACAAGAACGTAGTTGGAGAAGAGAGAGAAACAAAACGCAGATGGAGAAGTTGAAGAACGAAAAACAGAGAAGACGATCGAAGAACGGAAAAGAGGATCGTCGGGCAGAAATCAGAGAGAGAGAGAGAGTGAGAAAAGTAACAAAAAACGAAAAGACGATCGACGAAGGTGAGATCGTTATTCATTTTGAGATCTAGGGTGTTTTTCTCTGAATATTTGCTTTACTTGAGGTTTTCTATTGCTTTCAATTTCAGATCTGATTTCATCTAGATTAGTTGCCGATTTGTTTTTCAAAACATAAGAACACAGTTGCATAACACTTGCATATACAGTTGCATCTCACTTGCACCTTAGTTGCATAACACTTCACACAGTTGCACCTCATTTGCACAACACTTGCATCTCACTTGCACATCACTTCACATCACTTGTACAATACTTGCATGTCAGTTGCATCTCATTTGCATCTCACTTGCACCTCAGGCCCTGCTTGGTACCACCGCAAAGGTTTCCCGCTGGGAAGTGTTTACAACAGTAAATGTTTACTGCAGTAAATGTTTGCATGACAAGCATTTATTTGTGCTTGGTATGCTCACCGTAAATGAGCTGTAAACATTTACTGCTGCTTGGATTCACATGTAAATGCAAATGAAAACAAATTTCATATTTCACATCTCCTAACAGGCATTTCATCTAACATCTTCTGCACGTACCATTACACCAGTTTGATAAAATTTCAAATCTCTTAAAGGTGATCCATCTTCCAGTTGAGAGGACCCATGTATGATACTAGAAGAGCATGACCTCCAAGGTCTCACGAGCTAATTGCATGCTCAGTCTTCAATCAAATGCAATCATAAAAAATAATTAAAAAATGAACCAAATTTACTTTATAGGAAGAAATATATAAAGAACTTGTACCAGAGAACATTTAATACTCTTCAATTTTTTTCGAAAAAATTTAACATATAATACAAACTAAGTAATGGGCTGTAAATTTCGCCCCACAAATATCAAAATCATCCATCAGATCTAATGGGATTCTTAGATTTATTGCTCAATCCGTTTTTAGGTTCCTGATTAATTCATCTTTCTTGCTTCGAGGTGCTTTTGAAAGAAGATCTAGTATGACTACGAGCAAAAACAAACCTTCTCAGACATTGCTGAAGATTACAGAGAAACAGGAAGAGAACGAACAAATCCCAGAGAAAAAATAAATACAGATAGAAAGAGAGAAGATAGAAGAAGTTCCAATTAAAACCTTAGGATGATTGGAAGTTTAGAAAGAGATACTTATCGTAGGATTTCTAGGGTTTCAGCTCCTACTAGATCTTTTAATGGCTAGGAGAGGATGTGCTAGTTGGAAATAAACTGGGTAGGGGTCGAAGACGAGTAAACAACGAATGATGTGTTTAAGTGAAGGCTGCGAACGTTTCCAGCCCTAAAATGGCTGTAATCGTTAGCAACCAATTTACCTTTGGAGTTGTGGGTCCGCAGGAAACGTTTCCTTTAAGTGAAATTTACTTAGATCTACCAAGCGCCCCTTTTTCTTATAAATAGCCGGAAACGTTTGCTATTCAAATGTTCCCTATGTTACCAAGCAGGGCCTCAGTTGCATAACACTTCACACACTTGCACGTCACTTGCATCTCACTTGCACCTCACTTGTATCTCACTTGCATGTCAGTTGCACCTCACTTGCACCTCACTTGTACCTCACTTGCATAACACTTGCACCTCACTTCCGTTAGTTGCACATCAATTTACATCACTTGCACCTAACTTGCATCTCCCTTACATGCCAGTTGCACCTCACTTGCATCTCACTTGTATGTTTGTTGCACCTCACTTGCATGTAAATTGCACTTAATTTGCATCTCACTTGCGTATCAGTTGCATAACCCTTGCACACAGTTGCATACTATTATTATTATTATTATTATTATTATTATTATTATTATTATTATTATTATTATTATTATTATTATTATTTTTTACAGAAAATGAAGAAGATGAAGGTGAAGATAGAGCAGAAGAAGATGACGATGAAGAAGAAGAAGAAGAAGAAGAGGATGAAGTGATCGCCGGCAGATCTAACTCGCCGAAAAAAATGGTGAAGAAGGCAGCCCCCATCACCTGCAATCTCTTTCTCTCTCTAAAATTCTCTCTCTAGAAGAAAAGAGGAAGAAGAAGAAAAGATGAAGAAGATGAAGAAGAAGAGGATGAAGTAATCGCCGACAGATCTAACTCGCTAGAAAAAATGGTGAAGAAGGTAGCCCCTAACCATCACCTACGATCTCTCTTTATCTCTCTAAAATTTCTCTTTCTAAAATTCTCTCTCTATTACTTCATTTCCAAACAAAGGAAGAGCAAATAGGTCAATAAAAAATAACTAAGTCAAAGAGTTGAAAATGACACGCGTACATAAGACAAAAAAATTTGGGTTGCATTTAAAAAACCAAAAGTAGATGGTTGGGAAGTTAAAACCAAGCTAGAATTGGGGTTAAAAACACATTTCATGTAAAGAAATTAAGTATTATTATGCCACGTGGCTAAAAAGTGGCGGTACCTTACCTTTGTAGCAAATTGGCCTTGTAGCAAAATTGGACTCGACTTGATAAACCAAGTGGGCCCAGTCGTGTGTAAACGTGTTATGCGAATCTGTCGATAAAGCTTTTTGGCTAGACCATTTTACAAAATCGGTGCCAGATGCTTATGTGGCAGGATGGGACCCACAACTTTTCCCTCCCAAAAGTGTTATAAAGGGGGTTTCCAACTTATGTTGCAGTGGGACCCACCCTGCCACATAAGCATATGGCATTTGTTTTGTAAAAGGGTCGGGCCAAAAAGCAGCACCGTTGCGCAATTTGTGTAGAGGCTGAGAAGATGTTTGAGTGCTGCTTTTTGGCCCGACCTTTTTACAAAACAAATCATAGATGCTTATGTGGTATGGTGGGTTCCACTGCCACATAAGTTGGAAACCCCCTCATAACACTTTTGGGAGGGGAAAAGTGGTGGATCCCACCCTGCCACATGAACATCTGGCACCGATTTTTTGTAAAATGGTCGGGCCAAAAAGCTTTATTGATTGCGCAGCTGCCACTACCCGCCCATCCAACTATTATTATTTGTTTATTAATTAATCAACTTCATTTCAAAGTTGAATTACTACTTTTTACTTTTAGTGTTCATTTCACATAAATTGTGGAACTTTTTTCTCCACATAGGAAGCAAGTCTCAAGAGGATGTCTTGAGAGATATGCCACATAGGAAGCAGAGCACATGTGTGCATTGGAGATGCTATAAATCCATCCCCTAACCAACTTAGAAAATTTGATCCAGCCCCCCTCCCCCAACCTGTCCATCTCCAAATATTTTGGGAACTCCTTTAACATCATCCAAAAAATTTAGTAGTATTATGCCACGTGGCGAAAAATGGCGGTCACTTACCCGTAGCAAATTGGCCTGGTAGCAAAATTGGACTCGACTTGATAAACCAAGTGGGCCCAGCCGTGTGTAAACGTGTTATGCGAATCTGTCGGCAAAAACATCTTCTCGGCCTCTACAGAAAGAAATTGCGCAACTGCCACTACCCGCTCATCCAACTCCATTATTATTTGTTTATTAATTAGTCAACTTCATTTCAAAGTTGAATTACCACCTTTTACTTTCAGTGTTCATTTCACAATCAATCAATCCATATCCATTGTTTTGTTTCAGATCTCTTTATCTCTCATCCATTAAAATATCAATCAATCAATCAGGAAGAGAAAAAGTTCAGAGAGAGAGTGTGACGAACGGAGAGAAATGGAAGGTCTGATAAAGGGTTTGATCAATGTTGCTCTGGGCGATCATGGCGACAACAACAACAACAACAACAACAACAGAGATGAAGAAGAATCAAACCCTAATCAGTCTCGAGATGAGAGATCCATATCAACTTGGGCGCAGGTTGGTATATGTACTACTACTTCAGACAACTCTCTTCTTCTTCGACGACGACTACCACCATGCTCTGGTTTTTATGCTGCTTTTAGATAATTAGATCTCATAATCTTTTTTTGTTAGTTGTGATTGTGATTGTAAATGTCAAAATTCTGAAAGAAGAAAGGATTGATAATACGCAGGTAGTTTCCTCAGGAGGGGATCAGGATTCGACGGATCAAGCCTGGAATTCAAATAGAAAGGTTAATTTGTCATTCTTTTGTTTTTCTCTGATGTTTTGATGAATATTTCTGTTTTAGGAAATCAAAACCTATTTTGGGGTGGTTTAAAAGTGGAGAGGAATGTTTGTTTGATTTGTGCAGGAAGAGGAAGAGAGAGAAGAGGGGCGGAATGAGGAGTGGCAGACTGTTGGAGGAGTGTCGCATTCGAGGAGGCGACCTCAAAAGGTTTCTCTCTCTTCATTCATTATTATGCAATTTTAGCTCTCTTGTTCTTGTGGGCACCAATATATTTTGTAATACATACGAGTAAAACACATCTTTGATCAAGGTATTATTTTGGGTTCTAAGATTTTTTCTTTACAACTCCATTGATTCCCATATTAAGTTCTTCTGTCTTTTTCCTTTTTTGTCTTTTAAGATTTTTTTGATTTTGTTAAGTAGCTCAATGGCATTGGCTTGATCCTTGGGTCGGTCCATTGATCTAAGCCACATCACATAATGCAATTCACTTAAGAATCTTCTATCGATCGTCATGATTTTGTGTCCTACTTAGCAAACAGTAAGACATTCTGTTTGTTTATTTCCTACAATTGTACTTGAGAATATTTTATCATACTGGTTCATTTGTATAAGCATTGTAATTTTAACATTAAATTCTGGCCATTGGATTTGAAAAAAAACATAAAAAAGAGTTTTCTGCAACAGATCCTATGCCCGCTCTTTCAGCCCATGTGGGTACACACCATATTGTGCATCACATGGTCAATTTACTTGTAATTAATTATAACTATTCTATTTTGTATTTTCAACCAACTTTCAGTGTGGAAACTTGAAAGAATGATATCTATACTACTTAATGTTAAAATGCAATTTTTTCTTTCATGCAATGTAATGCAAAAATATGGGTACCGAGTTATTAGATGTTGAAAATACAGGCTCATTACATGTTTTGCACATATATGCTAGCCATGAATTCAAGTGTGAAAATGTGCATTGCGTTGTACCCCTAGTAACAATAGAAGCAAATTCTATTTTTCTGAAAAATAAGAGATCATCAATAACATCTCATCACTAAGAAGGCTCCCCACTCTTTCACATCTGCTGATTTTTATTGGCCTGCTATTTAACCTCCCCCATTGTTGTGTGCATTCTGAACAGCTTCAACAGATATCTTACTCTCCTTCGTGGGAAGTCAATTTCAAAATGTCAATAATGGGGAAGCTAACAAATGTTTCGAATGCAGGTTGTTTATGCGGAGCATGAACATGACGATGATGCTCAGCATGATTATAACCAGAACAAATGGAATAGAAAGGTTGATTTTGATTATTTATTTCTTTATTTACTTAATTATTATGGGTTATGAAGATGTTTAAGTATTTTGGGTGTGGATTTTTATAGGAAGAGGAAGAGGGAAATAGTGAGGATTGGGAGACTGTCGGCAGAAGGCCTCCAGAAAGGCCTCAAAAGGTCATTTCTCTACCTCCGATGACCTTTTGATATGACAAAGTTTAATTTTGATTATTAGTTTTTTGTTTATTTATTATTATAGGCTATGGAAACATTGAATTCGTGTCTATCAATTGCAAAAACAAAGAAATTAACCAAAATTTTTAAAAACAAACAAGAGGCATGATCTTATGATTTAAGTAGGGAGATAGTTGAAATTATACCGTCTATCAACAAAAAAAGAAAAAAGAAAAAAGTAAAGGATATGCATTTGTTAGTATCTTTCAACGAAGGGATACTGACCTTGCAAGGCTTGCTTTGGTATTTTAGTTACCTTGATTTGATTTAAGGGATCATTTCTTGATGAGAATAGAAGTCGAGGCACCTGTGGAAACTAATCTTGTATCATGGATCAGTTCAATTTAGTTGATCTTGTAAGAAACATTTTCTTAGCCCCAACATTTTCAGTTAAAACACTGAGAAAATGTTTTCTTCTATAGACTGGGTTACTAGACCAAGTCTCATGTTCCTCTTCCTTCCAGCACATGAAAATGAGTATCCTACATTAAGAAAAAAAAATAGTCAATAAAATATTTCTTGTAATTGGGCAAGACCCAAAAGTATTTTATAAGAACGGGAATCATGAGTTATGCAGAACTTCTTTCTTCTTTTTTTTTTTACCATAACATAGGGGATCTCAAAGAAATTTGAAATGGCATTGAAGGGAAAGAGCAGCATAGATGCTAATCCCATAAGTCCTTAGTTGTTGTCTGATATCCTTCAAATAGGGGTCACTACTTTTAGAAATTTTTGAAATTCCATGTATCTATTGAAGTCCTTCAATCCAATTGAACATTAAGTGAGGAACAACAGGAACTTTAATCCCTTCTGAAAGGTGCTAAGATTAAAATGGATTAATAAGTTGTGGGAATCGCAGAGGATGGTCCAATTTCATGTCCTACTATAAAATCATATTTGGGCTGAAAAATAACAGAATGTCGAAAACAAGTTCCATAAGAATTTTTATAACTTTAGTTTCAAAAAGAATTGTTATAACTTTGGTAGGGAAATAGTCCTCTGCTGCCTGAAGTTAGCAAGTTTAGATGGACATTGAAAAGGTTCATAGTTGTCCTGCACCATATGAGCAATTGAAATGAAACTTGATGTCATAGAAAAAAAGATATAATGTATCAGCTAACTCTTTCACTGTTTCACAAATACTTGTACCGTTCTTGGCCTGAAAAAGTGATTCTTCAGTTTAATAACTCCAAATGTGTTAGAAAGCTTGGGTTGCAGTGGAAATCCAAAGCAGAAACTGTTATCTAATAGTCAGTTAGGCGACCTGATCTGTGCTGCCGATGAGGACTGACGCAGAGGGGCACTTTGGGTATTTGAAGTAAGTCTTCCACAATTACTTGTACAGCTCTTGGCCTGAAAAATTCATTATTCAGTTTCATAACTCCAATGTGTCAGAAAGCTTGTGGTTGCAGTGAAAATTCAAAACAGAACACTGTAATCTAATAGTCAGTTAGGTGACCTGGTCTGTGCTGCGGATGAGGAGGACACAGAGAGTCAACTTGGATATTTGAAGTAATATGCCATTATGAATTGATTTTCCCCTTGACTGTCCAATCGATTCACTGTCTGCTTAATTGATCAGTCAATCCTGAAAGTGCTGTGTTTAGTATAAGTTTCTTAACTATGAGCATACTTATGTAGCAATGAGACAAAGAGAATATGAAATCCTTTAACCATACATATTTAATATTTCTAGAATTGAAATAAGTCTGGAGCATAGTTAGTAATTCGGAATTCGGCAAAAATTCGATTCAGGAATAGTTAGGGTATTATTCGAATTTATGGATGAAAAATTCTTTTATAAATTCGATAAAAAATGCGGAGATCGGTAAAAATTCGGATAGGGAATAATTCGAGTATAATTCGAATTCCAAACCATAAAAATCGCTAAAAAATTTGGATATACTTATGTATAACATGTACTATCGTAATATTTTTCTTGCTTTTGAATAATTTGCATGATGAAATAATCCTCTAACTTTAGATCATCTCCTTATGAAATTCATTGGCAAGTGTAAACAGGGTGTTAATATAAATGAATTGTTAAGGAATAAATAACGGTACAGAGTCTCCATTTTTATCACATTAATTATTCTAGCATTTATTGAATAGAGAAGGCCAGTCAACAAATTGTTAGTCCCACATCGGTTGGAGGAGGTGAAGTCTAACCGATGGGGCTCTATATAGTAAATTCCAGGAACCTTTCACTTTCTCATGCATGCGTATAGCGCAGATCGAGATGATTCATTGAATCAATTCTTTGGGAAAGAAAACTCTATAATTAATGAGCTTTAAAGTACCGAATTTTTAAACCAAATAATTCGGATTTTAAACGCGTTTAATACTTTTGTGCTCAAAAGTGAGCGGATTATACCGAATCATTCCAAAGTTCGGTTGTTCGGTTCGGTACGGCAATAATTCGCACGGTTCGCGAATTATACGTGAATAATTCGCGAACTTACTAACTATGGTCTGGAGTAGATTTGCTACGTTTTGTATGATATGCATTCTGAATAAATTATACTCCATTACTTTTTTCCTTGTTCTTGTCTGATGCTTTGTAAGTGATGCACTGGCAGATATGGATGGACCATGCCCATGGATATAAACGGCCACCAAGTGAGCAAGAATACTCGGATGAGGTTGGGTATGGTGCTAATATCGAACCCTCAGAAGAGGAGCTTGTTGATCTCTCACAGGCTTGTAATAAGCTTTGGGAACTTGATTCGAACCGTTTGATACCTGGAAAGGACTATGAGATTGTCTGTGGTGAAGGGAAGAAAGTCTACCAAAATGAAGATATGGCAGAAGGAAGCCTATTTAATAGGCTTAGCAAGGACATATTTAGAAGGCCCACTTATTCTCGTTTTTGTTCTCTTTTAGATAATTACAATCCAGTTGTAGGGTCTAAAGAAGAAGTCACCACTCAAGAGAGGCAAGAGCAAGCTGCGTTTATAGAGGAGATCAGTAGAACTGCACCTATCAAATATCTTCATAAGTATCTCACATCCAAGGGCATTGTTTCTGAGAATTGTGAAGATTTTAAGAGGATGATGACTGATCTATGGTTCGGTCTTTACGGCCGAGGTGGTGCATCTAGTACTTCATCTGCTTTTGAACATGTTTTTGTTGGAGAAATCAAGACACGAGGGGAAGATGAAGTGTCAGGCTTCCATAACTGGCTTCAGGTTTGTATCTTAATGCTCTTTGTTGATATTTTTCCAGATAAGTGGCGGTAATTTGTCAGCACAACTTGAATTGTGCTAGTCAAAGATCATAATATACTGTTCAAATGGTTTAACTCTGTTAATCTTCTGCTAGAGGATACCTTGGTATTAGGATCGAATACAGATATTTCAGGACGTTCTGCTTCTATATGATCCATTTCCTTGTTAATCGAGATTCGGGATATTCCAAGCTTATGTCCAACAGTTGAACTGGTTACTATCAAAGAATGACATTTGTTGGACAATCCTGCTGATATGATTTATGGACTAATTTTTCTTATCATTCACCCTTTTATTCATTATTATTATTATTATTATCTTTTTGGAGATCTGGCCTCGGTGCATTTTTAGGTTTTGATCCATCAAGGAAGTGACCTAATATGGAATAGTCTGGATTGATGAGCTTATGGGTCCAGTCAGTTAGCAGAAGCTAACGTCTACTAATTAAGTACAGCTTATGAAACATTTTATGTAATGGAAGTAAACACAATTAAATAAATTTGATATCTCACCGCTTCCTCCCCCTTCATTCAGCCGGAGCCACAGCTCATTTGGCTAGGGCCATATACTCCTTGTGATCCTGAAAAGAGGAAACAGGGGAGTTGGCTGATAAAGATGGACGATAAGGATCGCGTAATATCAATTTATGACACTAATAATTATATCAGTAGTAATGTTGAAAATAAGCATGTTCTAGTTTTGTTTAATGGATAATCTAATTATTACCTAAGACTTCGGAGTGTGCCCTCTGTGGACAAAATGACTAAACTGCCCCTCATGAGTAATTTACGCATGCATAATGCATATTCTCTAAAAATAGTGAAATTAAGGGCATGGCTATTACACACACAAAGGGATTCAAAATTTTGAAGTATTACAAGTATCGATTGATTATTATTTTCTTTCTTTATTAAATTAAAAAATACTATTACATTAATGAATTGTTATCTAAGTTGGAACCACAATTTTCTTATGTTCCTATATGAGTTGCTACTCACTTTTTACCTTGTAATATTCCTTTTCCTTTATTGCTTAGCAAATTTTAAACCAATGTGGAATTTCATTTGACTTTTTGCAGTTCTATCTCGAAGAAGCAAAAGGGAGAGTTAATTACCAAGGTTATATTTTCCCTCGAAGACGTGGGGAAATGGTAAGTGACTAACTGATGCCTGTTCTTTTCAATGTTAGAATTTATGTATTAGTTACAACTCTCTACTTCATCATTTAGCATTTGCTGAGATATGTCTAATGCTGTTGCTCTGTATGACACAGATCTTGCAGTTTACTGTATTTACAATCTCTAAATCTAATTAGGAAAGACACATACTCATGGTGGTTTCGAAAGACGTTACTAGATTGACACATTAATCCCTTGAACCCATTAAGCTACAGATAAGTCTATTCCATACATGGAAGGGTATAAACATTGTTCTCGGAAGGAAGATAATCATATTCAAGAAGCTGCCTATGAACAGACTGGTATTCTGAACCCAATCCAGAAAAGAATTTTGTGATCTGAAAACTCTTCAGGTAGTTTGTTTGTACCTCAAGGCTGGTAGTCAGAGGCTGATAGATACTGAGTTCTTCCATCATACCCATGGTAGAACTATAATATTCACCCAGGTTTTCCACTCCCTGCTGTAACTTGAACGTATCATATTACAATTGATGTTTGTGAGATATGTTCATAATGTGATCCCATCTCTCATAGACTGATAGACCATCCCAAAATTCTTTAGTATCAAGAAATTACTCCATACTATTCCAGAGCCACATCATAGATTCATAATCATAAAATTGTCTCCCATCCAGTCCGCATATTCCTTAGTTGTTTCACTAGGAGGATTAGATGCAAGGTATTTTATCCTTTTGCACCATTGAAAACGTAAAACACATTGTGGCGTAGAGAGCTGACATGTTGAGAAACTTCTGTAGTAAATTATGAAGGTAGAAGAAGCCACAGGGTTTAAAAAACCTAATAGTAGATTCTGCAGGTTAGAATCGCCTCAATAGATGTCAAAGTGTAAAAATTTTAGCTTATAAAAAAATAGAAAATAAAAAAGAAAGGTATACATCTTCGTAGAACCTGCTGCAGGGTTGATTTGAATTATTTCTTTTTGAAGTTTCTATTCATATTAGTTGTTAAATAGTTTCAATTAGTTTTCACTAACTGTTAATTCTATTTAAGGAGTTCCTACTGTAAAATAGTTTATATTTTAGTATAGTTTTTAGTCCTAGTGAAATTAGAGGTCTATTTCTAAGGGAGGTACTCCAGACATCTATACAAAGAGGAGTCTACCGTCGGTATTCAGAACTTCAGGAATTAAAATTCTTTCATACTAGTCTCACCCCATGTTAATTCATATCGGAGCCAATCCTTGCTTTGACTTTGGAAACCACCAGTACCACAAGCAAACAAGCGGTCTTCTTTTATCAAGAATAGATCAGATGCATCTGTTTGTTTATCATGGATTCATAATCAAATTAGAGTACAGTTCGAGGAGAACATGTAATGGAGGAAGTCCAGGCATTGCAGCAGACTATCACAGATCAGTTTACAAAGTTAAGGACCTTTCTTCGGGGTTTACAACTTGGGTAGGGTTTCACTGGAAAAGTTGGTGTACATGGATTGCCAGACCAATAACCCAGGTTTCTAGATCCACAGTACCTTCTTGTTGACAAAAGTTCATAAACTCTGGCCCAAGCTCAACATCGTCAACTTGTTGCTGTGCTAGATGAGTCCAGTGATGAAGAGCAATTACACTCACTAGCAGGGAACTTATAGGGATTCAATAGTAACCATGAGTCTGTCACTGTGGCTATAAGTAGCTATTCCTGAATTCAAAGGCCAATTCAACTTTGACGAATTTCTTAATTGCCTTGAGGTTGTTAAAGGATTATATAAATATTCGCGAATATTGGAAGTTCCTACTCAGAACTCCCTTTGTACAAGGATTATATAAATTATTTCCTACTCAGAAGTCAGAATTCCCATCGTGGTCGCTGACAAATGTACCTTTTGTAGCTTCCACAAATCCGCCTTGACAGCTGAAGTTGTAACCTACTGAATCCAATTTAGAAAGAACTCAAATTCTGCCTTAAACCCAGCACATATTTATTAGAAGTTTATATTTCAAGGTTACTATTCACGTGAATAGTACCACGTGATGTGTTTCTAGTTTGGGTATGCTCTCTAAGTTCAGCCACTAGTTAGTTTCTTATTTTGTTTAGGTGTATTCAGGACACTATTTATGGGGTACTGTTCACAGTACTATTTTGTAGTGTTCACAACCGTACTAAAAACAAAAACCAGTAAAAGGAAAGATGGAAATAAAGAATAGTGGTGGTCCGGCGGACGGCAATGATGCGTCGACGAAACGCCCGAAGAACAAAATGCTCTGATACCAAGTTAAAAACTATAACTCAGAAAATTTATTTCCAATTCAGTAAATGAAAATCAATCCCTAATATAATCTATTTATAGACAAAAATAAGAAACCTAAAACATTTAGGAAACTAGCACAACTAGGACATCTAAACAAAATAAGAAACTAACTAGTGGCTGAACTTAGAAAGCATACCTAAACTAGAAACACAATTCACGTGGTACTATTCACAACCTTGAAATATAAACTCCTAACAATATTGATACATATTTGAGGATTCAAACAGACCCATAGAACATCCTCTTTGAATTAAACTGCCTCCATGTATAAGATTCTTAGAATCATCGCTCGCGACTCGTTGCCACCCTCATACCTTTCATAACTACTGAGTCATGACCTGGGTGAACACATAAATTGTGGCAAGGCTATCTATTACCCAATGTTGGCGTGAGTGAACATCACAAGCAGCAACTAAGAGATAGTATTCCACTGCTTCATTGTATACTATTTCTGAATAAAGAGGATGCATCAACTTCAATATGCATCACAGTCTTCACTGTCTACTATATTCGCTTCATCTTTGACCTTGGCAATTTCCTTGCCTCTTCCCGATAGGGAGATTTCTACTGGAACCGGCCCATTACCTTTCTTCTTGTAATGTCATGATTGCTCACAGTTGCAACAAATAACCTTGTTTCTTTTCTTTGGCTTTTCTTTAGCTACCAAGCCTACCTCTTGAGAGTCGTTACTTTTGCCCTTTATTCTCAATTTATTTGACAATAGGACATATCCAAATCAATGGAATACTTCCCATACAGCATCATAGTAACCCGATGCTCATGGGACTAGGGCTGCAAATTCAAGAGAAGGAGAGCCTTATCTTTATAATCCATCTTAACACCAAGGGCCAGTAATTCTGAAATAATTCGAAGATGCTCTGAAATACTCAGTGTATAAAAGCTTTTGTTTTGTGTATGGACGATCAGTGAGAAATGTTATGATGTAACCTTTAAGCTTTCACCAAACTATTGCTGCAGAACCTTCCCCTACTGTATTGCACAAGGCTTCTTTAGGGAGAAAAAGCCGAATGCACTTGCAGCCTTCAAATCGAACTCCTCCCAATCACCGTCAGACATCTTTGCTGGCTTTTCTTGCAAACCTTTTAAGGCCTGCCTTGTTTGATCTTTGTATCAATATATCATGGACTTGTACTTACCACAAGCTTGAACATCATGTTCTATCCATTTTAATTCATCCTAACATTGAATCCTTGCTTTAACCTGGGCTTGATACCACGAGTTGTAATTTTGCCGCAGCAGAATAGACACTAGGATCTGAACGATTAACTAAATTTGATAACATACAAAATAGAAGGATAGCAAATAATTTTGAAAATCTTTTCCTCTTAGTAGTGGGTTTTCAATGGAAGGCAAGATTTAAAGAAATCAACGATGGTACGACAAAATCCACCGTTTTTTCTGTATTAGATTTGATGCGAAAAGTAGAAGCGAAGAAAAATCTGTCGAAGGACTAGAGTGGAGAGATTTTGTAGAGTCAGGGCCTGAACCTATGCTAAGCCCTCCCCTCAGGTTTTATCATTGCATCTATTTTACTATGGTTGACCTATGTTTCTGCAAGTTGTCCACAAGCAAATGCATCAGTGACAACACGAAGGTAGCTCCTAATGAGGTACTACTTTTTTTTTTCCCCAATATTAATATTTAAACGAGCAAGAATCTCAACAGTAGGTAACTGATAAACTTCCTTTTCTGCATTGTTTTCCCTATATACTGGTTAATGTATGGGGAAAAAATGACTGTGAAACAAGGTGGTAAAGAATTGGCAAATCAAAGCCCCTCCCTCAAGCCCAAGACCACCCCCTTCCCAAACCAATACGTCTAAATGGCTGTAAACTATTCTGTGTGGATGAAAGTTTTTTTGTTTGTTTGCTTATTTTTGTTTCCCTTAAAATCCCTTAGTGCAAATGAGGTCAAAAGCTAGAATGAATATATTAAGATAAGCTAGTAAACAGCAATTCATTAAACCATATATAAACACTGATTGACAAGGTGTTAGACACAGCAGATTTCAGAAAACTGAGGGTCCTAAGTACATATGGTAAAAGCATCGTAGGACTTGAAGTTATGAACATCAACTGGGCAGGTTTGGCCTATGTGAATGAGTTGTGGGTCTGTCAAATACACCCACTTTTTACACACGCACGCAATAGGATCTTTTTACATGAATAGTTTCTTTCATTCATTTGTTACTTTTTTTTTTCTTTGAATATTGGGCAATTCATTATCTTTCTTCTACATTTTTCTCTCACAATGGGTTTACTCATGTGGATGTCTTGTTTGTCAGAATTTAGCTTTGCATGAATGTATGCCGGTATTAAAAGTTTGATTCTCATGTTAAGCTTTTCTTTTCCCTGTTTGTGTACATGCAGCCGGACTCTGAAACCCAGTTGCTTACAATTCAGTTTGAATGGAATGGAGTTCTTAAATCTGTTTCAAGCACATTAGTTGGAGTTAGCCCAGAGTTCGAAATTGCGCTGTATACTCTCTGTTTTTTCATGGGAGGAGAGGACAACCATGTCCAGATTGGTCCTTACCCTGTCAACATCAAAATTTATCGTCTTGGGAATGACAAAATCGGGTCTGCATTTCCAATAGCCGAATGTTGAAGTCCATATAAAAGGTCAGCTCAACCAAGTTATTTCACCTAAAAAAACTATGAATCATATTTATTCTTATATACAGAAATGTAAGAGAACCCCTTGATGTGTTAATAGGAGGCCTATTGAATGACATTTAGCTTGAAACTCTTATTTACAGATTGCATCTACAGATTTAAAACCTAATAAGAATATTGATGATTTCTGTTAATCTTACATTTCAATTTTTCTTATCATATTCTTATAGTTAATATAGTCAACTCTGACTTGTATCTATTATGCCGGCTGTCTCTACGACCTTTGCCTTCGACGTTTTGTTTGAATCCACTGCTGTGCCTTCCCACAGTCGGATACTTTAATTAAGGATCCCAAGCATTTACACAGGTGAGAACCTTACCTTTCCAGCGAGAAAATAAGAACAGCGGGTGTAGACACATTTACAAGGTTCCTTTGCACGATTAAGAAAACTATGTATTTCCACCTGTTGTCCTTGTCCAGTATGACTTCTTTCGAATTTCTTCTATTGTTTTATGTGATCCTTTAATGGGCACACAGTGAAGCTTACCAATACACAGTCTTCCCTGTCTATGAAATGCATCTTGAAGAAGTGTCCTCTAGAGC
Organism: Macleaya cordata; assembly: GCA_002174775.1. NCBI lineage: Eukaryota > Viridiplantae > Streptophyta > Magnoliopsida > Ranunculales > Papaveraceae > Macleaya > Macleaya cordata. The sequence goes on along the minus strand of MVGT01002699.1, from coordinate 95,900 downwards.
GGGAAGAGAGAGGAAAGACTATGACTGACCAAACAGCGAACCAGATCGAGTCATTGAACTCCCTCTCTGTCTGGTTGCTTCCTCCGATCTTGTTTTCGGAATGCTTCTAATATGCCAGTGGAGATTGGGTTACATAATTTGGCCCAAATGTCTTACTTCTCATTCTTGTTGATTGGACTTTCTCAAGTGTGTGCCAAATGCATGGACATAATATTGACCTTGAACAAGAACAGCACTCCTTATATATATCGAATGTTTTTGTTTACAAAATTCATTGCAACCAAACACTACAAATACTTTCTTTTCTTTTTTTTTTTCTTTTTTTTTTGTCTAAACAGAAAAACATAAAAGATTTTTTATTGCATTGAAAACTTTGCAACGATGAAATTTCTATTCAAAGGAAATAGAATTCAACGAACCAAACGCAACATAAAAGAAGGGAAATGATGGCAAGTTCACATCCCACAAGTTAGTAATTTCTATGTGTAGTTTGTGGCACATTATTCTCTTTAATCATCAATGGCAAGTTGGTTTCTTAATCTACATCTGTTGGTGACGATGTTTACCCAACTTGTGTTTTTGCATGTATTCACAATTGGGCAATAGCCCCATCATAAAAAAAGAAAATAATATGGTGTATGAGAAGTCCAGAGAAACCGCTACGAGCATATGAAAGTCGCCATCATGAACGAAGAAAAATTACTACGGACCAACATAATTACATGAGTAAACCTACACCGGCCTTGAGATTAAAAAAAAAAAAAATTGGCCTTGAGATGCGAACCAATTGGGCTAACATTTGTTGGCATAATGTCACTTGTCAAGTGTTGGGAGGATGATAATAAAATCTTATTTGCTATTAAAAAAAATAAAATTTTTGGAAGAGAGACATAGATAGCGTTGAATGATTGACTCATTGATAGTGATGACATAAATACAGGGCATCATGATCGTAAATAAAGAAAGAGACTCCAAAGTGGAAAGTAGTACTACTACGTTTATTCACATAGCCCATAACGCGGTTTGGTCGTCGGTAATCGGTTAGCTCCACCCCAGTCCCCACCTCCAAAGTCTCCAAATTTTCTCCAACTCACCGGGGGGCGCTGGACTGCTCAAATTATCCCACCATGACCAACTGAAACACAAAAAAAAAAAAAAAAATCTAAATTCTTTCTCTCTCTACACGTACAGATCCACTTCTGAACAAGTGCAGGGGAAGGAACATCTTTTTCTTTCTTTCTCTCTCTAGAAATGTCGAATTTCAGTTCTTCACAGCTTCGACTATGTTCGTCCTTAATCAAACGCCTCAAGCAACAGATGACTTCCTCAACAACAATTATCAACAACAGTAGCAGCAGCAGCAGCAGCAGCAGCAGCAGAAGATCATTTACGACGACTGAAGGTTCTCGCCCAACCATCGTTCACAAGCGCAGCATTGACATCCTTCACGATCCCTGGTTCAACAAGGTCTGTTATCTTCTATTTAATCAGATCTCAATTCCTTAAAATAATTTTCTCATCTAATTAAGATCAATATTACCACTTTTTATAGTTTACGAATCAAAAAAAGAAAAAAAAAGAAGAAGTGATCAGTGCTTCAATAATTGTGCCTAGTTTTTTTGTTTGTAAACCAGGGAACGGCCTTCTCCATGACTGAACGAGATCGTCTTGATCTTCGTGGTCTTCTACCTCCTAATGTTATGAGTTCACAACAGCAAATCGAGCGCTTCAGTAAGTAACTTCTTCGTATCTCAGATCTGACTGCTCTCATTAATTCATTTTTAACTTAATTGTAGTTTCATGCTTGCGTATCAATGATATCTATCATATTGTCATAAATGGCAAATAATAGTAACTTCCTCCCGTATATGTTGTTTTTTTGTTTGGTTTCAATTCAGCGAAATTTGTGAACCTAAACATAAATTACGACACGTATGAACCGAGACAAGAGAGAAGGTAGCCATTCAATGTAAATATCCTAGGGCCTAGGCATTCTTTTTTTGAAACTGGGAATAAATATATAGAGAGAGGGACAGAATGTACAAAAATGTAAGGTTCAAAGCTCCACACTAATTAGAGCACATGAACCACCGTTTCCCACCGGAATACAAAATCCTGAAAGTATAAGTTCTTCAAAATCCCCAGACCCTTACCCCAATAATACAACAAGCTCTTCACCTTGAGCAAAATTACATGAAAGGGATAANAGCCATCGTCGGCACCGAGACCAGCGCCGTGGCCAGCGAGTCCCCCCATACCACTGGAATTGTCGCCGGAACCGGAGAGTCAGATTTTTTCCTCACCTTGATCAGGATCTCTGTAAGGTTTCTACCCTTTGCCGTATCGTCGTGGACTTTTTCTAGTGTACCACAGGTCTCAGCTAAACAGAGAAACATGGATTCCTTTGCCGTATCGTCGTGGCCTAGGCATTCTTTTGTTAAATACTAAGACTATCCGCTTCTTATCATCAATGGCCTTTGAAGTGTAATGGTCGGGTACTTAAAATTTAGTATCTGCGCCAAGTTCACGTCCAAGGATTGAGTCACGGAAGAGGTGATCTATTGGCTAGAGTAAGATACGTTGGTATTATGTATGGGCATAGTGTCATGTCATCATATCGAGTACTAGTAGGTAAATGAAGCTACTTGCATGGAAAGCACATCGTAAGCCTTAGCTTTGGAAGTGTGGCGGCTTGGTCTGCAAAGCATTAAAACAAAGGTCTTTGGCCTGTGCACTGTGGGAAAATTTCTAATATTTCCTTTTGCACATCTTATGCGCACAACCTTGTCCAGACAGTTAATTATTCGGAAAATTTCAGGATATGCTTGGTATTTCTGAAACACCATTTTTATATCTTGATTCCAATGAAAATGTAGCATTATATGTTTTCTCGTTCTGATGATGTACAGGCATGTGTATGGTCTTAATGCTATCTCTAGAGAGTTAGCAAGTTAGTTTGCATTATAATGAGAAACATATGACAGAAGACAACTATATTCCAGGATCCCATATTACTCTCCAAATCCTAGAATCCATGCCTTCCACTCAAATCCGTAAGTCGAGACTCATTCCGTTAAAGACTAATTCATCTCTAGTCCCAACACAGGCTAATTACAGGTGTCATCAACGTATACATCAAGCTAAGTCAAGCCTTAAGTCAAATTCAGATTATTCTATTTGAAGATAGATCTATTGGAAAAAAAATCATAACTGTAAAACCATCCAAAGGTGAAGAAACCAAGTTTGTAAGAACCCAAAGTCATAAACCTTTAGCAGAAAATATTATGAGTTAAACTTTCTGAAATAATAACAAAGAATGAGATATGTAGTCTGGAAAACAGAACATAGAAATGACTCCCTGTCACTCTGGGATTTTTACAGAGAAAAATATGCCAAAATCCAAAACTACACAGGTTAAACTCAGAAATTGAATGGAAAACACTACTGTTTAGACTCGAAGATGGTATTCAAGTAGAACGGAAAACTTTCAAGATCTATGTTGACCTCCGTAATCATAACAGACGCTGGACATTATAAAAAATCAGAAGGTTTCTGGGGAGAGTGGCTTTCCTTATGGAGTGGTCTACCTGGTCTGGTTTCCTCTTGGAACAAGTGGCAGCATTGAAGTTATCATAGAGAGTTTGAGAAGATGCAGGTGCAGTAACCATGCTGGGCGACCTCAAGGAAAACTTCAGACGTAGATATTTAAAGGCCACCTCTTTCTCTGGTTTAAGTGTCCAGAAACCTCACATTTTTTGGCATCACAGAAGGGAGTGGAAGGGAACTTGGGAAAGCGATGTTAGAGGTGCTTTGTACGTGCTGGGTCCAAATGCAAAACATAGGTGAAAACATCGAAAAAATTGGAGTCACTTTCCTTCTCAAAGTAGAGAATGTCATCCAACATCGTTAATGATTTAGATATCGTTTTGTGACATATTGAGTGATGCAAAAAAAAAAAAAGTGATGCAGCACGGTAAGTTTCGGATCCAAAATTAGCTATATATTGCACACAATAATCAATTCCACTAAAACATCGAATTATCAGAGGATAACGTGATTAATGTTGATATTAACCATAGAAACACGTTAATGGTGTGTTCTTGGCTCATCCCAAGAAAATGTGGATTCACTGCACTAATTTCACCTTAATCGGCTAATCTTTTTCTGCAATCTTTGTACAAAATTCTCCCCCTTTCCCTTCCAATTCAACTAAGGAAAGAGACATATGGCTTTTCAAATCCCTACATACTACAGAGAATCTGTAGCTGAAATTTGAATAGTCCTCTAGAATTGATACAACTGAAATTAAATGCTGAATTTAAACCCAATTTTTTCTAGTGCCAAAAACTAGAAATTAAATCCTGATTTCAAATGGCTCTTTGACTACTTGATTCTGGACCTCTCACTTGGACTGGGTTGTGGATGGTCCTTACCGGTTCCACATCATTGAGATGGTTGGTGGAGCTTGGTCTATTTGAATAGAATATTCGAAAGGGATGCAGGCAGAGTTTTGGTAGATCGAGAAAAGATATAGTTGTTGATAGAGATGAGACTGGGATGCAATGGAGAGTTATTAAGGATATGATAGGCCTACATTGGTCTCTATCCTAAACCCAAGATAACTCCTTTTGGTCATAATATAGCAGTATTTTTTTGCTGAAACAGAAGATATAGCTGGCAGGATAAGTACTTCAAACAACCTTATGAGTCGAGGCTGGTTGTTGGCTAATAGGTGTGCACTTTGTGCTTCGAAAGTTAAAACAGTGGAGAACTTATTATTTTTCTGTCCAGTTGCTTTGGCTCGTTGGTCCTTCATGTTCTTTTGGGTTTGTAATTTGGTATGGTGTTTCTCATCTCCTCAGCAGGATTTGGTGGATTGGAGGTCATTCCCTTTCCCATCCAAGGGGAAATTGTTATGGAGGGTGATTCTGCATGCCATTTTCTGGGTGTCGCGGAAAGGGAAAACGATGTTATTTTAGATCAGAGAAGATATCCATTCTTAATCTTGCTCTTTGGTTGAAAGGCACTATATATTATTGGGACTAAGGGTCAGACGAGCTTAAACGGCACAGATTTGAAGACTTTGTCTTTAGATAGGATCATAGGATTCCATTTTAGATTTATTGTAATTTTGGCTTGGATTGATTGTTAATGACTGTCTTTTTTCTCTGATGGTGTTCCTCGTATATTCTCTTGTATCTCCTTTCCTTGTGTTCTTAAAATTGTTTATTTCATTAAAGAAGAGTTTGAAAATCATTCCTTGACAGTGGCTGACTTGAAAAGGCTTGAGGTGCAAGCAAGAGATGGACCAACTGATCCATATGCTTTGGCTAAGTGGCGGATACTTAACCGATTGCATGACAGAAACGAGACAATGTACTACAAGGTATGTTTGTTAACCCTAATTTTATTAACTTCACTCCTCTTCTATATTTGAAGAAAATTGGATTTGTTACTTTATTGATGAGGGCAGTAGTACTTTATGCTGGTAGACGTAGAGGCATTAAAAGAATGTATGGTTGTTGATGGCTATTGCTTAAGTTTTAATAGATTGCTTGATTTTTGCAGGTTTTAATTGACAATATTGAGGAATATGCACCTATAGTATATACACCAACAGTTGGGCTAGTTTGCCAGAACTATAGTGGGTTGTTTAGAAGGCCGAGGGGAATGTATTTTAGTGCAGAAGATCGTGGAGAAATGATGTCTATGGTTTATAATTGGCCAGCAGAGCAGGTCATGAATACTTTTTATGCTCAAAGAAAGTGGTTTTTTCATTATTAAATCCTCATTTTGATGCCAGTGGGCAGACTACCAGCTGCTTCTATGCTTACTATGAAAATACCCATATCCTTTTTCATGTCTCAAATAAATTAGGCATCCAACTCTGATGGCAGCATATTGTTTGTTGTTGCTTTTTCAAAGTAACATTCTTGTCCATTCTTGCTACGTTCTAGAACTAATTTTTTTTGCTGTTGTGTCTTATTATTGCAACTGTAGATCTATAGTTTATTTAGTAGCATTTCTTAAATATAGCCTCCTTTATGCTCCTCCACCTCTCATTTCAGTAGATTGAAATACCACTTAAGCAGGTAAATCTATTGTGCTGTTGTTCAGGTGGATTCTTCTGTTTGGAGAAAACAGTGTCCTGTGTAACTTTTCTATGTACAGATGCAATTGAGTTTGCACTTCTCCTATGAGTGTATGTGATGTAAATAATATTTGCGGAAGCGTTTCAACTCTCAAACTCAACGATTTCTACTAATCAAAAATATATTCATTCTAAAACTTAATTAATTTTCGTACTAGGAGCTCTTTATATAGATAACTCCTCACCAAAGAGCCCAAAACTTACTAAAAACCTAAAAACTTGCAACCCAAGTAAACTACTAACCTAAGGACACTTTCTAAACATAAAATAACTCAAAAATAGCAATTTAAGACCTC
>MVGT01002699.1:44786-78791 GCA_002174775.1 Macleaya cordata | reverse complement strand
GTCGTTCCACATCTGGGTATTGTACATTTGTCGGTGGTAATTTGGTTACTTGGCGTAGTAAGAAGCAACAAGTAGTGGCTAAGTCTAGCGTTGAAGCTGAATATCGAGCTATGGCTCACACTATTTGTGAAATGTTATGGGTCCAATCATTACTTGGTGAAATGGGGATTAAGGTTCCTGGTCCTATGCAGATGTTTTGTGATAATCAAGCAGCTACGTACATTATGAGTAATCCTATGTTCCATGAACGTACAAAACATATTGAAGTTGACTGTCATTTTATTCGTGAGAAGATGATAAGGAAACAAATTACATGCCCTTATGTGAAATCTGAGGAGCAGCTAGCAGATATACTTACCAAGCCTCTTGCACCGCTACCATTTCATCAGTTTTGCAACAAGCTGGGCATATTTGATCTCTATGCTCCAGCTTGAGGGGGAGTGTTAGAGTTAGTAGTTTATATATCTAGTTCACTGTTCACGTGAACAGTATCACGTGAATAGTATTTTAGTTTTATTAGATTACTTTCTATTTCTAGTTTGACATGTATTAGGTTTCTTGTTTATGTTAAACTCTTTAGTAATAAATATAAGGGGAAGAGAGGCTGTGCGATAAGTTTGAAAGGCTAACTCTCTCTCTCTCCCCCACGTTTTCTTTTCTTCTCTCTTATTCTCTTCTTTGATCTTACTTTCTGATTTTACTTTTGACTGATTCCTTGGCATATAAAAGTTTAATTACTACTTGACGATTCATGAATTTTAGGGCATTAATTCAGATTTGAGATTTTATACCATCATGCTTCATTTGTTTTTGTTATTCTCCGTCTTATAGGTTGTATGGCTTCTGGGGTTTCTGATTGCTTAGAAATTGAAAATGAGTCATAATCAATATTTTCTGTTATGCTTATCATAAGAAATCAGTATTGCTGCTACGTATTGCGAATTCCTTTCTACAGAGAGTTTGTATTAGGGTGGATTTAATCCTTTTTTCTCCCTTGCAACAGGTGCTTCCTGTGATGATTGATGTTGGAACTAACAATGAGAAGCTTCTCAAAGACCCTCTATGTAAGAATTCGCTTTGCATTTCTACTTTGTTAGTCTGTTTCATTCCTTTGTTTTTCAGTTCATTGAGTTCACATTTGCATTTTCTTATACTCTATTTTATTATGTTTCTGAGGTACCATATCTTGAGTTCTCATTATGAAATATACAGTTCTATCCGCAACTTTTATCTTTCCATCTTCCAAAATATTATCTGGCATCTGTTTAGATGATGAGAGGATGTGTGGAATGTGTAGCATCTTTTTGTTGCTCATCAGCTTTGTATGCAACTTGTTGGTTTATGCTTAATCGTTATTGTTCTTTCTACTATTTATTTGTTCTTGTATATAGACTTGGGATTGCAACAACACCGCCTGGATGGTGAAGAGTACCTTTCAGTTATTGATGAATTTATGGAGGCCGTTTTTACACGCTGGCCACATGTGATTGTGCAGGTATTTTAAATTTAGCTACACGTGTTTATTATCATTCAATGGTTTTTGTTGTCTTATTTACTCGTTTGTTATTCAATGAGCAAATACTGATAGGATTTGTGCTTTGGCAGTTCGAAGATTTTCAGAGCAAGTGGGCCTTCAAGTTATTGCAGCGCTATAGAAATACCTATCGCATGTTTAATGATGATGTTCAGGTAAACAATGCAATATCATATTATGGATTTACTAGAGTATAAATTATATAAACTATCATTTTTATTTTCATTTGTATAGAACTAGGTATATTGATTGATGTTTTTTTTTTTTTAATAAATAAAATATACCGCAATCGCACGGTCTACCAAAGTAGATCTAGCAAGTACGGGTCGAACCCACAGAGACTTGTGTTTGGCAATCTAGAAATAAAATTACCTAAACTAATCCAGAAAATGATAGTGATTGATTTGAGATGAATAAAGTGAACTTAATAATGAAATTAAAACCGTGTAAATAAACTGACAAGGAAAATGCAAAGGCTTAGAATCTACCACCTTACTATTGTAGTTCCACGAATTTAATTTACTTGTTCCCGATTAATAGTTACGAGTAACATTCAAGATGAAAATCTCATGTTTTCTCGAAGATGGGATCGTTGAGTTCTTCAAATAATTAAGATGACAATTATTTCTCGGTCAAAAATACAACTCTAAAGCATTACTTGTCTTCTTATAGCACAAATAATCAAAAGTGATGTATCATTAAATTAAATCAAGACCTAATTAATTGATGATTTATATAAACTCAAACTACTACATATGCATCACATAAATAGTGAAAGAACAATAAATTCATCAACTTTTTTAAATGAGAAATAAAATTAATGCATTAGAGATCATCAAGGAACCATACAATTAAATCCTAGAACTACTCAAGTTTGGGGCTTCATCATAGCCTAAGCTAAGAATTAGAACCCCATAACTGAGATCATAGTTCTAAAGCAATTAACACAAGAGATGAACATAAGATCTCAAGATAACAAGATGTAGATTGGTGAACTGATCCCTTCTCTTCCTCTCTTCAGTAGCCAAATCCGTTCAAAAATGCCCCCAAAAAGCCTCCCCCTCTGTCTGATCTTTGGTCCTCCTTAAAAAGACGAATCCCCCGTTCTCCATTAAACATCGCGTGCATCTGATGTCAGTTGTACCCTCTATTTCTTTATTTTTAAATTTCTCGAGCCCAACCAACCACGCATGCTCGACACTTAATGGGGTTTCAATTGTTTACAATATAACATGGTGAAAGAACTGGCAGATGAAGACAAAAGAACATAAGTGGGAAGAAAATATTTCATTGTGGGTCCCAATACAATATAAAAATCTAACTCCCACGTGAAAAATGGAAACTAGATTTAGATATAGGATATGATGTCACCAAATTTGTCCCATCTCTTGATTCGGTGTATCTAGTGTAACATAATATCATACACCCCCATTTGTATTCATGCACAAAATTTGCTCGTGTGAAACTCATCATGTAGTTTTGGTCATGAACTTATGACAGTATCAGTGAGTGAGCTGCCGAAGCTATAATTCAGGCCATAAGATATATTTTTGTGATTTTCAAATAATTCCTGCAAATAAATAAAAGTACACTAATTAACTTGAATTAAATGAAATAAGTGACTACTAGTATAAATATAGGGGCACTAAATGTAATATATTTGTTCTTATCATATATCGCCGTGCCTCCGGCACGGCTCAAAACCTCCGGAGAGAGAGAGAGAGGGGGCAGGGAGCAGAGAGGGGGAGGCTGAGATCGAGAGGGAGGTAGAGAGGGCAGGGAGAGAGAGGGGAGGGCGGGGGGCTTATGAAGCAGCACATTTTTATAAAAGGACAACTCTGCCCCCCGTCCTGAATTGTATAATAGATGTATATGGAGCACTTTACTACTACTTTATGGACATGGACCTCAGCTTGCTAGTTTTGAATAAAGATCTTAAAAGATACATTTACCATAGATATGGTTCAATATAGGGGTTAATGGATCTATTCTGCCGATGCCTACATTTGAGTATGACAGATCAGGATTATGATTTGCCTTGACAAGAGAGGGTTTACAAATCTTAGAGGACCCAACATATATGACCTTCATACCCACTGCTTTCCTACTATGTTAAGCTCATAAATATATTGGTAATAATGCCTAGATGACTATGATGATTTCTATGCAGCACAAGTTCCATAAATGTTTGTCCTTTTTTTTTAAAAGAAAGATTCAAATTCATTGATAAAGCCCGAAGGCAAAGAATACAATGAATAAGAGAAAAGAGAAAAAGTTACAACAAAGGGACTCGCCACCAAAATGGTCGTCAGCCCATCACCAAACACCTTATCTGTTTTGAGTATTACTTCTCACTGTTGTAAGTAGTCCCTAAAAAAGACATAAACTTGAAAGCACACCTTAGAGAAGAGCTTATTAGGATAAATGTTTGTGCTTTTAATTATTTGTTTTATTTTTCTATGCGTTATTACCAAGTTCTGTAAATGTTTTTCCTTTTATTTCTTATTTATTTATTTATGTTCTAATGTTCGGTTGGTTCCGTAAAAATTTGGGAATCCAACATGTATAATGAATTACTATCGTACCAAGTGATTTCCTTCTATGAGCTATTATTTATTTGTTAAGCTCATAAGACATGTATATCAAGTGGAATGGCATAATTTAGTGACTAATATTTTCACATGATGCTCAGTGTTAAAAGCTAAGTGTGAATCAGCTAGCCTAACTACCAGGGCATGGTGGGATCTCCAACCTTTTAGTTTTCGGGATAGGATAGGATTATGTTTTCAGAGGAAGTTGGTGTGTGAGCATCAGTTCTTTATGTTATTATCCCATTAATAAAGTCTTCATGATTGAATTGGTTCTAGGAAGGAGGTGTATCTTCATACTTGCTTAAGAAGAACTTGAAGGATTGAGAGTTACATTTTCGGGTAGGGTAGGAGTTGAAATGCAGAAGTAAATAGTTAGGGTAATGACCTAGGCGCACCTCTCGCCCTATATGTAGTTGTTCTTAAAACAGTCCAGAATTTTTATGGTTGATCATCCCATGGGATTATTCATTATAAAAGCAGTATGTGCAATTAATATTAACGAGTGATGGAAATTATTTAGCTTATGTGTAAACCATATCAAGCAGTGTTGTTATTGTAACCTGCAGTAGAGGTAATCTTATCTTTGACTACTTGCGTGATTGTGTGTCAATTTTACATTACAGGGAACTGCAGGAGTTGCGATAGCTGGTCTTTTGGGAGCTGTTAGAGCACAGGGAAAACCAATGATAGACTTCCCAAAGCAAAAGATTGTTGTTGCTGGCGCTGGAAGGTTTGATTTGTTTTTAAGATTTTGAATTTAGACTCATCAGGCATCTCCTTTTCATCAATAGAACAAGAGTTTTGGCATACACTCATTTTCTAACATTTGATTTTGTAGACACTCTGTGTAGAAACAAGTTAAAGTATATGCCCTTGATATTCTTCAAAGCAACCTTTTTCGCAATATTGGTTCAGTTACCCATAAGGAGGGATAGACTGAAGACGTACGGATTATAGAACTTGAACTAGGTGGCTGTATGGAAGTTTGTGACTTTCAGATCCCAATCAGATGTAAGTGAGATTCGTAAGTGAAAAATTAAGTCTGGATATGCTTTACATAGCACAGCTGTCGGGAGAAATCAGGAGATACAATGTGCACAGAAATGAGCCACCCAGTACTAAATATTCAATTTCTTATTGAGAAGATTAATAACTACGGAGGCAGAACTGGGGACGTCCAGAGGCACATTGGAGTAGCTCCAATTAACTGATTAAATAATGGAGAGCCTATTAAGATCTTCAAGGAGTTTTCGTCATGTGGGTTTATGGGTAATTTTTTTTAGATGACTTGGTCATGGAACATAGGCTATTGATGATAAAACACATTTGCCATGCCACTCTTGGGACAGAGAATTGAAGGAGTTGAGAATAAACAAAAGCTGGAGAAGTGAAGTAGGTGTTACTGTGTCAAGAGTCCGGACAAGTCAAATAGTGTCCAGCTTGTGTACCTAACAAGGCGAATGCGTAGTAAGAACCACATGCAGCAAAAGCCATTTAAAAAGACAATGAAGAGAGAAAAGCTTATCCACTTGCTCAGCCATCTCGACAACTGACTATTAATTTGGTTCCCTGAAGACCATATTTTTTTCAGTGATTCATTGATAGGAAGGTTCAACTCGCTCCAAACTGATGAACCACTGAATGTCTTCTCTGCCTATGTTCACTAAAAGACACCGTCAGTCTCGCTAGAGCAGCAGGCTGCTACACGTCGTCTCTGCCTATGTTTTTGCTATCAATTTAAACACATTTGCCTTGCCACACACTTGGGACAGAGAATTTAAGGAGTTGAGAATAAACAAAAACTGGAGAAGTGAAGTAGGTGTTGCTGGGTCAGACAAGTCAAATAGTGTCCAGCAGGTGTACCTAACAAGGTGAATGCATAGTAAGAACTAAGAACCACATGCAACAAAAGCCAACTAAAAAGACAATGAAGAGAGAAAAGCTTATCCACTTGCTCCACCATCTCGACAACTGACTATGATTCATCGATAGGAAGTCCAACTCGCTCCAAACTGATGAACCACTGAATGTGGTCTCTGCCTATATTCCTTAAAAGACACCGTCAGTTTCGCTAGAGCAGCAGGCTGCTTGGGGCTTTTGGATTCAACTCACGGTTAACACAAGAACTTAACCACAAAATAAAGAACACCACTCTTCATTCAATCATAAAATTCAAAGATTACAAGATGACTACTCCTAGAGGGTGTCGACCCCTTATTTAAAGATAACAAAAAAAGTTCAAAAACATGAAAACTTCCTAAAACCGTCTAAATCACGATGGCTACAAATCAGCCAATCATAATCTTGGAATTAAAATCCTTATTCAAACAGGAAACTAAATAACCACCTAAAACAGAAATAATAACTAAACCTTATCAAAAAAAAAAGAAATAATAACTAAATCTATTCAAATCCTTCAAATCCTCATGATCTCATCAGACCTGTATGAAATCTTCTCCCTCTTCTTGTAGGGTCCATGTCCTCATCATCATGATTCACATCACAATGGATATCCTTGTGTTGAGTAGTAGCTTGTGTGATGATTATTTTAATTGTTTTCTGGAAATAAAAGATGGTTCTCTTAAATAATTTCCCTGTTGAATACTGAACGAGAATATCAGTAATATGATAAGCTTCAACATACTGAATAACCAGTGTGAAGCTTTATTTGTTGTATCATTTTATAGTTATATGTATGACTGATATTATATCGTTATTTAGGGTTTGTGGTCTTTATGTGTCATTTTTTGTCTAAGTCATTGGGTGTAAGGAGAAATTGTAATGTACCTGAACATCTTTGCTACCACACCTTCTTCGTTACGGCTTCTCTTTTTTGATATTGGCTATTCTTCTTTGTTATTAATGCATAACTGCTGTCATTGCTTGTGGATAAGAATTTTGGTTGTCATAATGATTGGTTTAGCTCATATTCATGCTTGAAGGAATTTGCAGTAAAAAGTGAAAATATCCTAGTACTATAGTATAAGATTTTGAGAGTTGTACCTCGTGCTGTTACAGTGCAGGAATAGGAGTTCTCAATGCGGCTAGGAAAACCATGGCAAGGATGTTAGGAAATAATGAGTCTGCTTTTGAAAGTGCTCGGAGTCAGTTCTGGGTTGTTGATGCCAATGTGAGTATTCACTTTCTATCTTTCCAAATTTTCCTAACTTTATATCTGCACGATATTTTAACCTTGCACACTTTGACCTTTTTTTTTTTTTTTTAATGTTTCAAACAAACTGGTTATTAGTCTCTCTCTCAAATGCATATTCATCGTCATCTATGCCTTGTCCAGATAATGGATTTGACACCAAATCCTATTGTGTGATTCAGTTGTGTTCAAAAAGCATATCAAAGTAATTACTAGAAGATTAAATGATAAATCTACTTGTTGCTTGCTTCTGTTGCACAATATTCTATCCAAACAAACTGCGTACTATTTTACTTCGAACTCACATGGGGAGGGGATCTGATGTTATTCATTTGTTCTGTATGATGGATCTAAAGGAGACTAGTTATGGATATCTTTTTTTTTTTCCCAATCTCAGGACTTCTAATTTATTCAATTGGGGTATTAACAACTTTACTATTGGAATTAAATAAGTAATGAAACACTTTAGGATTTAATCATACTCAACGAGAAAATTCAAACACAACAAACTATTGGAATTAAATAAGAAATGAAACACTTTAGGATTTAATCATACTCAACGAGCACAAAAAGTTCAACCACAACAAAACAACTATACTAGATGACGAAACAACAGGAGCAAGGTTCCATAATGTAGCGACCGCGGAAGCAATAAACTATAGGGTCCAAGATCCCCACGGAGAATCCACTCTGGTAAACTAAACGACACTAAGCACTTCAATCCCAGAGCAAAAACCCTAATAAATAAGAAAGTAATAAAAAAGAAAGACAATAGCGACCAAGTTTATTATTCATTGAATGAATTAAATTAGTACATGGGGGAGGCTTTTAAAGACTGCTGCATCACTGAAAGACTACTTTTTGATAAAGAAAATAGTCTTTATAAATAAAATTAAAGACTATTCTGCCCCTAATTTCATCATTATGAAGTTTAGCTTGTTTTTCAAATCTAAACTTTGAGGTTGGATTATTCTATAATTATCTTTAACATACCTAAAGAGCGAAGAATACGGAGAGTGCAAATTTTTTTTTTCTTTTTTTCTAAGAATTGGATTGGTTTAATGCTTCTACACTTGGCTAATCGAGAATAAAAGAAATCAAATACTATTAATGCTTGTAATTTTCTCCTTGCATGAGTTAAACCACGGAAATAAAAGAAACTATGAAAAGGATCAAATACAATTTAAATAATTTCAAATGCTTGTTCTCAGTATGCTTAGGTATGCTACCAAGGATTTTTCTATGTTTTCTAAACCGAAGTTTCTTATTATTATCAAGTTTTCTTCCCTAAGAACCTTTCCATCCTAATTAGTATTGATATCTATGTTGATGTTTTCATGACTCACGAGTGAACTATAAAACTTGAAAGTTGACATGATCTTTCAATTGTTTTGCATCTAGTATTTATTAAAATAATTCAATGAAGAGTTTTTTCACATTGACAAAACTTGGTAAATGCAACTAAATAGTTTTTTCTTTTGGAATGAAGGGCCTTATTACAGAGGATCGTGCAAATATTGATCCAGATGCACTGCCATTTGCAAGAAAGGTCAAAGAACTTAGTGCCCAAGGATTGAGGTCGGGGGCAAGCTTAGAAGAAGTGGTACGTTTAACATTATTCAATATTTCATCACATAAATAAGTTCCAAGTATTGCATAGATTATCATCTTTTTCACTATAGTTTTATCTTGGTGTTTCATAAGGTATATGTGAAAATTTTGTGTACTAGTTCTCAAATTCAATAAGTTCATGCAAAGTCTATCAAATTGTAGAAAGTTATTTTTAAGTTTTTTACTCATTGAATTCCTTAGGAAATCAGAGGACATGAAGAAATCATTACCAACCTACATTTTACTCATTTACAAAAATAAAAAAATATGCAGATGATAACCATTTTTTGTTGCCAATTAATCGAAAATGCTCAGCTATACAAGGAGTTGCTAGTTGATTATCAATCAGCAATAGGATGCGATACATCTTTTCCTCAAACCAAATGCATACGCATGCTTTACTTCTTTTTATCTAAGAAGGAAGAGTTTCTGTGTCTTTATAATTGATATGGAAGTATATTCTGTTACTTGAAAGTATAAAAAGAATCTCTTAACAGGAAAACATTGCTTCAAAGAGAGAAAACTTGCATCAAATGAGACAATAACTAGGTATTTGTGAATGAAATTTGGATGTTGCTTTGTGTGGTTGCCATGTAATCTCCATGTCATTCACTCCTTGGCGATCAATGTTCGGTGCACCTCTTAGTGGATCTACATACTTGATATCAGCTTGATTGGTGATTCCTAAAGTTGTCTTTTTAGATGGATTTCTTCCTTGCCATTGGATTTGAGATTTCTTGTAAGAGCTATAATTCACTAATCAAGCTGATTTTTTGTGCGTAGGTATACAAAGAAGTGGGTCAAGCATCCATTATTTGGTGGCCCTAAAATAGTTTACGACCTAGCGTTACATGGCACGCATAAGGCCACATACTAGATTCATTCATAATTATTGATTGGTACTAAATTCATTCATAATTGTCTTGTTGAAGTAGATCATTACTGTTTTAGGTCCAGTTATACAAGGATGTCCCAGCCAATTTGAGATCAATTGGATGTTGAGTGAAAACCCAACATGACACTGAGTGAAGAGCAGGTCTACATAGACTCAACTGAGTCAATGGTGGTCACTGCGGTCCTCAAGTCTCATTGGCTTCTTGACCTGTCTTAAATGTGTTTGAGTGGATTTGTCTGAGACTTGAAAATCTTGTTTTGGACTGTGTTAGTTTGTGAAGAGATGTCTCATAAACTTTAGTGTTTTACGATGCTGAATGTGTCTAAAGTGAGATTATGGATGCAAAGGTCTGTAAAGGCGCATAAAAGAACAAGTATAAAGGGGGTATAAAAGAGGTCTAATATCTATGTAGTTATAGACAATCAGTTGAAAAGTGCGAGACTTAATCAATACATTTCGAGACATACGACAAAGGTAAACCTGGATGGTTACCCTCAATATTGAGACGTATTAGCTGTAACATTCCAAGACATTCTGAAACTTTGGACCAAGGTTGAACCTTCTTAAAGCTTCAATTATTTGAAGTTCTATCACGGGCTTCTATTATTGGGAATTTCATGGATTTGTTCTGGCCTACGCAGCTAGAAATTACGTTTTTTTTTTATTACAATTGTTTGTTGTTTGATCAGGTCGCGTTTAAGTTCTATTGTAGTTCTTGTGTTTGTGTTTCCACAGGTGTACAAAGTTGTTCTTACTTCATTTGAATAACATTAACCATCTGAAGCTGCAGCCCTCTGATTCCCTTTCTCCTTTGTTTTTTTCTTCTAGTAGCAGCTAATTTGATTTCTGGGGTTAGTTGTATTCAAACATGGATAGCTCGTTAAGACTTATAATATCGATTCCACATATCTTGAGAAAGCCAACACTTGCTTTGTGATGCATTACTTGCTGTTTGCTTTGTGGCAAACATCAATTGAGATGAAATCTGTAATTGCTGTCTATAATTTCTATTGTAGATTGTGATCTTATCGCAGCTGATCTTATTGTGTACCATTCAGGTTCGTCAAGTAAAGCCTGATGTACTTCTTGGATTATCTGCAGTAGGGGGTTTGTTTTCGAAAGAGGTAGAGAAAATCTTAATTGATTGAATGGTCTGATCTTTTGTGTTACTTATCATTCGTATGTACGCTTTTATGTATGTGCAAGTGTCTTATGCTCCAGAAATTGTTACTTATATTTTATATCATCGTTTAGATATAAAAATGTCAAAGATTAGAGTTTGAGATGGGGGTAGAGAAAAGAAACATGGGGGTAAAGTTATTGTTCTTAAGTATCAATTGCTAGAGGAAAGTTATTCAATCAAATACACATACCATATCTATAAATATTTATATCTATGAAAGGATCTAAAGCAAATAACATTAACAGCCTTTACTGAACAAGTGAATAACCCACAAAATAAAACATGAAGGATAAGATGTATTAGAACCAATCAGATTTTGTGAGTTTACTATAAAAGATGAGAAATGCTTGAACACATATAAAGCACAACCTCAGATAGATTATCCATAGGCTTAACTCAACAGATTCCTGACACTTCAGACATGCTACTTTAAGAAAGAGTAGCAAACCGAGAACTACATTGCTGAAACAAGAAAATACACCTACAGAGGCAGTTGATCTGAGGTTCAAAAATCAATGTTCCAAAAGGATGGTCAAGATGGATGAGGAAACAAGCTATACATGACTGATGGATGAGAAGGGAGACCAGAAATACGTGATTCAGTGGGAATGAATGTAATGTTCTGCCTGGGAGTTATATACATGATTCTAGAAGGAACTCAGACCAACTTACTTTCTGTATCAGCAGATTAATATATTATAGTCAATGCTTAATACTGTTTTGAGCCCTTTGGCGAGTGCATCCTATTCTCATGGATGAGAAGGGAGACCAGAAATACGTGATTCAGTGGGAATGAATGTAATGTTCTGCCTGGGAGTTATATACATGATTCTAGAAGGAACTCAGACCAACTTACTTTCTGTATCAGCAGATTAATATATTCTAGTCAATGCTTAATACTGTTTTGAGCCCTTTGGCGAGTGCATCGTATTCTCATAATATCCAATTTACTTTGCACTATTTGAAACTTGAGAATAAGACCAATTTTGGATCAGTTCTCTCCATAGGACCAAATTGTGCATTCCCTTGAAAGTTGAATCCATTCATCATAACTACTTAAGCTTGTGAATAACCAATTTTGGATCAAGTACTTGATTTTCTCTTTGTCTTGGAGGGACACATGATTGCTTCGATTTATTTGATGGAAGTCATCTGTATGTTGAAAAAGTAAACATTGAAAACTTTGGATAGCTTTCCATGTCATTTCTAGTCATAGTACTTCATCACCCAAACCTAGTTTCAGGATTTCAACATAAATTATCTGCGATATAAGCATCAGCAAGCAACTGATGGGAGCTATTAGCAACAGCACACTAGTAACAGTAGAAACAATACCAACAACAGCAGTAATACTGATGGCGAAACTACGACAACGGCAAGGGAAAAGAAAAAAAGAAAATAAAAGAGAAAGAATAGCAGTGATGCAACAAGAAAACTCCATTTCACTTGAAATTGATTATTGAAATAGTAGTCTCCAATCTCCGCATCAATACATTACACACCTGCGGAACCCGCTTCTGTGATGTGGAATCTTGTTATCAACCAACACTATGTCATTTGCAAATGAGTTCTTCAAATTCTAAAATATGTTAAATGTTGTTGATTTGTCTGATTTATTTTATACTTTTGGTATATTCTGGGAGCAGTTTTGGATAGCTTTTTCCACTAACAAGACATGGAATGTAAAACAGAAAGAGCACAGTTACATGGAGTTTTACTAAATTGATCATTGTTTACTGTATCTTTATAGGTCTTAGAGGCCCTCAAGGGTTCAACTTCGACGAGACCGGCTATTTTTGCCATGTCAAACCCTACAAAAAATGGTATTTTAAGGCTCAAACAAATTCACAATTTTGATCCATACTAGTTAAATTTTTTATTGACAAATCTTTCTTGGCAGCTGAATGCACCCCTGAAGAAGCATTTTCCATTCTGGGTGATGATATTATATTTGCAAGTGGGAGCCCTTTCAAAGATGTGGATCTAGGTACGAATTTTTATGAAGCTATGGAACAGTTATGCACTTTATTAAGTTTTTCTGTTGCCCATTTTTAAATTATTGCTGGTCAGATAGACCCTGTGATCTTCTCTTTACATGTCTTCTGTACTTTGGACTTATTTATTTGTATAAATAGGGTTTTTGGTATGTGTAGCATTTTTTAAATAAAAAATGGCAGAAAGTAAATTTCTCATCATGATTCTAAGTAAATTTTTAAACTTCTTTAAGTCTAGCTCTCTATTATATAAAATTACAGATTCGTAATAATTAAAAACTCCTTTTGGGAATGTTAGCCTAGCCTTTTACTAATAATAAACTGCGGCAGTTAACAGTTTCTATCTACAAGAATATCTTTATACCATTTCATTAGGTTTGTTGTGATGAATAATGTTCAAGTGAAATCTGTTAGGATTATCACCTACTACTAGTGACTTTTCCTATTACCTGAGTTAACTTACATGGTAAAGTACATGAAATCATAATTGAAACACCAAATAACACTTAATGGACCTGATGACCTACATGGTCATTCCAATTGGAGAGAAGAAAACATGCAAACCTTATGGAACAAATTAAAGAATTTTATTCATGGAAAAACAGTTGTGATGTTCCAACATGGTCCTTACATACTGATCACGTAGCTCAATTACCCTATTTCTTGTTTCTAATACGGTAGGAATGACTTTGTTCACCTACTTGATTGTGAAACTACCAGTCATAGTCAGTTTACAAGTATAAGTATGAGGCTTCCATCAAATAATGTACATGATAATTAAACAGTCAAACATATAATATTATAATGTCAATGACATGATAACAGTAGAAGTCTGAAACACCAGTTTTTTCATTTATCTTTACCTACTGGTCTTGAAGTAAGCCTTCACAATGTCAGTTCCATTCAAGGTTTGAAGCTTCCTTCGCTTACTGCACAACATTTAGACTTGCATTGACTTCTTCAACTTTGAAACCAATTTCTGCTTGTACTTGGTTTGGGTACATGGTTTCATTTAGTTTTGACATACGTGCAATCTTTTTTTAGATGTTGACCTTTTTTTGCATTTACTAGTTCGCAATCTAACAAAACGTGCTTTGAGTTTTGTTCTCTTGAGCTCATCATAATAACCCATTGAACATTTTAGGAAATGGTCAAATTGGGCACTGCAATCAGGGAAACAACATGTACCTATTTCCAGGGTTAGTTCAACTATACTCTTTTGGAGTCAAATCCCATCAGGTTCCAAGCATCATTTTCCAACATATCACCTATTTTATCATGCAGGATAGGGCTCGGCACACTCTTATCTGGCTCCCGTGTCATCTCTGACGGCATGCTACAAGCTGCAGCTGAATGGTAACTCGAAGGAAACTAGTTTTCTGGCCTATCTGATACCAAAAGCTGATGCTTGAGGACTGTATTTTTATATTTTTCAAATTTTCTGCATTTCCTTTTGAAAACTACAGCTTGGCAGCATATATGAAAGAGGAAGAGGTTCTCAAAGGGATAATTTATCCTTCAATTTCCAGGTAGATTAATGAAACAACGTCCTCATTAGATGAATGCCCTGTGCCAACCTAATTTGTATTGATCTATTTAAACTGTCCAGCATCCGTGATATAACAAAGGAGGTAGCAGCAGCCGTTGTTAGGGAAGCTATAGAAGAGGATCTAGCAGAGGGGTACCGCGACATGGATGCTCGAGAACTACGTAAACTAAGTCAGGTATCCATCTTCGCTTTGAGACGAGATATGTGGATACATTTATTTATCTGGATGATTATATGTGGTGTGGATCTTATAGTAAGGATGAGTTATGAATTGTATAACTGCATATGCAGTAGAATTATATCGGCCCATACTCATAATTCAACAGGTTACACTAAAGATATCCTCATCGGGAACTTGACCCTATTGGATGACTGTAACCATCTTAATTTGTCAGATGTGGTAGGGACACGGGTTACAGTTTTATGCTGAGTTTATTTCTTGTTAGAGATCTTCATGGTGTGACCAACTGAATGGTCCTTCTTGCTTGAGCAGCAAAACTAGAATCTATATGATTTGATTGTATTCCAACATAGAAGAAGCGAGTTTGGATTAACATCATGGTCAACTTAAACTGCATCATCATTCAACAGTATCCCAGCTATTTGAGGTTGGCGAGATTTAGCTTTTTAGCCCTTGTCTTCTGTTAGCTCTATTGTCTTCTTATCAGATCTAGTTGTCAACTTAGAACTTACCACTGCAACAAGATGCTGCTGCACCTCATTGCAAATCAAAGCTGCATGATTGGTTTGTTCTTGGATGGATCAAATCATTCATTGAATCCAAAAATGAATTTCCAAGCAGACTTAAATAAGACTTGTGTTTATCTCCATAACATATTTAGAATACCATATATATATATATAGAGATCATCTTATACAATCCAAGTTCACAAGTCTGCGGTACCCTTGCTTGCTGTGATGATAAGCATAAAAAAGAATTGATTAGTTCCATGCATCAAACATTGATATCAAGTAGAATTTTCATCAAGTTAACTTTTTATTTTATTTTTATGTTGGAAATTTGGAATGAACTGAATTTTTGTGAGGATGGTTTGGGAATTCATCGAGTGGTAGGACTGTCTTCTAGCATGGCCTTTAAATTTAAGAAAGCATGTAAATTTATTTCTAACTCATTCAATTGTCAAAACTAAAATGCCGATGTGATGCAGGAGGAAATTGTAACCTATGTGCAGAACAACATGTGGAATCCTGTATATCCAACCATGGTATACAAAAAGGAATGAAACTCTTTCTCTGGATCGCTGGTCAGCTATTGCTGTTGGGTCATGTGTGAAGCAAGAGGTGAGAAATGATAATGTCCCGGTTTCATCTTGGACCCCTTCATCATCGCAAATGCTGTATGGTGTGATTAATATTACTGAGCCATCGGGTTTCTGACATTACATAGCAGATATTATGTATTATGACCCCCCCAACCCCAACAGTATGTTTTTGCATCCCATAATCGGCTGGGATCTCATCATAAAATGATAAGTGAAATAGGGTTTCCTATTCTTGCTTGTGTTAATTAAAACTCAAGAGAGCATTAGTCAATAATGATTTTTCTCATGTAAAGTTCAGCATGATGCTGCAGCCAATTAATTGGTTTTAAAGATTGGGGTTCTCATTTGTAGTGTATATACATGCTGGGCCTGGGGAGCATTCCTTTTCAGTGGCTTTTGGCTGTTCCTATTAGTTTTGATATGTGGCATGATTTAATCTCGTTGTTGTTGGAAGTTGGAACCTTGCCTTGGATAATAACAAATCCTCTTTTTCTTTTTTCTTTCTTTTTATTTTTATTTTTTTTATTTTTTTGGCCTATGTTATTTCCACATAATTTTTTATTAAATCGATAACTTAAATTTGTATTGCTTGTTCTAGATTGCTGACAATACAAAATGGTTTGTCGGTAATGTAGAACCTATAACACTAGTGGTTTATTTAGGGACATATAAGTGTACTTGTATAAATGTGCAGAATTTTTTATCAGACAATCTTACAGGTAAAACAGGATTAAACACGAATTAAATATAAATTGAATATTTTCTGTATGCCAAATAGTTGACCCAAATTGTGGATTTAAAATCTTTGGAATCGAATTGCATTCAGTCTTTTTGCGGGGAAAGTGAGTGTGTTGAGACATAAAAGTGGGATACAAGTAAAGTTTGTGAGGTAATACATAAAATTGAAAAATGTAGGGGTAAAAGTAATTTTGGCAAAATGATAGGGGATAGTAATAAATTCCCCATAGAAAATTCTACTTCACACCTATGAAGCATGGACATTTTATTTATGATAGCATATCTGTGTTGGACATGTCAGAGTCGAACACTTGAGCATGTGTATCTATGATGAATATACAGTGGATACATCAAATATGTCTTAGGTGATTTTTGTTGAGAATTTGTTCGAACAAATAGACTAAAACATGGTTCATCTATTTAGTCAAAAGGCAGCCCCCTTTGAGCAAAAGATTTTTTTAGAATTCTTTAAACAATTTAAATAATTTTTTAATATAAATAAATGTTATTTAATTTTATATTCTGTTTTTGTTAGTGTCTTACCCTTTTGAAGTTTGACATCACATGTTGTGTCCATTTCCCATCATGTCAATGACCCTTATCCATGTTAGTGCGTCCTAGCTCCTAACACATTGCCCAAAACTAGTTCTGAAATGTCCTGCCTCTCTCCCTCTCGTTCTCTCTCTCAATCTCCTCTCACTCGTCTCCTCCAGTCCAGTCATGTAATACCCTGAAATTGTTAACCCTTATAATTTTTTTTTGGTGTTTGGATGGGTCGGTTTAATTCAATGACCCATGGGTACAATTTTTGTGTTTTATTGCATGTTAGAAATACATGCGCTAAGAAATAATTTTGTTCTTCACTAAATCACTAATGGAATTAATGCATAGATATACTTATAGAGTTAGGTTATATAACCTCCCTTAAATAGCCCAATAATAACCCCTCCATCTTGTAGGACCCACATGAAATGCATCAAGGGGTTGATTTTTTGAGAGGATGATCTACATGGTGAGGAGAACATACTCACCTAAAATCAGCCGGTTCTAAAACTTCTAACCTCATAAATCTTCCCCTGTAAATCAACGGTCAAAATAAAAGTTTAAAACTTACCAAATTTTTAAGGGCTAATTTGAGGGGGTTAGAAGTTTTAGAACGAGTTAATTTTTTTAATATGATGATATACATAGTGAGGAGAACATCCTCTCTAAGAATCAGCCCCCTGAATGCATTGTATGTGGGCCCCACATCATCTGTTATCAACTGCTTCTTTTCTGTTTTATCGCTTCGTGTTTAGCTGTCGCCCGCTAGGGTACCGGTACTGGGGAGATGAACTTATTGAGTTTTCTCACTGTTGTTGATAATCCTGCAGATTTTTTAAATGGCGAGGATGTATTGAATGCATCACCACGACTCAGATCACGAGTCATTCCTTTTCCATGACCTGGAACTCATGGTGTTAAGCTCAGAAAAGTGAGCCCAGTTATCATTTATATATATAATTTATAGCCGGACAATTAAAAAATAGAGTTTCATTTCGAAAGGCAATGAAAAGAAAAGAACTGTCTTTTCTGTATACTTTCCCCGGCAGATTTTTTTGGTACATCACATTCATGCATTTACGATCCATGTGACGGTATTGATACTACTGAAAGGTCATAATTGAATAAGGAATTCAGAAAATCTAAATAAAAGATCTAAATAAAAGAAAGAATGAATCAATGAAATGTTGGTTGGTCCTGACTGGGAACCTTCTACTGCTTGTCCGGCAGCAGTACCTTAACAAAATGATCACACTTAATTCATATAGTTATTTAAATATTTCCAGCAAATTTAAGATAAAAAGACCCACCGATAGTTTTCACAACACATGGTGAACTAGTTAATCACCAACATTCTAAGTAAGTAAAATAAAACATAAGTTCAAACATCTGGACATAACACAGGATACGAAGCTCTAAATCATCATCTTTTCAATCATGCTATTCTTGTGCATTTGGCACATCTCTGTCATTTAAAAAATGTGAAGGATTATTAACAACAGTGAAAAAACTCAATAGGTTTATTTCCCGACCCCTAGCGGGCGGCGGCTAAACATGAAGCGATAAAACACAAAAGAAGCAGTTGATAATACTTCTCAAGTAAAAGAAATGTTTCGAAAGCCATGAGGCGTATAATCATGAAAAGGAATCTTGTGCAAAATTTTCGATTTTGATCCTTGGTCTTTCGCGAACCAAAGTTTCTCGTGTTTTATCGCTTCGTGAAAAGCCGTCGCCCGCTAGGAGGCGGGAGATGAACCTATCGAATTTTTTTACTGCTGTTGATAATCCTGCAAATTTATTAAATGACAAAAATGTTCCGGATGCACAAAAATAGCATGATTGAAAAGAATGATGATTTAAAGCTTCGAATCCCATGCTAAGTCCAGATGTTTAAACTTGTAGAACTTATGTTTTATTTTGCTTACTTAGATTGTTGGTGATGAACTAGTTCACCATGTGTTGTGAAAACTACCATTGAGTATTTTTATCTTTAAGTTTGCTGAAAATATTTAAATAACTATATAAAGAGTATGATCATTTTGTTAATATATATATAGACTAGACACATGACCTTTCTTTTTTTGGCTTAACACCGTGAGTTCCAGGTCGTGGAAAAGGGATGACCAGTGATCCGGAATTTGGGTGTTACAATCTAGGCATGAACTAGGAAGAGAGGTAAACTCTCGCTCTCTCTCTCTCTCTCTCTCTCTCTCTCTCTCTCTCTCTCTCACTCTCTCACTTGTATCCATCTTCTTGCTGCCCAAGAAAATAACTGAGTCGTTATTTGGAGGACTAACCGAATTTATCCAACATTAGCCTGCGTCTAACACGGGTTCTTTCATAAGATCCAGTTAAACGTTTATCTAGGGGTGTCAACTTGATGGAACCAAACTGGAAGCAACTTTCCTGGTTCGAGTTCCATATGTTATTATTTTCTAGTACCCGAACTGCAAGGAACCTGTACTATACCTGATGGAACCGAAACAGAACGGACAGGATCTGAATCCATCTTATAAGTAATGACTGGAACTGGAACTCATAATCCTGATTTTGGTTCCACCTAGTTTTGTATCATAACCAAAAATGATTTATTTAACAGGCTCTGGTTCTGAGTAGTTCAATAACCGAACAGAACCAACCCAATGGCACACCTACTTTTACCTTACAGGCACGACATAAGAAATCGGCTACTATAAAAATTTTCCGAGGGAAACAAGTTATACTGCACAAAGACAAGTTATACTGCACAAAGACTTTCATTAGATCAATGAAATAGTATTTTCTGCTTCTATGAACAACCGATGAAACGCACACAGAGCATCA
Source organism: Macleaya cordata (assembly GCA_002174775.1). Taxonomy (NCBI): domain Eukaryota; kingdom Viridiplantae; phylum Streptophyta; class Magnoliopsida; order Ranunculales; family Papaveraceae; genus Macleaya; species Macleaya cordata. The sequence goes on along the minus strand of MVGT01002699.1, from coordinate 58,896 downwards.
CACCCCTCAATATAAATGGAATGGAGAGAGTCAGGAGAGAGTCAGAAGAGAGTCCTGTATATCTCATCAGAACATACTGTACTCATCTTCATTGTTCATTTGCACAGTACAGAGTACGGCTGACATAAAAATGAAAAAGGATGAAAGCACCATTATCAAGGCTCCCCAGCCAATAACGTCTGCATGCTTTAGGATAGCTGGTATTGCTATGCTTCCTACTACTGAAAATCCAGTCAAAAACTTGGTAGCATTAACCCAGCTGTTACCAGAAGTTTCGGAAGTAAGAAAAGAACACAGTCAAGAGACGATCACTCTAAAATCTTTCGGTTCATGATAAAAAAAAAGAATGATATTAATACCTAATTATCTTAAAAGAGAGACTAACCTGTTCCCACCATCGGAAAAAAAAGAGGATGTATCAGACCCCAAAAACAATATCAGAGGCATGGGCAGAAGCACATACATTATTACTGCAGGTAGACATCATTCCAGAATTACTTTGACAATTATGTCCAATATTAAAAGTGAGAAACTTTTCCAAGGGTTGACATAGAGGTTAATGAGTTTTCGGATTTTAACTATCATAATACTTACAAAGTTATTAGAGAGAAGAAACAGATTGATTTAATGAAGATAATTAGCTAGAAGTTGTTCTGTTGAAGAACATGGAGCGACAAATAGAAATGAACTAAGTTTTTTTGGTGGAAATCCCCAAAGAGAAATGGGAATTTTGGCCAAAAACCCCTACTTGAAAAATGTTTTAGGATTTAGCCCAACAAACGTTTTCTTTTAGTCTAAGGCCCAAGGATAACTGACTGAAACCCTCTCGGAGAGGGTTTCACTGAAACCCTCTTCCTATAAATTACACACACTGAAACTCTCTGACTGAAACCCTCTTGGGCCTTAGACTAAAAGAAAACGTTTGTTGGGCTAAATCCTAAAACGTTTTCCCCTCTGACTGAAACCCTCTTGGGCCTTAGACTAAAAGAAAACGTTTGTTGGGCTAAATCCTAAAACGTTTTCCAAGTAGGGGTTTTTGGCCAAAATCCCCAAAAGAGGTATATAACAACTACTAACGATAATCTGAGTTATCTGCTGATAACAGATTACATAACATATTAGGAAAGTTATCTAACCAAGTTTGATCAGAATGAAAATAACGAGCTTCTTTAGCTAATTTATCAGCCACTAAGTTTGCCGTCCTGTAAACAAAAATTGGGCTATAGTTAATATCCGGGCTATCCATGATCTTCCTGGCATCATCCAAAATTGAGGTGGTTCTCCAGCTGAGGTTTGTTCTTTTCCTATTCAGATAGTCTGAAATGCTCTTTGAATCACCCTCTATGCTACAGTTGATTAGAGATAGTTCTTCGGCCCATACGATAGAAATGAACTAATTATGTTTGCCATCAAGACATGCTTGCATAATGAAAAGCTACAAACCTGCTTTTTTCGTTTCCGAAATATGTTATTCTGCTGATATAAGATCTAAATTATCCAATAATGAAGTTGTTCTGTTGAAGAATATGGAGCGACAAAGAATAAAAATGAACCAATTATGCTTACTAAAAACTATACTTGCATAATAATAAGTAGCAGAACCTGTTTTTTCCTTTCAGAAATATGTTGCTACAAAACTTGGCTTGCCGTCGTTACTATTAAGTTATATATGGGATGCCCGGCACAGATGAATTAGTCTATTAATTAGATTTATGGATTGTTCTGTTCAAGATCTTGCAAGTATTAAGGGATAATATTACACATTAAATGTCCAATTAAACCCTGTACAATGTCCTTAATTTTACAAAAATTTTGAAGGCTTATTGAGGTTTCTAGACAAAAAATTGATCAATACTCTGGTTCAATATTTCAAATGTTTCGTTTTGGTTTGGTGGTTAACAGAATGAAGCCATTTCAGTTTGTATCATAGAACTGTTCATGTATTGTTTCGAAATGTTTTCTCTCAGTTTTTCAACTGACTGGAACACTCAAACCAGATTTTAAACCTTGATGAAAACACTTTATTTCTCACAAGATACTAGATATTTCACACAAAATCGAGCCAATTATACTTGATAGAAACTGGTAAATATAACTGAACTTTTCAGGGTTTCCTGAGAAGTTTCTTATCCCTTTGTCAGTGGTACGTATTATACTAGATATATGCAACTTATGTAATCCATTACCTGTTAACATCGGCCACCAGTTATTATACAAAGCACATGCCTGTAACATGATAGGAGATGAATCAGAATAACAACTTCTGAACTAAAGATTTGTCCTTATATCCGCATATCTGTGAAACTAAAAGGTGATACAATATCAGGGATGGGTATTACTGACCAGAATTTGCAATACAATTCCTGCAGAGACCAAAATTGCCAACAAAGCAAGCCTGCCAGTGTGCAAGCAGGAAACCATATAACCCGGTAAGTCGGCCATGATAAAAGTCTGGAGGGAACCTACAGACCAGAAAGATCTAATTTGTCCAAACGTATGAAAGGTACTTCTGCAGGCGCCACATTCAAGAAACAGAAAAAAGAAAACATCAGCAAAGATGCAGGATGAGAATATATTACAGAAAAGTCGCAGAACAATGCTTTGTAAACTAATAGTTTCTCTGGAACAACAATAAGAGTATAAGAACTGAAATTCAAACAAAGAGAGCAGTCCTAAATCCAAGGAAAGCCAACGAATCAATTTACAGTAAATCAAATTTTGACAGCATTACCAACCACGCCTCAGAAAGGTACTTCTTTTTGTCAACGCAAGTATATACTGAACCTCCTTCAGCAAAAACCATGGCCTAAATGAGAAAAATGAGGAGCCTCCAAGTAATACATCATACAAGATCATTTCATACATTAGCAGGAGCGTGAATTTATTTATCCCTCACTCATCGTCACATTTCCTAAGTATGTGCACGTAAGTCAATATGCCCATGCTCCATGGACTCCTGACCTTGATACTACCAGAATTCTTCAGAACCTCAACTCAGCACCTGAGAGGGTCTCGTTGTTCTCCAAACATAACAATTAGCAAGGTGGGACTTGTAAAGATGCTAAACGGGTAGATCAAATTGAGACTTATAAAGATGCTAATTGGACAGTTTGATCACTGATTGTTTGTGAGTGTGTGAGTCTGNGTTACTGCAAGATAATGGTTTCAGCATTCCTAGAGCGATTTTCTTGACCAAACAATATAAGGCAACTATCAGCATTACCAAAACCTAGCTCGGCACAATCTTGTGAAACACGTTGAAGTACACTGACACTTCATACATGATGAGCTTCACAGTGATGAAATTTGCATTCCTTTGTTGACTTCAATGAGCCAATTGGTTGACCTTAAAAAAGAGCTCATGAAGTTCGAGTACAGGAGATTCCATGCAAGCTAGGTATGATAGATGGAATTGCACCAACTATAGGGGGAGCTTTGAAGGAGCATGATGGATTATGAATGAGTTGGAAAAGCTAGGCATTAGGTCCAAAACATTCCAAAACAATACATGAACAATGCCAAACAAGCATCAAGATCCCATTTTAACAGAAGGTTTTGATGGGTTGAAATGTTGAGACATTATGTCCAAACAAATATTGACATTGACCAAGACAAATCAAGACTGTTTCACTCGTGTAAGCACTAAAAGTAAAACAAAACACCTTGAGAAATTAAAAAATTTGAAGTATAGAAGTGCCTAGATGACTGACGTCTGCGTAGGTATATAGATTAGATATACTAGTTTTTGGCATGGGGACTCCATCCAAAATACAAAATAAAATTAAGAGAACAAATGGAAATATTAAAATTCTTTATTGTAATAACAAAATATCAAATTTCTACTGATTGAAGGTAAATGGAATGAAAGAGTTCAATTAAAATTACGAGGTGACAAATTATGAGAAAAGAACAAATAATGAAGTATAACACAGAAGGAGAGAGAAATTAGGTTCAGGGGTAAGCTTTAATATTGCTATATATCTCACAGTGTAGGTATCATCTCCTTTGGTATAGGTATAGCAATAATAAGACTTGATTAAGTCGTAAGTTGGATCGAAGCAGAAAGGCCAGACATTTTCTCCAAGTTTAAGCTAATTTTAGTCATCTAGAATGCATCTAGTACTAGCTCAGAAAGGATTTTCAATGCATTCAAACACAATTGCCTTTACTTGAATATATATATATATATATCTGTTTCTAGAAATTGGGAACTAGGAATGTGTTAATTTTTTTATTTTAATTCTATCTTGCAATTTCAGTGTATGATCTTTTCACGTTCCACTACTTAAAACCTATTTATTTATTTACAGCTTTCGGATCAGTTTTAGGTTCCTCCTCCATAGAAAAAACGTCGTTATATAATTAATAAGTTCTTGTAAAAATTTTGTTAAGTTTGATTCTTGAAAAAAGAAATTGGATGATAGAATTACAAAGCATAATTATGGAATCAACTAATCGATCACGACAAAAATTAACTACCAAATTCTTAGCCAAAATAGTTTCGAAAAAGAAGAAAACGAATTCATTCAAACAACAGAAGAAAAATTCCACGAAACAGAACAAAATAGAATTAATAAAGGATCAAACTTAATTCTGAGTTTGAACATCTACGAACAGATCAAGAGGAAGAAAAAAAAAATTCTAGAGAGAGAGAGAGAGAGAGAGAGAAAAGAAGAGGGAAGGATCTGTACCAGAGAGGAGAGGAGGAGGAGGAGGAGCTCGATCGATCGATCAATCTGCTTTTTGATCTGCTACAGTATGTAAACCTAACCTAATTAATCAAATCTTCTCCGAAATTTTTACTATCATTCTTCCCTCCAACTTTCGAGTAAAAAAAACAAATAAAAACAGAAAACAAAGATGATGATGATGATGTCCAATAATTAATTAATTAATTAATTAATAATTCTATTGAAAAAAAAACAAAAGAGAAAGGGTTCAACTTCAACCAACCGTACGTCCAACGCTCATTCCTTCACTCACCGCCCTTCCAATTTACTACCGTTTCGCTTTGTCGCACTTAGACCTGGCATAGGGTTAGGGTTGGCGGGCTGTTGAATAGAAGCCTCAAATCCTACAAGGCCTAGGGGGGCCATCCCTCCCCCCTTCCCCCTTTACATGTTACCATTTTTCATGTGCAAAAGCACAAATTAAGTTTTTTATTGAAATGGCCTCTACAAAAATTTAGATCTCTCTATCATGGTCTCTAAAATAATATAGTTTTGAATGACAAACTTTATTTCCACTTCACTTGCTTATTAATTACATAACTCCACTTATTTTTACACTCTATATACACAGATATATGGGTCCTACAAAGAAATGATCTAAGGGACAGTTTTCTGGTAATAAGGCTGATCAGTTCCGTCGAAACAATACAATTTCCGTTGTTTGTTTGCATTTTTAATTCCACAGAACTAGGGGTCCAGTTACTTAAAAACGTGACTAATAGTTAGTTTTTAATGTAATTTTATGGAAACTTCCTTGACCCCCTAAAGAATTAATTCCGTGGAAGTAGTGAAAATAAACATATTTCTGCTGAACACATTTCTCTGCTATCAAACACAACCACATCATGATCAACACAGATCAATCTATGTTTGAAAAAAAAAACATGAAATTGGGCCAAACTCAAACTTGGTGAAAAAGAACAGGCAACATTTTGCATTGACTGAGGCCTTTGCCATGTTAGCTAATGTTAGTTTTAGTTAGAATTTTTAAAATTTCCATCTACCTGTTTTGCCCTTCCGCAATTCAAATTGAGTTCTTTACAAAAGTTTTGCAATTTTTTTTTGGCTGAAGGTTGCACTAAAATAGGACTCATCAAATGTATGAAATTGAGTTCTTTCCAAAAGTTTTACAATTGAGTTCTTCTTGTATTTAGTTTTAGGCTTTCCATTTAATTGTCTTTTAAGTTTCATGTTTTAGGGGCCAACTTTAAGAGTTAACGATGCATTAAGTTAACAGTGTAATGCTATTGCTGGCGTCCACATGGACAGGAAGGGGGTGTACACATGGCAGACAATCAGCGCAACATGGTGGCAAGATGGTGTTCATGTGGACAGGGAGCGAGGGTGGGCGTCCAGATGGGCAAGTAGGATGAGACAGCACCTTTGCAGCGAAGTTGTAAAAACCCCTCGTCTACAATAATAATACTGAGAGATCAAAATTTTGAAACCTTTACTCAATCAAACAAACATAGATGCAGACTTGAAGTTGCAGAGGAAGTTACTCAGCATGCAAAAGCAAATGAAAACAACATTTGACATAAGATGTTCTCTGTTATGATGTTCCACTTATTCATATTAGAATGAACGAACAAATAAACGAAAAGTCTTGATCTCATTTATATTGGTTGTATTGAATCAAGATGGGAACCCTAATCTAAATTTACCACTTTAAAACTAAAACAACAAAGTATGTAAATGATAGGATCCCGGAATCAAGAAGCAGCTCTTTTACAACACATATATACTGAGGCAATATTCAAAGGATCAAACCTTCAGCAGGTGTGGTCTTGGAACGCAGCTCTCCTTCTTCTTCACCATTTGGAATCTCAGAGAGGTGGACCTTAGCAAAGTCTTCCACCATTGTTCTTCTCTGTTCATCCTCAGCGACGCCGGCCTTCTCTTTCGCCTTCTGTCCCACTTCACCGGCTGCATTAGCAACCTTACTGAAGGCACCGGTTACCCATGAAGCACCCGTGGATACGTACTGGTTCTTCATGATGGCAGAACCAGCATTACTGACTGTCTGTTCTGCAGCTGCAAAGGCTAATTTCGTCTTCTCAGAAACCTGAAACTTCTCGTCCATTACCCTCACTTTGTCGTTCACAACAGATGTAGTCATGCTTATCTTCTCGCTCAGACCCATTCTTTTATCTAGAGACGCAACTGTAGAAGTGGCAGTGGTTGTGAACTGGTGCTTCTCATCCAAGGCCTTTGCTTTGTTAAGGGCACCTTTCCCTAAGATGAAGCCCTTGGCAAGCATGCTGCTGACGACATCCTCAGCCTTTTGAACCACAGATTCAGCACCACCTGTCGTTTTATTTTCCTGAAAGAAAAAGGGAGAACGAGAAACAATTAGTTTAGACATTCACTCAAATAAATGCGATCAATCTCTAACATAAGGCTCAAGAAGAATTAACAGAAACCATCTGTGCATGCATAAAACTTACTGCAGGTGGAACTGAAGCGGCTGGTGGCAGCTTGTAATCTAGAGCCGGGGTAATGGTGATGGTTAGATCAACAATCCTTGCCCCCTGTGAAACCATAAAACATGCAATCCTCTATAAAGAATAAGTTGGTAAAACAAATAGAAAAACGTGTTTGTGGAGAAAAAACCATTAACCAAAAATTGTCTTTTTCTCTCTTTAGCAACACAGCATACTGAGACTTCTACCATAAGCTACCATTTCAACAAATTGACCAAACATTCAACTTTCAACAGGAAAAAAATGCAAAATGCTGAAGGTAACTATTTTTTCCGAAACAACACATAGACGGAAAATCCTTGTTAATTTAGAAGCCACAAGAACCTATTTAACTCTCAAAAAGTTGATGATGCGTCCAAAAGTCCGTTTATTGAAGCATATTTTGACTTTTGAGATACATTACGTCACAAGTATAACATAAAGAATGTACTTAGATAAGCTGAAATGTTTTTTCTTTAAATGAAAATTCCAATCTTCTCAGCCCTTGTAAGAAACAAAACAGACATGGACCTTCAATCATTAATGAGTCCCAGTTAGAAGATTCAGCACAAAACAGAATGATGGATACCATCCAATATATAATTCAATACTTCTAATTTTTTTGATCAAAATATTTCTTCTCACCCTGGTATGAGAATCGGGGTAATTTTGAGAAAGAAATCAACCAGCTGGGAGCTACCAGAATTGTAGAAGCAAACCAGAACACAAGGATAATGGGTTCTTATTCAGGAAAAAATATCCAGGAATCCAAATTAAGACACCTTATGGTAGGAAATAGAATATGGTCATATGTTTAGCCAGGATGCTTTAATTTGCACATGGTACAATTCGAGATATATTTAATGATAATTAAAAACGTATTCGGGATTCATGAAAGATACCTAGTTGGAATTATACTGATTGAATAAAAAAAATAGAAAAGAAAAAGTTAATGTACCGAAAGAAGAAGTGCAGTCTCTGCTCCCTGTAAATCTTTGAAGGTAACGTACGCAACTTGAGAAGGCTCATCCTCCCTGTAAGAAGAGATGATGAGTTTGGAAACGAAAAAACAGAATAATAAGCATGGAAAAAAAAAAAAAACCCATGAGAGTACTTGAACAAAATGACCTTTGCATTTCAACATATTCAATATCACCAGAGAAACCAAAAAACTCCCTTATGTCTTGCTCAGTTGCACGCAAGGAAATATTGCTGACTTCCACTGTTCTTGTCTGGAAAGGCAATAGAAAAGATAAGCAATGTATTAAATGCTTAGGCCAGATGGCATAATTCAATATACATATTAGTAAAAGAAGAAAATAGCTGCAAATCCCTAAACCAATGATGACTTCTTCTTTTTTGATAAGCAAATCAATCGTGACTTTGACATTCTGACTTGCGAAAATCAGAGACCTAACAAACTAATAAAGCTACTTCATTCAAACATCCAATAGAAGCTCTAGCTCCTTATAAACAAAGAGGTAGGCCTTGTTTGGAACCGTATGCGGAACCAAATCTTGATATAAGTGTAAAGTGTGATATATTCTCTTGTTGTATGTCCCTTATGCCCTATTGTCTTTATTTCACTATTTAGTTATGAGGAGTAGTCGTGAAAGTCTTTTTTGCTTTGACGATTCGTAATAAAAGCACATTGGGAATCATGGGACAGAGACAGTATTTGTCCTTTCTATCCATCCTTTATCCCTCTTCATTTCTACTTTCTTCCTCTATATTGTCATCCTTTTCTCTTGTTTCAGAAGATCTACATCCATGTAGGTTATGCTACATGGTATTAAAGCATTAAAATCCTGAAGGATCAGAAGATAGGAGTCTTTTCTTAAACCATAGAGAGAATCCCACAACAGCTCACATTGTTGTCTTAGGCCCTAGAAACCCTAGGGGTGGAGTATTAATGGTGCTAGAAGGTTCCTAGAGATCTAGTAAAGGTTCACAGACTTCTTGGGAGGGGGAGGGGGTGTTGTTCCTAAAGGTGCGCAGGGCCATAGATTCTAATTTATCACCTTGAGCATGGTCTTCCTATGTATATCACCAAGAGCGAGATAGCTTTCAACTTATGCAGGGGAAGAGGTTGCAGAGTACTTTGGCACCCAATGTCGTCTGCGGGAGGAGTTGGACCACACCCTCTTAATGGAAAGGCATGAAAGACTGTAAACAGTCAAAAATAAATGTGGAACATCAACACCCTTTCTAGTTCTTAGAAGGTTATCAGATCTTGAGTTAGCTAAGGGCCAAATTCTCAGTAGAGATACGTAACCACCGAAAAAGGCCAGCAAAACAACAATAGGAGATGTGGAAAGAATGCTCCAAATACAGATGAAATGGAAATTTGAAGTGTCATTGTAGCAAGAGAATCTACCAAGCACTCCAAACTTGTTTGGACCTAATTATACATCCAACCACGTATCAGCAGAAGGTAGCAATTGAAAAGCTTTCTGCTCATAGAAAAAGGTAAAAAGGTATACTATATCACTTCCCTTGAGAGACTTCGACCCCATGAGAAACCTAATGGAACATTTCGAAGTTTCACCGCCACATCTAACTTCGCTCATGTGGTTACCATTCCCTGTACATATCATGCTTCCACATTGATGTCCACATCACAGATCATTGAACAATTAGAAGGTTCCACTAGCTGGTAGCACATAGCCACATACGGACTACAAGTTGACTATCAAACTTGAGTTGAAATCAAATTGCTTCAGAAATATAAAATGAGGATTTCGACACAATGGTAGTTCCAGGATCCACAAAAAATATCTTATGAAGGGTTTAATTTACACAACAGGCTCGGAAAGGTAAAAGGCGGTAGATTGATGTGGTGCAGGTGTGTGGTAAGTTTTTTTTTTAAGATAGAAAACTAACTTGGGGCTCAATGTGGTAATGCTAATGCGTTATGATGCCCAAGAAGAGATATAGGTGAAGCACACATCACAAGAATATAATTGGAGTATCAACATGGTTAGTTACATGCATGGTTCAAAATTTCCAATATTTCATCTTGGTTTCAATGGTGACAGGAACGAAAAATTGTCTCAATTTGTATCGTTACTAAACAACCAACCGACTGACCGAGCCATTTGATCGAGACAAGCTAAACCTTGGTTAACTGTACGAATGCCTACAAGGATACAATATTCATCACTTTGGAACGCGTGCAATGATGTGAGGGGTCTCCATGTTGTTTTTATTTATCTCAACCTCAAAACTCAAACTAAATTTTACTACCATAATAGACACATCATCCAGCCACTAGTTTGATTCATCTAGTCTTCATCAGCCATGCAACTAGTTTTCTAGCAAATCTCATTCATACGGACAGTTTAATTTCCTTATTTGACCATCTCATTTAGCTTGGAGCATAGTAGAGTTGGTAAGCTTGCTACCTGATTAAGCCAACTTTGATATTTTTTTTTTTTTTTTGGGTAGCAAACGATATTGGGATGAAAACCATGCTCTTGTGCCTGAGGTTTAATCCAGAAAGTTTAAATGCCAAGGTGAAACCATTTTACTACTTTTTTGTTCTTATCTAAACATTTTCCTTAAGAACCACAAAAATGTTACTTAAAACTTTTAAACTAAAGTTTTACAAAATTTGAACTTTTAAACGGAGCCCATGTCGTTGCAAAAATCATTGATCAGAATTGTTATTAATGACATTATTGTGAGTCATCAAAGTATGCCTAGTGAGAAGAAAATTAAAAAGCATCTGGATAAATTTTTTTTTTATACCGAAATATCGGGCCCTGACTAGTTCTCGGGATAGTGCCATCCTCCTTTTAGCAGCTGGATATATATATATATATGTATATATGGTTAAGTTGAATTTTTACACGTGGAGGTTGCCTTCAAAAAAAATTCAAGAAATAAAGCAAACGAAATAAGGCAATCATACATCAAAATAGTGGCACATGAATTTGACCCCCAAAAGAAACAATAAACAACAGTTGATGTTAGTCCTAATTAAACTATTAAATAAATAAGGGCACATTTGCAACTTGAATTCATAGAGAAATAGATCAATGCTGAAGGGATTCAATGATTATATCGCTTTTTCTTTAACTTCAGGACATGAAGTACTGAGAATTCATCCAGTTTTAATCAATTTTGTAGATTCAAAAAAAAAAGAAAAGAACAAATAGATCAAAGACGAATAGGTCGGAACCAACCAAGTCACCCAAAGAGGGAGAGAATCGAAATCCCCTAAAAAAATATTCAGTTCTTGATCAGGAAAATGAAAACAGGGGAAATGAGAAAGGAAAATCAATACTAACCGGCATTGGAGCTCCTTTACCAGAGGTCGGTTGATCAATTTGAACCCTGCTGATCTAGTGTTCCTTCCTGAAAGCAGCGCCGCAGAAAACACACGTTTTCAACAAGAGAGATTGAGAGAGAGATGTGGGTGCTGGTGATTTTTGACGGTGGGGGAGTAGTTCCGAAGTTGGTCAGATTCCGGCGGTGTTTCTGTTAGTGGGTCATGTGTTGCAGCCGGAGATTGGACAATAATAACAACACAGTTTCTTTAGTGGTCGTGGGGGTCGTGGACCGCATGACCATTAATTGTCCAACGCGGTCTACGTGCCGATACCGTCGGGATTTACACGCTATTATTATATAGCAAAAACAAGATGTCGCTCACCTCTATCATTAAAGAGATCAAATTTTGACAAAAACGGTTTAGATATAAATCATTTTGTGTGTAGATAATTATCCTATTAGATTGATTTCAAGGGTTTCAAACTAATTTGTTAAAAACAGGTGTCCCATAAATTGGGGTGAAAGTCGTACGGATTGAACCCGACCAACTCGACCTTAGGTTGGTCTCAGACTCAGTTGAAAATTCTCAGGCATGAACTAAGGTTTGGTTACTCGTCCCAAAATTTCTTTGACGGGATTGATCAAAATGTTCGGGTAACCCAACCCAACCTAACCCAACCGGATAGTTAAATAATTATTTATTCGAGCGTATCTTAATAAATTTAGTTATATATATCAAACGTATTAATCTTTTTAAAGCTCGTGCTTGTGTGGCTCGTCTAAGACTTTATGTTGGTCTCAGACTCTCCGTAAAAAATTCTCGGGCACGAGCTTAGATTTGGTAATCCGTCTGAAAATTTTTTGGACAGGATTGGTCAGAAGGTTCGGGCAACCCATTCCAATTGGATAATTAAATAATTATTTATTCCAGACTGTTTTAGGATTACAATAAAATTTAGTTTGCAGTTCGTGATTCAAGAACTTGTTTTCTAAAACTATTTTACAACTAAACTAATATGCATTTTGTATTATATCCAACTGTTTTAGGATTACAATAAAATCATGTAAGATTTTATAAAACAAAAAAATGTTATTTTTTGTGTTTTCAATGAAATCATATAGAATTTTATAGTAAAGTTATTAAAAAAAAGTTTGAATGTGATGCAAGATGTAGTTTAGTTGAGGTGTAAATTACTTTTTGAAAACAAGTTTTTAAATCACGAACCACACATGCTCTTAAGCACTTTTCTTGCAGGTGTATAGTTGTCTATCCGCTTCACGTTTTCCTCATCTATGTAGGACTAAATTAATTCTCATTGTCCACTTTATAATGGTATTTTCCATTCTCATGTTCATTTCCCATCTTCTTCATTAATTACATGAGAGTAAATATATGAACCCTAATAACTTATGAGAAACATCTTAACTTTTATATGATGTTCAAGAAAAAATCTTTTTTCTTTTAAGAAGAAAAGAGAGTCTATTTTAATTTATAATTATAAAATACTAAGCTATCTTATGATTATTTTCATCAACTCGAAGTAACCCGATTGACCCGATGTAACCCGCTTGAGTTGGGTTGGGTTGAGAAATTATCCGCCCGATGCTGGGTTGGGTTGAGGTTTATGAACCTTGGGTTGGGCTCTGCCAAAACACCAACCCAACCCAACCCGTTTGACTTTCAACCTTGGGTGGGGCTCTGCCGACCCATAGTCTCTATCTTTCAAACTCCGTACTCCAACTTTAAATTTGTGACGGAGAAGGGAAGGATTTAATTGTTTGAGGTGTTCATAGTACTTGCTTAAACTTCAAAAATAGCTTATTTTAATTGTTTGATCTACAACCATCGCGTGGAGGTGGACATCAATTGTACTGACTACTGGCCATGGAGATTGGAGACTACATAATGATCTGTTTGCATCAAGGAGAATACTTGGGTTTTGCTTCCTTTTTCTGTTATACTTGTACCAAGACTTCCCAAGCTCTGATAGCTTTTAGTGGGATTCAGGTTAAGACTGATCATTATTTTCCAGAAACCGAATTCTTACTGGTGATATGATACCAGCTAGTGGGATGGCATTATTAGCCAGTGGCTCGTACCCTTTCATGATATCAGAACAAACAAGTCTTAAGGGTTCACATGGATTCCATTGCTAACGCAGCGCTAGCCCTGCCCATGAGGAAGGTCTATTCTTCATTTGAGGTCATCTGGCATTTTGGGCTCTATCCATTGCAACCCCGTCACCTTGAGAACCTCGTAACGGTTGCCCAACATGTGTTGCTGACATTATCAGCAACAGCAAGTGCAGGGCATGACAGGGCCCTATTACACTACACATGATAGATACAAAAATCTATCTATTTTTTAACCCAACAGAGCCTAAGAAGAAAAGCCATCAATGTCTCAATAAAAATGGGTTTCTGTAACAAAAAAAAGAGCCAGCAGTCCCCATGAAAGAATAAAAAAACAGAAGATCCATTTTATCCCCTAATCTTTCTTCATTGAATTTCTTTTTCTTTTTCTTGGGGCACTCAAAAAAAGCAAAGAGAAAAGAAAGTCAGCGTCGCATTGGAACAAGAAAAATGTATTTCTACTAACATAGTGACTACAAACAGACAGACAAGAAGAATCCCCCCCTCCCC